>SRLM01000528.1:695759-709582 GCA_015708895.1 Populus ilicifolia
ATATATATATTGCGTGGATTGCATGAGATGTTGAATATTGATGATTGAAATAAGATTTGGAATTATGGGACCTTATAATGATGAGTTGATTAAGTAAATTGATAGTAGTAGATAACTTGAATGTCCTTAATACAAACAAAATTCTATTGAATTTTTAGTAGATTTCTTTTTTAAAAAAATACTCTCAAATTAAGAACATATATTAGGATCTTTTAACGTTGATCAAGTCATATTATCGAGTATGTTACAATTGGTATCAGAGCCAAGGATGACTTGTTTTTAAGATGAGGGAATTGTAACATCCTACATTGAAAGAAAAATGTCTAGAGCCAGAGTATATTAAGATAATTGGTATCTAATCTTGTAAGACGCATTTAGGGACCAATAAACTACTAGAAATAAAACCGTAAGGCGTGGAAGTTGGGTTGGGCTGAGCCATAGAAGATAATATAATGTAAAGAGGTGTGGGTCGGGCCTTATAATAGTGAACCTTTATAGTTTGGTTTGAAATATTTCAATATACAAAAATTAATTGATTTATATGTAGAATTTGAATACATGAAAGGTATTTCATAAAATAACTTGATTACTATATGAAATTAATTTATTTACTAGATAAATAATTTTTTATAAAAATAGTTGTCCTCTATTTTAATTATGCTTGGAATAGTATTTTACTTGAAATAAAGATGTTCCTTAGCCTTTTTTGATAATATTATTATTCTTAACAGTTTTTGATAATATTATTATTTTTAAACTATAATTGCCATATGTTTTACATAATTTTTTTTACATTTAATAATTAAAAATACATATTTTATAAGTAATATTGTGGGATTTGGTGTTGGGTGATTTTTGGAAGGAATTTTAGGGTCATTTAAGCACTAATGATATATTTAAGTTTTGATTAAATAAAGAACTAGAAACAAGCTCATGTATTGTATTAGATAATAATAAATAAATAATTTATGGTGATTGTTATTGTTAGGATGTTAGGAGTGCTTGGTTATCTTTAAAGCTAATTTTGGATTTACATATTATTACTTATGTAATTGTTCATCTCTTTGGTTAGTTAGTTTGAGATATATATATATATATATATATATATGTACTAAATGAGTTTTTTTATTAAAATATTTATTGTTTAATAAATTAGATGTATCATGCATGATAAATGATTTATAAATAATATTAAGTGTTTTATGAAAGTATATTTATGATTACAAAAGTGTTTTGAATATAAATTGTTTTTATGAATTCATTAATAGATTTACCATGAATATAAATTTAATTGATTATGCTTTCAACCTAAAACATTACCATATATAGATATGGCTATTTAATTTTAAATACCTATCATTTGATGAATGTGAACCATTGTTATCATGGTTAGAGTAATTGTACTTCTTCAACTTTGAATTTCATTTTGAATATTAGTGTGCAATCCAAGTTTATAAGATAAAATCTGAAAAAATTAGGTTGTGTTTATTTATACATATATATTTTTAATTTATTAAAAATATTTTTATTTAAATAGAGAATTGAAAAAAAAATTATTATTGAAAATAAAAATCTTTTAGTAAGAAGAAGAATTTATTGAAAATCAAAAAATATATAAAAGCTAGTAATCTTGGAAACTTCATTAAAGTTATATTTATAAAATTTGGTTATGCTATCGAGGAAAAAAAAGAAAAAAAAGAGAAGATAATGAAGATAAAATGAATAAATTTCACACTTACTCATGTTTTAAAATGATATAATTTTATTTCAAAGTTATTTTAGAAATATATTACCTTGATATCATTTTTATCCCTTTAACTTAAAACTTTTTTTTTATATATATCTTTCTTGTATTTGTCACTTATGTTATCATACACTAACCAAACACAAAACTTAAAGACTTGATTTGTGGGTTGCATCATTTTTTTTTTGGTTTGTTATTATTTTTCCTCACATTATTGAAATATGTACTCCTTTTATTATCATAATTAGATACTACTCTAAGTTGTTCCAATAACCATACAAAAAGTCAACTCTTTTTTTCAATATCGATGGTGTCATTAAGATGTTTTAAACTCTGAATTGTATGGCTAATTAGAGTAGTGAAGATGCTTTAACACTTGTTGTGTACTTTTCTCTTTTATTTGAGGTCGACATGCACGACATCCCTATCATATGCTATATTTTCCATACTATTTAATAAAATATATAAAGATGAGTTGTGTGGAACTCGATCGAATTGCTCGGATGTTGTAAGATATGAATGTGATCCACTTTGCAATGATAAAACTTTAATTTAAGCGCACGCTACATGTCCGTCCCCCAAAGTATTTGATTAGACTATGAAGGATTTGAACACTATTTTTACCTTTTTCCTTTGGTGTCCCAACCATCCTTTTATCTTTTAATTTAATTTGAAGAAAAATAATAATTTAGAAACATAGTTTAACCACACTTGTATTCACATCTTTAATTAGAAGTTGCTAGGGGCACACTTGTTTTAAGTATGATTGTGGTTTAATAGTAAATAATATTTTTTAAGAGTTTTTCTTTATTTTCATGAAATAATTTATTTTTATATTTTTTTATTTGTAATATTAACACATTGAAAAATATTAAGGAATATCAATTTAATATTTTTTTTCATACCAAACACCCTTTGAAACAAAGGTAGATACACAAAAAAAAAAAAACAAAAACAAAAACAAATAAGATCACAAAATCAAATTTTACATTCCCAACACAAAAATCCAAACAAAACTTTGATGGGAAATCTTGCAAAACTTCAAAAACAGTTTGAATATGTCGTAGAGTTTGTACATATTGTGAAGAGTTTATTGTTGCTGCTGAATCCTCCTCCATCTCCACCTAAATGAAGGATTGTACATATTGTGAGACTCTTGCACCTAGCACATATTTTCTTAATAATTAAACAGAAAATGTATAGATTTGTGTACCTTCAGGACTTAGAAGCGGTTAGGGCACCTTTTCTTCCACAGGTGCTTGGCTGCTATAGCCCCTCCAAGTTCGGTTCCTAATACGGCAAAATCGTTTGCAGTGTCAAAACCATCCAAGAATACAAGTCAAGATTGGTAAGGGTCACTCCTAAGAATGCAGATATGGGTGTTTTGGGAGGTCAAACCTGTAGAATAAGCACCAGCGACAGATCCTGGATATTCATTAATTCTCTAGATGCTGCATGCAAAATCAGGCATCAAGATATCATAAACTAGCAATTGATTTAGATGTACATGCCAGAGTGTGACTATGTGTTTGAAGGTGTGACAATAATTATTTTTTAATATTATTTTTGTTTGGAAATATATTAAATAATATTGTTTAATAAAAAATCTATTTTTATATCAGTACTTCAAAATAAACTAAAAATAAAAAAATTAATTTTAAATAAAAAAATTTAATAATTACCCAGAATGCAATACCAAACAGGAGTGAAGAACTCGGTTCCAGGGTCAGTTGGCCAGAACTATTACGGAAATCTTAGGAATTTCTTGGTATATATGGTCATGCTAAAATCAGATATTGCAAGTCTTTTCCATAGCTGATTCATATTCAAAATAAGATTCAGAAATCGCCAGAGTGTGTGTGTACATACACATATACATACATAAAGATCCAGAAAAGTGAGCAATGAGAATTGATTTGAATAACCTATTGAGTTGAAACAGAAAATCTCACAATTAGAAAAGGAAAAAAAATAAAATTCAAGAATCATACTTACACGTAACTTAGGCCTGAAGTCAATCAGGTCAGTTTGGAGGACTCCAACGCTTACAGAGACAATAGCTTACTTAGCCATGTAAATATTGGAACCATCTTTAGCTTTGGCTGCAACTCCATCCTTCGTGTATATTATCTCTCAAACTACCTGAATTAGAGTTCAAAACACAAATGCACCTCAGCATTATTACCTTGCGTGTATGATGTAGGTCAAACTACCTATGGCTGAGTGCATTAATTCAAGATCCCAGCAAAATGTGCTTAAAATGTTACATTATTTAGCTCGAGTCTAGGGTCGCTAGCTTTTCAATAAGGACAAGAACTGCTTAGCAGGATATTGAACTACATACAATCTCAAAGCCCCTGGGATCTGCTACAAATTAAGTAGGGGTCCTCTCTGGGGTCCAGGAACTCATTTCGAGGGTATTTGCGCTTCAAACTTGTCACTTTCGGTGGCTCTCCATCTTCGTAGTCATTGTGATCTATCAACATTTCAAGTGGGGTTTTCGGCTCGCTGCAGCCATGTCCATTACTCTTCAATTGAGATGGAGAAGCTTAGTTTCAGGTAAAAAAAGGGAAGGTTTTTACTGTTTAAATAGCCGCTGCCTTGCCAATATTGAGATATCAACAACCTTCTTGACTCGGGTAGGAAGAAATGTCAATAACTCTGCGCAGAAGGCATCCCTAGCTACAGCGATTTTAGAGGTTACTGTAACTGCTGCGAATATTATTTTTGAAAGTGTTTATTTTTAGAAGTGTATAAATAATATTTATTTTTGAAAAATATTTATAATATGTATACATTAAAATAATATAATAACATAAAAAATTTAATTTTAAAAAAATCATGAAATATTAATTGCCCGCAACCTAAAAATCAACCACAAAAACCTTGTCTCCGATCTCCACCAACTTTTACTTTTTCGGATATAGTACGCCACTTTAGAGTAAAAAATATGCTTGTAATGGTGATCCATTGATCTCACTAGTTATAGTTAAGATGATTATTAAGAAAAGAAGAGTATTAACTAATTTAATCACTCTTGGTTAAAGGTGATTGATGTTAGATTATCATTGTCATCGCGGGAGGTTTTGAGCTTGAGTTTGTCGGCCATTTCTAATACCGGATTGTGAAAAAACTATTGTGCACCCATCTTAATTATATATACACTAAATTAGGTTTTTATTGTTTTGCCACCACTATTATTGGTTGCTTTTAGGGAGGATTAGAGAATGTGATATTGTTTTATTTTTAAAATATTTTTCATTTAAAAACACATAAAAATAATAATATTTTTATTTTTAAATTATTTTAAATATAATCACATTAAAAAAATGATTTGAAAATATAAAAAATTAATTTTTTAAAATACTTTTGAAACATAAATAAATAAAATATTTTTTTTTAAAAATAAACTGACCTCTTAGATAGGATAGAGAAGAATAAGAATCACCTTTGCCAAGAGCTTCATTGTTATGCAATGTGCTATTAGTATATTTGGCTTGGGTTGCCCTTAGAGGCAAGATTTTGTCCAATTTCTAGCGTAATTTCCCTTTGCTGTCTTATGGTATGGCCTTGTTTCTTAAGGATATAATTATTTAATTGATAATACCAATTAATTAAAGAATATTTGTTAAATAAATTCACCTTTTATCTACTATTAATTATTTTTCATACTTACAATCTGATTTTGTGATATCATCCAGGGTGTGTCCTTTTCAGTACTGAAAATCCTTGTGTTGCACACGAGGACGAGGCAATTATTGCATAGAGCAAATACTATGGAAAAGATTCTGAAATTGGAATTTGAATAATGTCGTCAATTCGTTAATATTTAATTATAGCAGTCATGTCAAGCTAAAGGCAGACATCAACTTTAAAAAAACAAAAAGTAAAACGATTTATAGGCTTTAGCTGTCATTTCGATTTTTAAAATAAATCATAAAGATGCTGGATAGCGAATCTCCTGTTTTGCTTTGTTGTGATAATAAGACAAGATATCTAATCATTCTGATGCAGCCTTTCCATCGTTTACGGACGGCTTTTTTTTTTATTGCAGTGAAAATTATATTTTAAATTATTTTTATTTAAAAATATAATAGAATAATATTTTAAAAAAAATTATTTTTGATATTAATATATTAAAATAATTTAAAAATACTATAAAAATTAATTTTTAAATTTTAAGTCAATGGTATTGCGCGCATGTCAAGCTCCTCTTAAAGCTAAATAATGAGATTTTATATATATATATATATATATATGTATATTATGATAGTAACACAAAGCATTGTTATTAAATATGTTCAAGGATTCATCCAACCAAGAGTTCAGGCCGGGTTCCATTACATATGTCGATCCGTGTATATTTAGAAAAATAAAAAAAATTAGGAAATATTTTATATGAATATAGATTATATATAGCCATCTCACATAAAAAAATTAAAAAACATTTGATGTTTTTGTAATTTACATATATAGTTATCTCATTAAAAAATAATATATATAAATGAAGGCATTATATATATCAATCTCATATATAAAAGTTTTGAAACATTTATTGTGAAGGAATGCTATATATATATATATATCTTTTATGGGAAAATTAAGAAACATTAAGAATATATATATATATATATAATTATCTCATATAAAAAAGTTAAGAAACATTTTATGGGTTTGGAAACTGTATAAAAAAATATGAAGCCAATTATTCATAAAAAAAATTTTTATTAAAAAATATTAAAAAAATTAGATCCCACTTAGATTATACCGAGTTATATGGGTTTGGAGTTGACTCAAACATGTCACTTAAATTTGAATAGATCAATTATGAGCCCAAGATTTTATCATTTAAAACTCAACCAAGACCCTAAGTTACTTAGATCAACATAACAAGTTAAGCTGTATTTCATATCAAAACAATACAATCTAAAAAACAAGAGTTGAAGTCAACAAGTTGTTGTTTAACACAATCATTTCAAAAAATTCACATACTTTTATAACAAGTAATTCTATAATTAAAAAAAAAACTTAATCTAAAAAAATAAAATCATTACAATATACAATCTCAATTCAATTACATAATGAAATTGCATCTAACATATTAATTCGTCGATGGGCATTCACCATTAAAACCATGAGCATATCATCAACGTGCATGATAACAACTCTTTTCTTCTCTATTACATTGTCTAAACATTGAGTCTACCCAACCTTATCAAATAAAGAATGGTATGATGAGAACTTATTATTGAATTTGTCATGCACAACATCTTTAGTAAAATCATAAACTGCAGTCTTAACACTCCAACCGTCTTATATTGAGAAATTCACCTAATATATGTAAGAAAATATATCATTATTTATAAGATATAAATAAAATTTATATTATAAGTTAAAAATAATAATAATTCATGCATACTAATTTATTATATCTTAGTGCTCAAGGCTCATAATTATTAGATTACATGTCGGCTAATGCAATGTATCATTTGAACGTCTTGTAATATGCTCTCATGATGGTTTAACAAATTATCTAATTATTTTCATTTACCAAAATATACAGAGATCTAACTTAATAGGTAGGTACTACTATGTAAGTATGTGATATCTCCTTGCATGCCAAAGATTGACATATTCTATATGAACCACCAATCAACATCAATTTTACCATGCAATTAACAACATATGTTACACATGTATAGCATCGTGACAATCATTCTTCTAGATCAGGATTTTAGTGCGGTGTTGAAAGAATAAGAAATTTTTGTTCTATTTTGTTTAAAAAAGATTTAGAGTAGCCAGCTAATATTTTAATTACTATAAGTCCTAACTAGTTTTTAGAATTTGATTAAAGGGGTATATTATATATAAAGAGAGGACAATATCATTCTTAATACCCTTCATGATAAATATTAGACAAAATAAAATTTAATACTTTCATTTATCACCTAGGCATCATTGGAGAATATTAGATTGAATAAACTTAAAATGAAGGCATATTTCAATACCAATGGAAAGGCAAGGCTACTACATGTTAATATCTTATAATGACTCTACTTATCTTAAACATCATGGGTGCATAATAAAATATTTTTTTCATTATTAAAAAAAAAATTGTTTCGAAAGGTTTTGAGATATTGTCTTTTTAAAGGCTTTTGATTTGAGCAAAACCTTAATGAGTTTTATAAATAAATCATGAAACCTAAAAATACATATATAATGTGATGAACATATTTTCTTTTACAAAAGTTAAAGTAAAAATGCTCAAATGATATCATTAATTAACGAGGCATTTATAAATTCTAAAAGGATATAAGAATATAATTTTTTATTTTCTTATATAAGAGAAGTTTGGTCATGATGCAAAACTTTAAAGATAGTAAATCTTTTGTTTTTATGGTCATAAAATGATGCAAACCAAACTAGGTTAATTATTTATTGAAATATCATGAAAACCTTAATTTTCAATATATAAGATTAACATGGAATGAACACAAACTCATGTACAAGGTTAAAAATAAGCTTTAGTTCCATAAATCCTTATATGTGAGGAAAGGATATGAAAGAGACAAGGGAAAAAAAATAAAAAAAAGTCTAATGTCTACTGTCTTTTGTAGATAATGATATCAAATAACTCAAATATTAGAATCTCACTTAGAAAAAAGCACTACACTTGTACATTTTTAGAGGATATTTTCCTTGGCACAAGTTGGTCTTTATAAGCTTCTAAACACAAGCACACAAGCAAGTATATCTCAAGGTTTTGTAAAAAATAATTGACATGATGAAAAGATTGATGTCTTCTCCCAAGTGCAGGAGTGTCGAAATAATAAATAACTCAGCAAGACCGAGGTCGAACCACAGAGAGGATATTGTACAAATTATAACTAACAACAATACAACAACAACAACAACAACAACAATAATAATAATAATAACAATAATAATAATAAAGAAAGAGAAGAAGAAGATGATGATGATGAGAACTTGGAGATAGAATATTAAAGTAAAGATTCAACAATGATAATAACAAATGTCAAGGTTAGAGGTTTCACTAATGGTATGTCAAACATGTATAGTATAAACTCTTATTGTTCAATTGGAAACCACACATAAAGGAGGTTCCAATCAGATTATAGATTGTTAACATGATTACATTAGTCATCTTATTTAATTACTGCTAATACTTGTAAATTTCGTCAAGCATTCATGATTATAACTTATGTTAACAACAAATCAAGTTCCTTTCATAGCTCAGGTGTCGGTTATACCATACAGTATGGGCTATGAAAGTGCCAAGCATTTGTTGTACCAATTGTTATACAACATAAATCAAGATTAATCATTTAACAAGCAAAGTATTAAAGAGTGAACAAGATAACAAATATAAAACATGTTAGTATTAAACATTAAAGTCCATATTAAGTTTATACCATACTTATTCTTACACCATTAGTGTAACCTTTTCACCTTGACATAATTAACTTAGCTAGACATAATGAAAGAAAGAAAAATAGATANNGGCCAAAATTGGGAACTATTGATTTGATGACTAATTGATGAGTATATGGCCAACCCTTGACTTGGTGACAATCCTTATCTTCTTTTGTCTGCCCAAAACATCATTAATGACGCCAAAATTAGAGCCACTTGAAAACATGAAAGTTCTAGGCAATTGTCGCAGCTTTCTTGTATAAAAAATTCAGCTCATTTTGACTTCTAGAACTCCAGATATGGCCAAAATACTGAACAGTGCTTGGGCTGGAGGACAGATTCGGGCTTCTTTGTTGTTGCAATAATTTGGACTTGAAAATGGCCTTTTTAGATCTTGGGCTCCATATAAAAGTTGTAGGTCTATGTCTTAGCTTTCCATCCATATAAAGTAGACCTAAATCTGAGATCTATAGCTCCAGATATGACCCAATTACCGAACAGTGTTCCGGTTTGGATTGCACCGACATCTCTTTTCTAAGTTTGATCATCTCTTTGCCTTTGCAATTGAAGTTCTTAAAGTCCTCAATCAATCCTTTCATTTATGTGATAAGCCTGCATTTAAAATGGACATTTACCACAAATTAAAGGTATCTTATATTATTAGATAGATTATTATAAAACGTACTTTAGTTAAGGAGTTATTGATACTTTAAATGCAAAATGATGATATAAAACCATGATAAAAATGCACTTTTGAGTACTAATCACACCCTCCTACTAGCTTATTACTAGTCCCTAGTAATCAAAGCGTTAAAATAGAAAAACAATTTGCAAATTCCACAAAGCAAGGTATTCATAATTTAACTTCCATTACTCTATCCAGATAAACAAACTCTTGTCATATTTATATACCTGCTCAATACCTCTTAACAAGATATTGATAAACCTTTCTTTTGTGCTCAATGTATCAACACATAATTATAGGGCTTTTCTTGGAAGAAAACAAAATTTGTGTTCTAATGTTTAAGGTTAACTTCCTTGAGCTGAGATTATTATTTTTGTCTTCTTCTTTTTTTTAATATATATACATATAATTTAAAACACCATGCATCTTTAACCCATGTAACGAGCTTTCATCTAATGACTCCTAGACCAATTGGTCTTATAGCATTAGGCGTTATGACACCCCTACGAGCTTAGTAACTCGGGTCGCATATACTAATTTGTAGATAGTGTAATGTTTGATTCCCTTAAGCTTTTCTCCTCAACCCATGTAACAAGCGTTGGGCCAATAGCTCCCAAGTCAGTTGACTTTAGGGTATTAGGTGTTAAAACACCTCTTCGGGTTTAATTGCTTAGGCTAGGGAGGCTACGAAACCAAACTTATCTATATTTTTATTATTTTTATTATTATTATTATTTTTCTTTTTCTTTCTTTTTTTTTCTTTTTCTCTTTTTTTTTTACGTTATCCCTTTCCCTTAGTTGTTACCTTTAACAAAAGAACATAAATAATGTAATAATCTAATATGCAACCCACAATTATATGTTGAAGTGTGTGTGTGTAAATTAAGGTTTAAGAATACATGTTAAACAAGTATATGAGCAGACTTAAGTGATAACAATGCAAGAGTTTGTAAATCTAAATGTTTCAAGAAGTATTATGATAGACCTTGTTATGAATGGTTACTAAGATGCGTCTTAAGAGTCATTTTAACAAAAGAGCTCATTTACTCTGCCATCCTAATAACAACCATTTTGCACATGCTTTATGAAATAGAAAACACAGTTTTTTTTTTAGCTACTATCCTCTCCCCCCAACTGAAAGAAGACATTGTCCTCAATGTTTAAAGGTAGAAAGATAGAGTATAGAAGATATCACCTGAAATAACGAACACTAACAAACCTGAAACACACTGAAACAAATATAAGTAATAACAAAACACAATAATAAAACTAAAAGACACAAAGAGCATGTATATGTACAGGTAGTTGTGATTGTGGTTCACATCTTTCCTTGGTTTTACGTCCAAGAACGGCTTAAACGCCCTCTATGGATCGAGGATAGGCTTCCCATCTAGTTTTCTTAAAAACTGGCAAACAGGGTCTTTTTTAGTCAGATTCCCAAGACTAAGTCGATCATGTTCTTTATGAAATAGTGGCCATAAATCATGAATTGCACGATGCACATCTCCACTAGGATGCATCGCAAGAGTCAATAAAAGGTTATCTGAAGACTCCTTACTCAGGCCATCCTTAATGAATTGTATTTTATCTTCATGGTTTATAGACACCATTCCTAAAGAACGACATTGTGTATTACAAGTCCATCTAGCACATCGATGACAAACTTTCAGTCGTTTTGCACGATGTTTCTTTGCAAAAGTGCTTTTACCTGTTCCAGGCATGTGTGAAATAAAGGAGTTAGAGGACTCACCTGATAATCGGACTTTTGCTTCAATCAACCAGCGAATATCTTCAGGAATTCCATGATTCATTAACAATCTCAATCTTGCACATCTAGCATAGTAAATTTTTGTAATCGCATTCCAAGGCAAAGCGGGAAAATACTTTTTCAATTTTGCAAGATTAGTGTCCATTTTCAAATGAGAATTAGAAGAGAGATTAAAAGAATTGCACAAATGTATATACAGATATCAGTTATTGTGGGAAACTGAAAAAACCGACTTAAGTCACGGAGTACTAACACATCTTCAATTATTCCTCTAGGCACTTTAACAGATCTATCAACAAGTAAAAGAGTGATAGAAGTTGGTTTTAACTCACCTAAATTGAGACTCTGAAAAACTGAATATGGAAGTAAATTCACACTAGCTCTTTCAATTTTATGTTCTCCAATAAAGCAAGAAATTGTAGGACAACCAGGGTCTTTATATTTCAAAGCATTATTGTTCTGAAGAATAACACTTACTTGTTCGGCTAGAAAGGCTTTCTTTTCACATTCAGTTTTCTCTTCACAGTGCATAGATCTTTCAAAAATTTAGCATAGGAAGGAATTTGTTTAATAGCATCCAGCGAAGGTATATTAATTCTTACCTGTTTGAAAATTTTGAAAAATTTCAGAGTTGTGATTGACTTTCCTTTGTTTGGTTATGGCCTGAGGAAATGAAAGTGCTGACAGAGAATCAGTATTTTCTTTGCAATATTCAGGTTCAACCTCTTCCTTACCCTCAGAGATTGACTCATCATCTTTTTCATAAAGTTTAAGAGAAGGTTTTTCAATAACCTTACCACTGCGAAGAGTAGTGACTGATTTGACTTGATCCATGTGTTGGCTTCCATAACTACTTGCATTTGCATTGTATTGCCCCTTGGGATTTTGTTGTGGTTGAGAAGGAAACTTACCTTTCTCTTGGAAACTGAGAGCAGATGTTAATTTTGCAAGAGTATCTTTAAAATCTGTCATGTTTTGAGCAAGTTGAGTATTGATTGTCTCTTGCTTTTCAATGAATACATGCAATGTTTCTTCAAAATTTCTTCTAGAAGGTGAAGCATAAGGAGGTGCATATCCATGAGAATTTTAGAAATTGTGTGCTTGAAATGATGGTTGTGAAGTTTGTGCATCACTCTTCCAGCTAAAATTTAGATGATTTCTCCAACCAGGGTTGTATGTTTGTGAGTATGGGTTATGGTTGGTCCTTTGGAAACTGTTTAAAGCATGAGCTTGTTCATGAAGACATTCCTTAAAAGAAGGCAAGGTTGGACAGTTATCGGTTGAGTGTTCATTTGTTTCACATATTTGACATGCAATGTTTTCAACAGATTTTAATTGACCACTCCTTTTCAATTCTAATGCCTCAACTTTTCTAGCTAAAGATGCAAACTTGGCTTGAAGGTCATGATCTTCCCTAAGGTTGTACATACCTCCACTAGATATATGAGGTTGAGTTTTACTCGGTGCATCATAAGTACCTGCGGTGTCCCAATTTTGAGCATTTTCAGCTAAGAAGTCTAAGTACTCCATTGCTTCATCAGGGTCTTTATCTTCAAAAGTTCCATTGCACATCAATTCAACCATTTGCCTATCTTTAGGTGTTAACCCTTCATAAAAATGTGAAACCAATCTCCATGTTTCAAAACCATGATGAGGACAAGTACTAAGCAAGTCTCGATACCTATCCCAACATTGGTAAAATGTTTCCCTTGGTTTTTGAGTGAAAGTGGTGATTTGTCTTTTGAAAGAGTTTGTTCTATGAGATGGGAAAAACTTCTTTAAAAACTGTTGTTGCATTTCATCCCAAGCACGAATGGATCCTGGTCTTAAATTTTGTAGCCATTTTTTAGCTTTATCTTTTAATGAAAAAGGAAAAAGCTTTAATCTGATGGTGTTCATGCTACAATTTAGATTATTATATGTGTTGCAGACCTTCTCAAATTCCCTTAAATGCAAGTATGGATTTTCCAATTCAAAACCATGAAAAGAAGGTAAAAGTTGAATAATGCCTGGCTTAAAATTAAAATGAGATTCATCAGGAGGAAAAAATATGCATGATGATGCACTTGTTCTTGTTGGATTCATGTGGTCTTTAAGTGTTTTAGCACGATTATTCTCATTATGAAGTGATTGATTATCTTCTTCAGCCATATTTTCTGAAAATGATGAGGATACCCTACAAAGTCTACCAC
>SRLM01000528.1:711137-757701 GCA_015708895.1 Populus ilicifolia
ATAAGAGTTAACAAAGCAAAGGAAAGAAAATGAAAGGCATAAACTTCATATTAATGAAAACAAAGCATAAAGAATACAAAGAGAGAAAATAAGAGCATGATCTTGATTTGGACACAAAGATGCCTAAATGCATGGCAAATGTCTCCTTTTATAGGCCAAAATTAGGAACTATTGATTTGATGACTAATTGATGAGTAGATGACCAACCCTTGACTTGGTGACAATCCTTATCTTCTCTTGTCTGCCCAAAACATCATTGATGGTGTCAAAATTAGAGCCACTTGAAAACATGAAAGTTCTAGGCAATTGTCTCAGCTTTCTTGTATAAAAAATTCAGCTCATTTTGACTTCTAGAACTCCAGATATGGCCAAAATACTGAACAATGCTCGGGTTGGAGGACAGATTCGGGCTTCTTTGTTGTTGCAATAATTTGGACTTGAAAATGACCTTTTTAGATCTTGAGCTCCATATGAAAGTTGTAGGCCTATGTCTTACCTTTCCATCCATATAAAGTAGACCTAAATCTGAGATCTATAGCTCCAGATATGACCCAATTACCGAACAGTGTTCCAGTTTGGATTGCACCGACATCTCTTTTCTAAGTTTGATCATCTATTTGCCTTTGCAATTGAAGTTCTTAAAGTCATCAATCAATCCTTTCATTTATGTGATAGGCCTGGATTTAAAATGGACATTTACCATATATTAAATGTATCTTATATTATTAGATAGATTATTATAAAATGTACTTTAGTTAAGGAGTTATTGATACTTTAAATGCAAAATGATGATATAAAACCATGATAAAATCCACTTTTGAGTACTAATCAATAATAATCTCAATCATTATTTATTTTGTACCACAAAGAAGAAAAACAAGACTTTAAAATCTACCACCTAAGTCTACCATGAAAAGGTAGGTTACATATTAAAGCAAATGTTAACCACATGCCATTGTTATTTAATCACAATAGAAGTATACATACAGTGAGGCTGAGAGGAGAGGGATATTAAAGGTAATTGAGAAACCATGCCTCTCATTTTATACAAGAGTTTCATGCTAAACATGTAAAGGCATAAAGGATGAAGATAAAAACATGCACTTGCAAGGAAATAAACATATCCTTGAGAAATAGACCCATAACCATGCTAAGAAACAAATGGGTTTACACCAAGAAAAAAAAACCTAAGGGATTGACTTATCTACCTTATTGTTCTTCATGTGTTTTCAAGCAAATAATGTTTTACATTTAATCATGGGAGATGAGGACTAGAGGATATAAAAAGAACAACTTTCTCTTTCATTTCTAAGGTGACTTGAGGCTACCAACAAAAGAAAACTTAACATGTAACAATCTAACTTTTTCATAGCAAAAAATAAATAGTTTTTTTCTTATAAGTCTTTAAGTTCTTGATGTTTTTCACAATATCATTATGTGAATTTATAAATGCATTTTATTCATTAGCAAAGCACAATGTACATAGGGTAATGTAAATCAAAATTCCTTAAAAAATGACAATACACAATCTTGTAATAATATTAGGGTTTATCGTAACAAAATTCATCTCTTAGTGTATCGCAATACTTATATGATTTCATAATACAATATTTTTATAAAAGAGAATATCACACAAATATATTCACCATATCATGTCTACACGATCATACTTTCGTATCTGTATTCTATTATAATTTTTATAGAAGTCTTTATAAAAATGTTGAATGGAAGATATTCAACTAGTTTGTTTGTTTTTATCAAATATATAATACCTAAAACATACTATTATATAGAACCTTTCAAACATGTGAATCCGTTGAATGAGCTTTCTTATGTACATTGATTGTGTGTTGTCCCTGTTACAAAACCAACATGGATACAAGAATTGTAAATAATATAAATATGATAATAAACAACTAAAAGAACATTTTCGTTACTTTTTATTATCAACTTAAAATGGGTACATTCCTTCTTTTACTTCTTATATGTATTATACAATCCTTATTATTTCATTATGTATATTATTCTTACTCATATGTCCTAACATCTCTATACGAGTTGTAGGGCTGAAGTTTAAACATCAATCGAGGTTAATTACTTCACTTTAACCCGGTCATCCACCTTGAATATTTTAACCGTAACTAATCATAATGTCAAACTCGATAATCCATCTTGAATGCCATTAACTAATACTAATTACAAGATTAAACCCGTCATCTCTTATGAATACCATTAGCCAAAGTTAATTATCATAATCAACTCAGTCATTCATCTAGGATCTCATTAGCTAAAACAAAGTCATATTCAACTCGACTATTCATCTAGGATGTCATTAGCCAAAACTACTTATAAACATAACCTAGCCATCCATATAGGATGCCATTAGTCGGCTCAGATTTGCCCCCAAGTCTTTATCTGTACAAGGTATAATATAACATATAGGTCACTTTTATACCTTACAAAAAGGCATATCATGGTCTTTTTTTTTACCACTTATTTTTCTTTGTTATGATTGATATATCTCTTTCAAAGAGTGGCATCCATGATCAATTCTAATTTTTATCATGATTGATCAAACCTTTTGTAATTATCCTTTATTAATAAGGATTGGGAACATTATTGTTATCCCTTTAGAAAAAGGTGTATCATCCATTTTATCATCATTTTTAAAAGTGAATATGACCAACCTTAAAAGTCTTTGTAATCTAATTTATAAAGCCAACACAATTATTATTATCATATCTCCATGAGTTATGCCGTTTGCAGTATTTTTTCCAATTAATTTTTTTATTTAAAGGAACATATGACTATTATCGATCTCGGTTTTCCCTTACCCTTCAATTTGTTAAAAATATCTTTAGCCTTTTCTTTTATATCAAAAGAGTATTTTCCCCCCTCATCAACCACTTTGGTAATCTTGATATCTTTGCTATTAATCTTGCTAGCTTCTTTAGATTTTATTAATAAAGTTATCTCAAATGACCTTCCTTTCTTAAGTTTTGTATCTAAAATTTATTTTTATTGATATTCCTCATACTCTTTTTCAAAGTTTGAATGAATCAATAGATTGGTATTACGAACTCATTCAAGTAGCTAACTAGGTAGGTACCTCTTAATAAATTCTTTTTTACTCATTTTGCTAATATGTTTTTGTAACAAGCATAACATTTTATAGACACTTTAGATTTTAGACTATCATGACTAAGTCAACCAATGTTACATCTAGTTTTATTTTATAGAGTGTTTACCAAGTATTATTAGAGTTAAGTAGAAACACGATGAACAAATGAAAGGCTATTTTAATCAATGAAAAATTAAATAGTCTTAACTTTATGAAGGGATTTGTTGCTCTATCATTATATTTATTAGTGAATTTAGTTATGTAATTAGTACTTAAAAGTGCATTTTTATTAAGATTTTATATCATTATTTTGCACTTGAAGTATCAATAACTCCTTAATTATATCATGTTATATAATAACATATCTGATAATATAAAATACCTTTAATTTATGGTTAATATTTATTTTAAATGAGGGCCTATTACATAAATGAAAGGATTGATTGATGAATTTAAGAACTGAAATTGAAAGGACAAAAAGATGGCCAAACTTAGAAAAGAGATGTTAGTGCAGTCCAAATCAGAACACTGTTCGGTAATTGGGTCATATCTGAAGTTATAGATCTTGGATTTAGGTGTACTTTATATGGATAGAATTGTAAGATATAGGCCTACAATTTTATATGGCGCCAAGATTTAAAAAAGCTATTTTCAAGTCTAAATTATAGCAACTACAAAGAAGTCCAAATATGTCCTCCAACATAAGCACTATTTAGTGTTTGACCTGTATCTGAAGTTTTAGAAGTCCAAATAATCTTAATTTTTTACTCTAAAAAGCCGAGACAATTTCCTACAACTTTCATAGTGGTTCCAATTTTGACGTTATCAATGACATTGTGGCAGACAAAAGAAGATAAGGATTTTCACCAAGTCAAGAGCTGACCACTCACTCATCAATTAGTCATCAAATCAATAGTTCCTAATTTTGTCCTATAAAAAGAGGCATTTGCCATGCATTTAGGTATCTTGGTTTCCAGATCAAGATCATGCTCTTGCCTTTTCTCTTTATATTTTTCTAATGCTTAAGTTTTGTTTTCATTAATATCAAGTTTATACCTCTCAATTCCTTTCCTTTAGTTAATTAACTTTTATCTTATTTATGTTGTTATTTTATTTATTTATTTATTATGTTTAGCTAAGTTTATTATATCAAGGTGAAAAGGTTGCACTAATGGTATAAGAATAAGTATAGTGTAAACTAAATATGAACTTTAATGTTTAATACTAACATGTTTTATATTTGTTATCTTGTTCACTCTTTAATACTTTGTTTGTTAAATGACTAATCTAGATATATGTTGTACAACACTTGGTACAATAAATACTTAGCACTCTCATAGCTCATATTATATGGTATAATCGACACCTGAGCTATGAAAGGAACTTGATTTGTTGTTAACATAAGTTACAATCATGAATGCCTGACAATATTTACAAGTATTAACATTAATTGAATAACATAACTAATGTAATCATGTTAAAAATTTATAATCTGATTGAAACCTCCTTTGTGTATGGTTTCAAATTGAATAATAAGAGTTTATACTATACTTGTTTGACATACCATTAGCGGATCCTCTAACATTGATATTTATTGTTATCATTGTTTAATCCTTACGTTAATCTTTCATCTCAATGTTCTCATCAACTTCTTCTTCTTCTACTACTACTACTACTGCTATTACTACTATTATTGTTATTTTTATTGTTACTATTATTTTCGTTATTGTTGTTGTTGTATTATTGTTATCTATAATTTATATAATTAACTTTTCTGTGGTTCAACCCCGGTTTTGCCAGGTTATTTATTACTTCGACACCGTACTTTTGGGAGAAGACATCAATCTTTAGTTGTGTCAAGTTTTTGGCGTCGTTGGTGGGGAGGTAAGTCTTTATACAAATTATAGTATTTATTTTATTTTCTCTTTTCACTTTTCTTGTAGATAACTTTGTTTCTTTTCTCTTGTTTTCTTCCTTTTATTTTATTCCTACATGTATGTGAGAGTGTGGTCACGTATATTAAGTGGTAGACTTTGTAGAATATCCTCATCATTTTTAGAAAATATGACCGAAGAAGATAATTAATCACTTCATTATAAGAATAATCATGCTAGAATACTTAGAGACCATATGAATCTCATAAAAACAAATGCACCATCATGCATAGTTTTTCCTCCTGATGCATCTCATTTTAATTTTAAGCCAGACGTTATTTAACTTTTACCTTCTTTTTATAGTTTAGATTTAAAAAATCCATACTTGTATTTAAGAGAATTTGAGGAGGTTTATAACACCTATAATAACTCAAATTATAGCATGAACACCATCAAATTAAAGCTTTTTTCCTTTTCATTAAAAGATAAAGCTAAAACATGATAACAAAATTTGAGAAGATCTATTCGTGTTTTAGATGAAATGTAACAATAATTTTTAAAGAAGTTTTTTCCATCTTGCAGAACAAACTTTTTCAAAAGACAAACCACCATTTTCACTCAAAAGTTAGGAGAAACATTTTACCAATATTGAGATAGGTATTGATACTTGCTTAATACTTGCCCTTATCATGGTTTTGAAATATGGAGATTGGTTGCATATTTTTATGAAGGGTTAACACTTAGAGATAGTTAAGTGGTTGAATTGATATGCAATGGAACTTTTGAATGGGCAAATGGTTGAATTGACATGCAATGGAACTTTTAAAGATAAAGACTCTGATGAAGCAATAAAGTACTTAGACTTGTTAGCTGAAAATGCCAAAAATTAGGACACCACTGATACTTATGAGGCACTGAGTAAAACTTAACCTCATACAATTAGTAGAGGTATGTAGAACCTTAAGGAAGATCATGACCTCCAAGTCAAGTTTGCATCTTTAGCTAGAAAAGTTGAGGCACTCAAATTGAAAAAGAGTGGAAAATTAAAATTTGTTAAAAACATTGTGTGTCAAATATGTGAAATAAATGAATACTCAACCAATGACTGTATAACCTTACCTTTTTTTAAGGAATGTCTCCATGAACAAGCCCATGCTTTAAATAGTTTCCAAAGGCCTAACCACAACCCATACTCACAAACATATAACCTTGGTTGGAGAGATCACCTAAATTTTAGTTGGAAGAGTGATAATAACAATGTATAAACTTTACAACCATCATTTCAAGCACACCATAATTTTCAAAATTCTCATGGATATACAACTCCATATGCTCCACCTCCTAGAAGAAATCTTGAGGAAACATTGCATGCATTCATTGAAAAGCAAGAGACAATCAATACTTAACTTGCTCAAAACATGATAGATTTTAAAGATACTCTTGTAAAATTGACATATGCTCTTAGTTTTCAAGAGAAAGGTAAGTTTCCATCTCAACCACAATAAAATCCTAAGGGATAATATAATGCAAATGCAAGTAGTTCTGGAAGCCAACACATGGATCAAGTCAAATTACTCATTACTCATTGTAGTGGTAAGGTTATTGAAAAACCCACTCTCAAACCTTGTGAGAAAGATAATGAGTCAATTTCTAAGGGTAAGGAAGGGGTTGAATATGAAAATTGCAAAGAAAAGATTGATTCTCTACCAGCACTTTCATTTTCTCATGTCATAACTTGACAAAGAAAAGTCAATCACAGCTCTGAAATCTTTGAAACTTTCAAACAGGTAAGAATCAATATACCTTTGCTAGATGCTATTAAATAGGTTTCTCCTATGCTAAATTTTTTAAAGATCTATACACTGTAAAGAGGAAACAAAATGTGAAAAAGAAAGCTTTTTTAGCTTAACAAGTAAGTGTCATTCTTCATAACAATAATTCTTTAAAGTATAAAGACCTTAGTTGTTCTATAATTTCTTGCTTTATTAGAGAACATAAAATTAAAAAAGCCTTACTTGATCTTGAAGCTAGTGTGAATTTACTTTCATATTCAGTTTTTCAAAGTCTCAATCTATGTGAGTTAAAACTAACTTCTATAACTCCTTTAATTGCCAATAGATCTGTAAAAGTGTCTAGAGAAATAATTGAAGATGTGTTAGTACAAGTTGATAAATTCATTTATCTTGTGAATTTTATTGTCTTGAACACACAATCTGTTGAAGTATGCAATTCATTTCCTATTATTTTAGGATGTCTGTTTCTTGCAACTTCTAATGCATTAATTAATTGTAGGAATAGACTGATTAAGATATCATTTGGAAACATGACATTGGAGATGAATATTTTCAACATTTGCAAGCAACTTAGAGATGATAATGATTTACAAGAAGTGGACTTTACTGAAAAATTAATTCATGATCAATTTCAAACCACTTCTAATGAAATTGAGATTGATAAATTTGATGATTTGCAAATGATTTATGTTCAGGAAAAATCAAAGGCAAGTAATTGGAGACCATAAATTGAGGCATTGCCACCATGATCAATTAAGTCCATACTTTAAGTGTTCAACCACCCAAACCTGACTTGAAGTCGTTGCCATTCAATCTTAAATACTCATTTTTAGGAGAAAATGAAACTTTTTTGGTAATATTCTCTTCTAAACTTAATGCATATCAAGAAGGTAATTTATTATAAACTCTAAAAATGCATAAAAATGTATTAGGATGGACCATTGCTAACATAAAAGGAATTAGTCCTTTAATTTATACATACAGAATTTATTTGGAGGAAAATGTTAAACCCTCTAGGGAAATGCAGCGAAGGCTCAATCCTAATATGAAAGAAGTAGTGAAAAATAAAGTCATTAAGTTTTTAAATGATGAAATTATTTATCCTTTTTTTGATAACAAATAGGTAACTCCTACCCAAGTTGTACCCAAGAAGTCTGGAGTCACTGTGATAACAAATGAGAACAATGAGTTAATTCTCACTAGGACTGTTACTGGTTGGCGCATGTGCATTGATTATAGGAAACTTAATTCAATGACTAGAAAAGATCATTTTTGTTTACCTTTCATGGATCAAATTCTAGAAAAAGTTGCTGGTCATGAATTTTATTGTTTCTTAGATGGTTATTCAAGTTACAACTAAATTGAAATTGCATTGGAAAATCAAGAGAAAACTACTTTCATATGTCCATTTGGTAGTTTTGCATATTGAAGGATGCCTTTTAGATTATGTAATGCACCAGCCACGTTTCAAAGATGCATGCTCAATATATGGTTGAACATTTTTTTTGAGATTTTTATGGATGATTTTTCTGTTTTTGGCGATTCATTTGATGATGTTTGACTAACTTAGAGAAGGTTTTGAGCAGGTGTGAAGAGAAGAATCTTGTACTGAATTAAAAAAAAATATCATTTTATGATAACAAACGGTATTGTACTTGATCACATTGTTTCATCGAAAGGAATTGAGCTTGATAAATCTAAAATTGAGTTAATTGCTAACTTACCAACACCAAAATCTATTAAAGATGTTAGATCATTCTTAGGACATGTTGGTTTTTATAGAAGGTTCATCAAAGATTTTAGTGTAATATTTAAGCCCTTAAATAACCTTCTAACAAACGATAATATTTTTGAATGAACTGAAAATTATGAAGAAGCCTTTGTTAAACTTAAAAACTTGCTTACTTGTGTTCATATTATTTAACCTCTTGATTGGTCATTACCTTTTGAAATAATATGTGATGTTAGTGATTATGTCGTAGGTGCTATTTTGGGACAAAAAAAGATAAAAAACCCTGTGTGATTTACTATGCAAGTAAAACTTTAAATAATACTCAAATGAATTATACTACTGAAAAAGAATTACTTGCAGTAGTATTTGCATGCGGAAAATTTAGGTCTTATCTTGTTGGCTCACCTATTGTTGTTTTTAGTGATCATACAACATTAAAATATCTTATTTCTAAGAAAGATTCTAAAGCTATATTGGTGCAGTTGATTTTGTTACTTCAAGAATTTGATATCACAATCAAAGATAAGAAAGACACTAAAAATATTGTTGCAGATCTTTTATCATAATTGACAGCAGATTTAAAAACTGATATCACACTAATCGATGACTACTTTCTAGATGAATCTTTACTTTTTATCTCTACAATACCTTAGTTTGTTAATATTATCAATTTTCTTGTTTCAGGATAATTGCCAGCTCATTGAAGTACCCAAGATAAAAGAAAGTTGAATAAAGTGAAGAACTTTTATTGGGATGACCTATATTTATTTAAATATTGTCTTGATCAAATATTTTAAAAATGCATTCCTGATAATGAGATAAGTAGTGTCACTAAATTTTGTCATTTTAAGGCATGTGGGGGCCTTTTTTTATCAAGAAAGGAAACTGTAAAAATTTTACAAAATAGATTTTACTGGCCCACCATGTTCAAGGACTCACATGCATTCTGTAAGTTTTGTGAAAATTATTAAAAGTTAGGATCTATTTCAAAACATCACATAATGCTTTTAAATCCTATTCTTGTAATTGAGATATTTGATTGTTGGAGTATAGATTTCATGGGTCCATTTTCTCCATCATTTGGTTTCTTGTATATATTAGTCATAGTAGATTATATTTCAAAATAGATAGAGGCAATTTTAAGTCGAAACAATGATCATAAAGTTTTTGAAAGAAATATTTTAAGTCGATTTGGAATCCCTTAAGCCATGATAAATGATGGTGGAACACATTTTTATAACAAGCTATTTGAGTTTTTAATGAATAAATATGAAATAACATACAAAGTTGCCACCCCTTATCACCCTCAAACAAGTGGACAAGTAGAGCTTGCTAATAGGAAGATCAAACACATCTTAGAGAAAGCAGTAAACCCTAATAGGAAATATTGATCTTTAAAACTTAATGATGCACTTTGGACTTATCAAACTGCTTATAAAACATTATTAGATATGTCACCTTATAGGCTAGTCTATGAAAAACCTTGTCATTTACATGTGAAACTTGAACATAAAGTTTATTGGGCTATTAAAGCTTTCAATTCAAATCTTGATGATGCTAGTTAAACTATAAAAATTACAAATAAATGAGCTTGAGAAAATAAGATATGATGCATATGAAAATTTAAAAATTCATAAAGCAAGAATCAAAGAGTTTCATGACAAGAAAATACTGAGAAAAACATTCAATGTTGGTCAAAAAGTCTTACTCTATAATTCGCGACTGCATTTATTTCTTGAAAAACTAAGATCAAGATGGAGCGGTCCTTTTAATGTGAAACATGTGTATCCATATAGGGCCTGTGATATCAAGAATCCAAAGAATGACATTGTTTTCAAGGTAAATGAACATCATTTGAAAGTTTACTTTGATAATTTTTCAATTGAAATTAACTCTATTAAATTGGGTGATCCTATATATAAAGATTGATTTTTTTCCTTCATATTGTTTTTGTGTTTCTTTTTTAAATGATTTTTGCTAGTTTCTCTTACTCAGTCATATGGCGGACAACTATACTCCATGATATAAGTCGGGTCTTTCAATTTTCCATAATAACTGATATTTGTGTATATATTTGTGCAATTCTTTGAATCTTTCTTTCAATTCTCATTTGAAAATGAACATTAATCTTGAAAAATTAAAAAAGTATTTTCCCACTCTACCTCAAAATGCAATTACAAAAATTTACCATGCTAGATATATAAGATTGAGGTTGTTAATGAATCATGAAATTTCTGAAGATATTCGTTAGTTAATTGAAGCAAAGGTTCAATTATCAAGTGAGTCCTCTAATTCCTTCATTTCATACATGCCTAGAACATGTAAAACCACTTTTGCAAAGCAACGTTGTGCAAAACGATTGAAAGTCTGTCATCGATATGCCATATAGACTTGTAATGCACAATGTCATTCTTTAGAAATGATATCTATAAATCGTGAAGTTAAAATACAATTCATTAAGGATGACTTGAGTAAGGAGTCTTTAGATAATCTTCTATTAACTCTTAAGACACATCCTAGTGGAAATGTACATCATGCAATTCATGATTTATAGCCCTATTTTTATAAAGAACATGATTGACTTAGTCTTAAGAATCTGACTAGAAAAGAACTGGTTTGCTAGTTTTTAAGAAAACTGGATAGGAAGCCTATCCCCAACTAATAAAGAGCATTTAAGTCGTTCTTGGACATAAAACCAAGGGAAGATGTGAGTCATGATCACAACTACCTGTACATACACATGCTTTTTAAAAAATAAATAGAGAGAGAGAGAGAGAGTATATGTGTGTGACTCTAGTTGACCTATATATAGGTGATATGATTGCCTTTTTCATTTGTCATCTATAAAATCCTTCCTTCCTTCCTTTCATTTCTATTTAACCCATATATTAAACAAATATAGAAGTGTGTAGAAATGGCAAGTTTCTCATGTCATCACATAAGAAATATTTGTGTTTTTGATAGATCTAGTCCTAGGCAAGAAAAAGAGTTTTTAGAATCAGCAAAACATCTTGGTCAGGTGCTAGCTGAGAGAAAGATTCATTTAGTGTTTAGGGAAGGCAGTCTTGGGTTAATAGGAGGTGTGTCAATAGCTGTATTTTTATGAGGTAGTCAAGTTTTGGGGGTTGTCCCCGAAGTTTTAGCACAAGGGAATATCATTGGAAAAATAATTGAAAAGAAACTACAAGTCTCTACAATGTCTGCTCGAATGAATGCAATGTTTAACCATGTTGATGCCTTCATTGCCTTACCATGTGGTCTAGGCACATTGGAAGAGATCTTTCATATTTCCTTTTGGACCTAACTGCATATCCACCATAAACTCATAGGTCTATTAAATGTTAATGATTATTATGATAAGTTGTTATCGTTTCTTGATCATGTTGTGGAATAAGAATTTCTAACATCTTCTGCATAACAAATCATAATCTTTGTTACTACTGCTGAACAATCGATTGACCAACTATAATCTTCCATTCTTGTAATTGATCCCTTTATAAGTCGCATAAATTGGTTATTTAAGGAAAACAGTAAAAAACCTAGATTAGATTTGAGTCTTCATTTATGAATCTTTGTGTCTTTTGCTTTTATTATTATGTTTTGTTGTTTCTTATATTTGTTTAAGTATGTTTTAAGTTTTTCAGTGTTTGTTATTTCAAGTGATGTCTTCTGTACTCTATCTTTCTACTTTAGGACATTGAGGACAATATCTTGTTTTTATTGGAGAAAAAAGGTAGTAGTTGACAAAAAAAAAAACTAATTGTGTTTTCTATTTCATAAAGTATGTGCAAAATTATTGTTACTAGGATGACAAAGTAAAGGAGCTTTTTTGTTAAAGTGACTTTTGAAACGCATCTTAGTAACCATTCTTAACAAGATCTATTATAATACTTCTTGAAATATTTAGGTTTACAAACTCTCGTATTATTATATTTTAATTCTGCTTATATACTCATTTAAGATGTATTCTTAAACTTTCATTTGCACACACACACACACACATTAACATATGATTGTAGGTTGCACATTGGATTATTATATTATTTATGTTCTTTTCTTAAAGGTAACAACTTAGGGATAATATATAATTTAAAAAAATAAAAAAACAAAAAAAAATAGACAAAAATGATAATAATAAAAGTATAGATAAGTTTGATTTCTTAACTTCTTTAACCTAAACAATTAAGCCCGAAGGGATATTTTAACACACAATACCCTAAAGTTAACTAACTTGGGAGCTATTGGCCCAACGCTTGTTGCATGGGTTGAGAAGAAAAGCTTAAAGAAATTAAACATTGCATTATCTATGTATTAGTATTGGCAACCCAAGTTACTAAGCTCACAAGGGTGTTTCAACACCTAATGCCCTAAGACTAACTGATTTGGGAGTTATTAGCCAAAAACTTATTACATGGGTTAAAGATGCTTTGTGTTTTAAGTTATATGTATATATATTTAAAAAAAAGAAAAAAAATCCCAAACCAAGAAAGTTAACCTTAAACATTAGAACAAGAATTTTGTTTTCTTTCAAGTAAAGACCCATAATTATATGTTAATATACTGAGCACCAAAAAAAGGTTTATTAATATCTTGTTTAAGAGGTATTGAGCATATATATAAATTTAATGAGAGTTTGTTTATCTAGATAGATTAATGAAAGTTAAATGATGAATACCTTGTTTTGTGAAATTTGCAAATTGTTTTTCTATTAACATTTTGATTACTAGGAACTCGTAATAAGTTGGTTGGGGGGTGTGATTAATACTTAAAAGTGCATTTTTATTAAAGTTTTATATCATCATTTTGAACTTGAAGTATCAATAACTCCTTAACTAAAACATGTTTTATAATAACATATCTAATAATATAAGACACCTTTAATTTGTGATTAATGTTTATTTTAAATGCAGGCCTATCACATAAATGAAAAGGATTGATTGATGAATTTAAGAACTAAAATTGAAAGGACAAAGAGATGGCTAAATTTAGAAAAGCGATGTTGGTGCAGTCCAAACCGGAACTCTGTTTGGTAATTGGATCATATCTAGAGCTGTAGATCTCAGATTTAGGTTTATTTTATATGGATAGAAAGGTAAAGCATAGGCCTATAACTTTTATATGGAGCCCAAGATAAAAAAGTCATTTTCAAGTCCAAATTGTAGCAACAACAAAGAACTCTGAATATGTCTTCCAACCTGGGTACTATTCAATTTTCTATAACTTTCATGTTTTCAAGTGGTTCCAATTTGACGTTATCAATGACATTTTGGGCAGATAACAGAAGATAAGGATTCTCACCAAGTCAAGAGTTGGCCACCCACTCATCAATTAGTCATTAAATCAATAATTTCTAATTTTGGCCTATAAAAGGAGGCATTTGCCATGCATTTAGGTATCTTGGTTTTCCAGATCAAGATCATGCTCTTGCATTCTCTCTTTGTATTTTTGTAATGCTTAAGTTTTGTTTTCATTAATATCAAGTTTATGTCTTTCAATTCCTTTTCTTTACTTAGTTAACTTTTATCTTATTTTGTTTATTTATTTTTCTTTATTTTATTATGTTTATCTAAGTTTATTATGTTAAGGTGAAAAGGTTACATTAATGGTATAAGAATAAGTATAATGTAAACTTAATATGGACTTTAATGTTTGATACTAACATGTTTTATATTTGTTATCTTATTCACTCTTTAATACTTTGCTTCTTAAATGACTAATCTAGATTTATGTTGTATAACACTTAGTATAACAAATACGTGGTACTCTTATAGGTCATACTGTATGATATAACCGACACATGAGCTATAAAAGGAACTTGATTTGTTGTTAATATAAGATATAATCATGAATGTCTGATAATATTTATAAGTATAACATTAATCGAATAAGATAACTAATATAATCATGTTAACAATTTATAATCTGATTGCAATCTCCTTTGTGTGTGGTTTTCAATTGAATAATAAGAGCTTATACTATACTTGTTTGATATACCATTAATGGATTCTCTAACCTTGATATTTCTTATTATCATTGTTTAATCTTTACGTCAATCTTCCATCTCAAAGTTTTCATCAACTTCTTCTTCTTCTTCTACTACTACTACTACTATTATAGTTATTATTATTATTGTTACTATTGTTGTTGTTGTTATTATTGTTCTTGTATTATTATTATCTATAATTTATACAATTAACCTTCCTATGGTTCGACCTCGATCTTGCCGGGTTATTTATTACTTCGACACTCCTACACTTGGGAGAAGACATCAATCTTTTGATCGTGTCATTATGTAATTCCTTATTGATTGATTTTTATCTAAAAGATCTATTTGAAATCAATAATTCTTATGCCTCTTGGAATTGGGTGTAATATACACCCAATTAGGATTTAGATGATTGTAAATAAACCTAACTATTCATCCAACTTCCTGCTCCATCTCTTTTATGTACTAGGTTAGATATACCTTACCTATTTATCCACTTTGTTGTTTCTCGATGGTAAGTTCTTAAGGTATATAAGGGTTGATATCTCTTTGTTAAAGAATAGTCTATAACGCATTGCATTATTGCTTACTAGTAAGTTTTTTTAGGGACATAGTTAGCATAAGGTTATCTGCACACTTGTATAATGTGTAGTACCTTGAGTTTGATCATACTTTATTGCTATTGAGGTTGTAATTGTCTTTTTATATAGGCATATGCTACATCATATATGGTTAGGAACCTCTACATGATGGATCAATTTTTTCTTAATTAAGCTAATCAATCATAACATGCATGGTTTTATTAACCACTGTAGTGTTATTATGGTAAGTCATATGTTTTATGTTTTTTATTTTCATCTAGATAGCCTTAATATCATTGTTAGACAAGTTTAATGGTTTATAATAGCATGTTTTCTCAAGAGCAGCCACTGTTGTCAAACTAAAGCATAGTATAACTAGTTGTGATCACTTAACCATGTCGTCTAGCCCATGAAAAAAGGTAAGTTAGGGGTTGTGTTTGAGTCATAGTTATGGTAATGCTAGTTTCTTATATAGGTAATATTGTTGAGACAAGTTAAAACATGAAAGACTATATAAGGATTTAGGATTTTGTCCTAGTTCAATTCTCTATTGTTGTGGATAATTAGACAATGAAGTGTTATCTTATGACTTGTCTAATGAAGATTGTTTTATAAAGACATGTGATGATGAAGGATTATTAAGTTTTTTTATAACCATGAGTATAGTCATTATTTGTTTCCAATACTAATTGATCATCAAGTGTTACTACAATGATTTTACTTGTTTCTTTTTTATGACATGTTCATCAATTAGAAATTTTCATGATCAATTATGTTATTTGCTCTTTATTCTTTCATTTGAATAATGAAAAACTATAATTAAAACTACATATCAAGTAGAAATGGATAATAGTCTTGTAAATTAAACAAAATATAGATGTCTAATATTTTAATCTCCATGAAAGATATATTATTCCAAGCATTTGCTTTGTAAAAAAGAAGTGAAAGGTAAATTAATGGAAAATAAAATAGAATGAAATAGGAAAAGTTGCAAGTAATGTAATAAAAAATGATAATGAAATTTTTTTTTAGGAATGTTATAAAGAAATTATATATATGGATGTGACCATATTTCTTGGAAACTAGATAGCCTATTGATATTGCTACAATATTATAGTTTCATATAAACATCTATATCTAATTTTATATACATTATTCATATCAAATAATAAAATTACATGATGATTCCTAAACTTAATTCTAATTTGTTATGTGTTTTATTTTTAAAAATTATATGAATTGTCACTTAACATGTTTTCTTTTTGAAAATTATATGAATTGTAACTTAACATGTAAATGTCAGTTTATTCCATTAAGGACTCTTTTTTTATAGGATTGAATATTTTAATCAATTATGCAAATTCCTGTTGTTGTGGTCCATTGCTTCTTGTCTTCCCTAGTCAAATTTGAATCTTCTCAAACTTAGTCAGTTTCAATGTTAACAATCAATTTTAGCTTTTCTTTATCTTTATGGTCATGATCAACTAGTGTTTTCACTTATTCATATGTTGATGTTTTTTTTTTGTATAAACAATATTTTCTTTATAAATTATGTCTCCAATTAATATATTGATCATTGTTTCAACGATATTAATGTATTCCTGTTATGAAAGTTATATTTTACTAATATATTCAAATATTGCTTAATTTTATCAGTTTTTATTTGTTGTCAAATAATATTATGAATATAACAACATGCTAATATGACACCATCTTATGTATCAATTATGTAGCAAGTTGGATATCTTAATGTTTCCTTGCATAACTTTTAAAGCTTAGATGTCCTTTTAATCACATTTTTCTGTTATTGAATGTTTCATATTAAAAACTTCTTGTGATATATTTGGTTGATCTCATGTTTTTTATTTACTAAGGTGATAACATTAACCCTCGTTAAAAGTAAGAAATCCCTTGTATTTTTTAAAGCTAGCACTAACAAGATAATAGCAACCTAATAAATAAAAAAATTAAAAGATTAAATATTAATTAATGTAGCATATAAGTTGAAATATAGTGTATCTAATCTCAAAAAGTGTTCAATCCATTTCTCCAAGCTATAGTATTTCAAGTACTCTCCCTTTAAAACATTAACCTTCCCAGCTAAGATGTTAGTTGCATATCATAGTTTATTGATTGATGATGGTGCATTTACTTTAATGTGTATCCCATTTAAAACTTCTAATAACTCTAAAATAAATATAAAAATAAAAATAAATTAACAAAAACATACTTTAATTATTAAATTGGATTTGGTTTATAATTAAAAATTGAAAGATAAGTGTTAAATGAGTTAAGTGATAAATGATGAAGTGTTAACGATTTAAAAAAAATGGTTAAAAGATGAAATGTTAAATGATATTTCATAAATGTGTAAAACTTATATAAGATGGTGGGGTATAATAATTTTTTTTAAATGATATTTAAATAAAATTCAAAGTTAGTAAATGATATGTATTAGTGAGATCTAATAATTATTAAATTGAAAGAGAAGAGAAATTATTGGTGCAATGAAGGAAGAAGGAAGAAAGAAATGCACAGAAACAAAAAAAAAAAGAAGTTAAAATTACTAAATAATATGTATTAGTGAGATCTAATACAATTAATGATCTTTAAAAAGATTTTTTTTTTTACCCTACCCATTTACTTTAACCCTTGTTAGAAGTTTGCTAACTTCTTAAACAAAATTCTCACTCCTTAAATGTATTAAAAATAAAATTAAAAAAAAATATTATTTTCTTCCATCCTTGTTAGAAGTTTGCTAACTTCTTAAAAAAATTCTCACTCCTCATATTTCTTAAAAATAAGATTAAAAGTGATGAAAAGTTAAAACGGTTAAAGTTTAGCCTTGTTTAACCTAAAACCAAACATAATTTTAAATAATATCACGAGAACAAGACACTTACCTTACACAACCTCCATCTCATTAATATGTCCAAGGGTGTTAAGAAGAATGCTCCAAAGCTTTAACATTACTTTCAGGAGCTTTAATAAGATGAAAATCAATAAAAAATATTTAATATTAAGAAATTTTCCTTTTCTTTTAGAAGGATGGTAAGATGTGTTGTTCAAATGTATAAGTTAATGAACTTGTTAGGTCATGTTATCCCACTCATCATCCATATATGTTTTTTTTTATATTATCCTTTTGAAGTATATTAGGCTAGATTATGACTTGTTCGGTACACTTATTTAGCAATGAAAAGGGGAGCTTCACACCATCAATCTTTGGATAGGTGAAATATTCTCTATTTTGTTGGACATTATAGTTCTACTTGACTTGCTCAAAGATGTGTGATTAGTTATTATCCTAAGGACTCAAGATAATAAGGCTTTATATAAGTGTGTATTTGGGCGAGCTCTCATTCTAAAATGTTTTAAGAGAACACTTTGAAAAAGAATGGCTTCAATATAATTTCTCTATATTACTTGATGTATATAATGATGAGATCCTTCGATGATATGTCAATTTTATTTTCTCGGTTCACTTATATATATATATATGTGTGTGTGTGTGTGTGTGTGTGTGTGTGTTGGCAATATGATATGATGCGTAAGTATGCTATAACATGGTTACTTTATATGTTTGATATCATACTATTCATCGATCTTAGAGGGGTGCATATGCCATTGTTCTATCTTTCATTGTTGGAAAACTTTAAGGCAATTTTGCAATATAGTTAGGGTTAAGTATTCTTTCATGTTTGTACAAGCACATATATATTGCATGCATGAAAAGGGAAAAAAATAAATTAAGGGATGTTTCTTGCTTTTATAAGTTCAACAATGTACATTATTAATAATTATCAGTTTAATTACTTTTTTTACATAGCATATGTGTGTGTATTTATCAAAATATAAATATGAATTAAGATCAAAGTAACTATGTTGAAGAACCAGCAAGTTCATATACATGTACAAATATACAGGAAGCAATAAGGGAATAGGCTCCCAATAAAAAATACAATGACATAATCAACAGGGGAATATTTTTCGAAAAACAAGCCATGTAAGACTCAATACCTAGAGAATAAAATCGATTAAGGAAGGATTCCAACAAGTTTGCTAGTGTCAAAATTAACCAACTAGCATCTCACAATAAAAGAGGTAAGCACAACAATTAACAACAAACTAAAAGCAAGATCAACTAAGGAAGCACACTAAGCACAACAACAACACGAACTCTAACAGAACATCTGGGAACAAGAGACAACAACAGCGTCGAACAAAGATGTCCATATCAGTTGAAATAGGAGGCACTAGAAACCTAAAAGAATAAAAAACCTATAATTTTCATGACGACACTAGACAACCTTAAGACATCAAAAAAAACCTTACAGCAGCAATAGACAATACAAAAAGATCATTAGAAACATAGTAGCCTACATCTAGAAGAAAATGGCTCTGCTCATGAAAGTGTAACACCATGTAGAAAAGGACTTGGAATTTACAAAACACTATAGTAACCAAACGATTATTGCCATAAAAAAATTGTTTTATTATGCTCCACCTATATTAAGTAGATAGTGAGACTAAGGGAGAATTTTTTTCATTCTAACCTAGAGACTTGACATGACTAAAAGATTGATGTCTTCTTCCAAGTATAAGAGTGTTGAAGTAATAAATAACCTGGCAAGATTAGGGTCGAACCATAAGGAGGTTAATTGTATAAATTATAAACAACAATAATATAACAACAACAATAATAGTAATAGTAATAATACTACTAATAATAGTAATAGTAATAATAATTGTAGTAGTAGTAGTAGTAGTAGTAGTAGTAGTAGTAAAACTAATAAAGAAGAAGAAAAAGAAAAAGAAGAAGTTAATGAGAACTTTGAGATGAAAAATTAATGTAAGGATTAAACAATGATAACAATAAATGTCAAGGTTAGAAAATCCACTAATGGTATATCAAACAAGTATAGTATAAACTCTTATTACTTAAATGGAAACCACACACAAAGGAGGTTCCAATCAAATTACAAATTGTTAACATGATTACATTAGTTATCTTATTCGATTAATGCTACTACTTGTACATGTTGTCAGACATTCATCATTATAACTTATATTAACAACAAATCAAGTTCCTTTCATAACTCAAGTATCGGTTATACCATACAGTATAAGTTATGAAAGTGTCAAGCATTTGTTGTACCAAGTGTTATACAACATAAATCTAGATTAGTCATTTAATAAGTAAAGTATTAAAGAGTGAACAAGATAACAAATATAAAACATGTTAGTATCAAACATTAAAGTCCATGTTAAGTTTACACTATACTTATTCTTCCACTATTAATATAACCTTTTCACCATGATATAATAAACTTAACAAAATATAATGAAAGAAAAGAATAAAAAAAATAAGAACATAAATAAGATAAAAGTTACCTAAGTAAAGGAAAAGAAATGAAAAGTATGAACAAGATATTAATGAAAGCAAAACCTAAGCATTACAAAAATACAAAGAGAGAATGCAAGAGCATGATCTTGAGTTGAAGACCAAGATGCCTAAATGCATGGCAAATACCTCCTTTCATTGGCCAAAATTAGAAACTATTGATTTGATTACTAATTGATGAGTGGATAACCAACTCTACACTTGGTGACAATCCTTATCTTCTCTTGTCCGCCCAAAACATCATTGATAATGTTAGAATTGGAACTACTTGAAAACATGAAAGTTGTAGAAATTATCTCAGCTTTCTAGAAAAATAAATGGAGGTCATTTGGACATCTAGAACTCCAGATATGGGCTAAACACTGAATAGTGTTCAGGTTGCAGGACAAATTTGGACGTCTTTATTGTTGCTACAATTTAGACTTGAAAATGAACTTTTTAAATCTTGGGCTCCATATGAAAGTTGTATACCTATCTCTTACCTTTCCATCCATATAAAGTAAACCTAAATCCAAGATCTACAACTTTAAATATGACCCAATTACCAAATAATATTTTGATTTGGACTACACTAATATCTCTTTTCTAAGTTTGACCATCTCTTTGTCCTTTCAATTTTAGTTCTTAAACTCATCAATCAATCCTCTCATTTATGTGATAGGCCTAGATTTAAAATAAAAATTTACCACAAATTAAAGGTATCTTATATTATTAGATATGTTATTATAAAACATGCTTTAGTTAAGGAGTTATTGATACTTCAAGTGCAAAATGATGATATAAAATCTTGATAAAAATACACTTTTAAGTATTAATCAAGACTCTTCCCAAATAAATGGAGCCCTTTGGTAGGACTCCTTAGAGTGTCAACATTTATGTGAAGTTGTAATAAAAGAGAAACCACAACCTGTCTCTTGTTCAAAGCTTCCCTAACATTGTAAGCCAAAATATGAAATTATAACAAGGCAAATACCAAGACTTCCAGACCATATTAGCCCAAGAGACAACCTACCCTTCAAATCAGATGAAGTCATAAGCATAAGAAAAGAACAGACCCACACCTTGACCCTAATGGTTTATTAAAGCAAAGACCTCCTGTTGACTCCCACAGACTTCAAGTAGTTGCTATTTAAGAGTAACAAGAGACTTCTATAAGGGTGAAGCTATTTGCTGAGTTGGAGCATCCCAAATAGAATGATTTGTTAAGTAGAAGTGATGTATCCATTGAATCCAAATAATTTTTTTTTTAATGGATGTTCCATAGCTACTTGGCAATGAAGTTGTTATTGCAAGCTTTGAGACCTGGCAAACCCAAAACTCCTTTCTTTTTAAGAAGACAAACATGTTTCTAAGCCACTAAGGTAGACTTGCTTCTCAAAATATTACAAGTCTATAAGAAGTTTCGACAAAGAGAAATAATTTGTTGAAGAACAATAATCGTCTAGGAAAAATACTAAGCTAAAATTTAACCATACCATTAAAGACAAATAGAATAAACTCCATTTAGCCAACATAGGTAAGATGCTTCTCCACCCAGCTATGAATAACACCTTTTAGCTTTTGAATGAGAGAAGTGTCACGAACAAAAAATTAATGTCTTCTCCCAAGTGTAAGAGTGTCGAAATAATAAACAACTTGACAAGACCGAGGTCGAACCATATGAAGGTTAATTATATAAATTATAGATAACAACAACAATAACAACAGTAATAATAATAGTAGTAGTAGTACTAATAGTAGTAGTAATAGTAGTAGTAATAAAGGAAATGAAGAAAAAGAAGAAAGAGAAGAAGTTGATGAGAACTTTGAGATGGAAGATTAACGTAAAGATTAAACAATGATAACAACAAATGTCAAGGTTAGAGGATCAACTAATGGTATGTCAAACAAGTATAGTATAAACTCTTATTATTCAATTGGAAACCACATATAAAGGAGGTTCCAATCAGATTATAAATTGTTAACATGATTATATTAGTTATCTTATTCGATTAATGTTAATACTTGTAAATCTTGTGAGTCATTCATGATTATAACTTATATTAATAACAAGTCAAGTTTCTTTCATAGCTTAGGTGTCGGTTATACCATACAGTATGAGTTATGAGAGTGCCAAGTATTTGTTATACCAAGTATTATACAACATAAATCTAGACTAACCATTTAACAAGCAAAGTATTAAAAGTAAACAAGATAACAAATAGAAAACATGTTAGTATCAAACATTAAGGTCCATGTTAAATTTACATTATACTTATTCTTAAACCATTAGTATAACCTTCTCACCATGACATAATAAACTTAACTAAACATAATAAAAAACAAAAAAATAATAAACAAAATAAGAACATAAATAAGATAAAAGTTAACTAAGTAAAGGAAAAGAAATGAAAGGCATGAACAAGATATTAATAAAAGCAAAACTTAAGCATTACAAAAAAAACAAAGAGAAAATACAAGAGCATAATCTTAATTTGGAGACCAAGATGCCTAAATGCATGACAAATGTCTTCTTTTATAGGTCAAAATTAGACACTATTAATTTGATGAGTAATTGATGAGTAGGTGGCCAACTCTTAACTTGATGATAATCCTTATCTTCTTTTATCTACCTAAAACATCATTGATAATGTTAGAATTGGTACCACTTGAAAACATGAAAGTTGTAGGAACTTGTCTTAGCTTTCCAAGAAAAAAAATGGAGGTAATTTGGACTTCTAAAACTCCAAATATGGGTCAAAAACTAAATAGTGTTCAAGTTGATTCCCTTAAGCTTTTCTCCTCAACTCATGTAACAAGTGTTGGGCTAATAACTCCCAAGTCAGTTGACTTTAGGGTGTTAGGTGTTAAGACACCCCTTCGAGCTTAATTGCTTAGGTTAAGGACGCTACGAAACCAAACTTATCTGTATTTTTATTATCATCATTTTTTGTTTGCTCTTTTTTCTTTCTTCCAAATTATATACTAACCCTTTTTCTTATTTGTTATCTTTAACAAAAGAACATGAATAATATAATAATCTAATATGCAACCCACAATCATATGTTAAAGTATATGTGTGAAAATTAAGGTTTAAGAATAAATGTTAAATGAGTATATGAGCAGAATTAAGTGATAACAATGTGAGATTTTATAAACCTGAATATTTCAAGAAGTATTATGATAAACCTTGTTATGAATATTGCAAATAACCATTGAAAAATATTTACCAAGATATGTCTCAAGAGTTAATAGCATTCCTCCTTACTTTGCCATCTTAGTAACAAGAGTTTTGCAAATAGTTTATAAAGTAGAAAAAAAAACATAATTTTTTTTAATATCAACTACTACCCTCCCCCCCTAACCAAACTGAGAGATTGTCATCAATGTTCTAAGGTAGAAAGATAGAGCATAGAAAACATCACTTGAAACAACGACTACTAACAAACCTGAAACAAACTTAAACAAATACAAGAAATAACAAAACACAAATATTATACTATTAATAAAATCAAAATACACAAGTTTTTACAAACTAAGACTTAAATCATAGTTGTGATTGTAGCTTACATCTTCCCGTGGTTTTACGTCCAAAAATAGCTTAAACGGCCTCTATAGGTCGAAAATAAGCTTCTCATCCAGTTTTCTTAAAAACTGACAAATAGGATCCTTTTTAGTCAGATTTCCAAGACTATGTCGATCATGTTCTTTATGAAAATAGAGCCATAAATCATGAATTGCATGATGCACATCTCCACTAGGGTGCATCTCATGAGTCAATAAAAGATTATCGAAAGTCTCTTTACTCAGGCCACCCTTAATAAATTGTATTTTATCATCACGGTTTATAGATACCATTTTTAAAGAAGGATATTGTGCATTACAAGTCCATCTGGCATATCGATGATAGACTTTCAGTTGTTTTGCACGATGTTTTTTTGCAAAAGTGTTTTTACCTATCCCAGGCATGTATGAAATAAAAGAATTGAAAGACTCACCTGATAATTAGACCTTTCCTTCAACTAGCTAGCGAATCTCTTCAAGAATTCCATGGTTTATTAACAACCTCAATCTTGCACACCTAGCTTGATAAATATTTTTTTAATTTTTTAAGAGTGGTGTATATTTTTTAAGATGAGAAGTGGAAAAGAGATTCAAAGAAAAGAGGAGTAAGGAATTGAACAAATATATATACAGATATCAATTATCATGTGAAATTGGAAGAATTGACTTAAGAGTCACGGGGTACCATTATCTACCATTTAACCGAGGTAACAGAGACTAGCAAACCAAGAGTCACTAATAAAAAAATACAAAAATAATGTGAGAAAAAAAATCAACATTTATCTACAAGATCATTCAAACTAATGGATTCATGTTCACTAGGAAAATTATCAAAGTAAGCTTTTAAATGATGTCCATTTACCTTAAAAATATTGTCATTATTTGGATTCTCAATATTAAAGGCTTTATAAAAATACACATATTTCTCAATAAATAGACTACTTCATCTTAATCTTTGCTCTCCAAGGAATAAATAGAGTCAAGAATTATAAAGCAAAACTTTTTGATAATTTTTACAAGTTTTGCAGAATGCATGCATGTCCTTGAATATAGTGGGCCAATAAAATTCATTTTGAAAGATTTTCGCAATTGTCTTTTTTGACGAGAAATGACTCCTACATGTTTTAGTATGACAAAGTTTAATGACACTACTTACCTTATTATTAGGAACGTATTTTTCAAATATTTTATCAGGATAATATTTGAATAAGTTAGGGTCATCCTAATAAAAGTTCTTCACTTTGTCTAAAAACTTTTTTTTATCTTGGGTACTCCAATCAGCTAGTAAATCTCCTGAAGCAAGAAAATTTATATTATTATCACAGTAAGGCATTGGACTAAGAGAAAGTAAGGATTCGTTAGGAAAGTAATCATCAATTGGTGTGATGTCAGATGTCAAATTTATTGTCACTCTTGATAAAAGATTTGGATCAACATTTTCAATGTCTTTTTCATCCGTGATTTCTTCATGAGAACAAATTATTTGCATATCTTCAGATTCATCAAACTCTATTTTACTCACAATAGATTCAAATTAATCATAAACTAATTCGTTAATAAGATCTACTTCTGGTGAATCATTATCATCTCTAGGTTGTTTATAAATGTCAAAAATATTCATCTCCAAAGTCATGTTTCTAAAAGATAACTTCATCTCTCCATTCCTATAATTAATCAATGCATTAGAAGTTGTAAGAAATGGAAGTCCTAAAATAATAGGAAATGAATTATATGCTTCAATAGCTTATTATGTATTCAAGACAATAAAATGCACTAGATAAATGAATTTATCGACTTGTACTAACACATCTTCAATTATTTCTCTAGGCACTTTTACAGATCTATTGGCAAGTAAAAGAGTTACAGAAGCTAGTTTTAACTCACCTAGATAGAGACTTTAAAAAACAGAATATAGAAGTAAATTCACACTAGCTCTAAGATCAAGTAAAGCTCTTTCAATTTTATGTTCTCCAATAAAGCAAGAAATTGTAGGACAACCAGGGTATTTATATTTTAAAGCGTTATTGTTCTGAAGAATGACACTTACTTGTTTGGCTAAAAAGGTTTTTGTTTTCACATTCAGTTTTATCTTCACAATACACAAATCTTTCAAAAATTTAGCATAAGAAGAAACTTGTTTAATAGCATCCAGCAGAGGTATATTAATCCTTACCTATTTGAAAGTTTTAAAGATTTCAGAGTTGTGATAGACTTTTCTTTGTTTGGTCATGACATGAGAAAATGAAAGTGCTGGTGGGGAATCCGTCTTTTCTTTGCAATACTTAGATTCAATCCCTTCTTTACCCCCAAAGATTGACTTATTATCTATCTCACAAGGTTCAAGAGTGAGTTTTTAAATAACCTTATCACTGCAAAGAGTAATATTTCCTCAAGATTTCTTTTAGGAGGTGAAGTATATAGAGATGGATATCCATGAAAAGTTTGGAAATTATGGTGTGCTTAAAACGGTGGTTGTAAAGTTTGTACATTGTTATTATCACTCTTCCAACTAAAATTTGAGTGATTTCTCCAACCAAGGTTATATATTTGTGAGTATGGATTGTAGTTGGGCCTTTGAAAACTGTTTGAAGCATAGGCTTGTTCATGGAGACATTCCTTAAAAGAAGGCAAGGTTGGACAGTCATTGATTAAGTGTTTATTTGTTTCACATATTTGACACACAATGTTTTCAACAGATTTTAATTGACCACTTTTTTTCAATTCTAGTGCCTCGACTTTTCTAGCTCAAGATGCAAACTTGACTTGGAGGTCATGATCTTTCCTAAGGTTGTACATACCTTTACTAGATGTATGAGGTTGAGTTTTACTCAGTGTCTCATAAATACCGACGGTGTCCTAATTTTGAGAATTTTTAGCTAACAAGTCTAAGTACTCCATTGCTTCATCAGGGGGTCTTTATCTTCAAAAGTTCCATTGCACATCAATTCAACCATTTGCCCATCTCTAGATGTTAACCCTTCATAAAAATGTGAAACCAATCTTCATGTTTCAAAACCATGATAAGGGCAAGTATTAAGCAAGTCTCAATACCTATCTTAATATTAGTAAAATGTTTCCCCTGACTTTTGAGTGAAAGTGGTGATTTGTCTTTTAAAAAAGTTTGTTCTATGAGATGAAAAAAACTTCTTTAAAAATTATTGTTGCATTTCATCCAAAGCATGAATGGATTGTGACCTCAAATTTTATTGCCATGTTTTAGCTTTATTTTTTAATAAAAAAGAAAAAAAAGCTTTAATCTGATGGTGTTCATTCTACAATTTAAGTCATTATAGGTGTTACAAACCTCCTTAAATTTCCTTAAATGCAACTATGAATTTTCTAAATTTAAGCCATAAAAAAAGAAAAAAGTTGAATAACGCCTAAAAATTAAAATAAGATGTATCAAGAGGAAAAACTATGCATGATGGTATACTTGTTCTTATGGGATTTATATGGTCTTTAAGTGTTCTAACACGGTTATTCTCATTATTCTCATTATGAAGTGATTGACTATCTTCTTCGGCTATATTTTCTGAAAATGATGAGGATACCCTAAAAAGTCTACCATTTAATGTACGTGATCACACTCTCATACACATGTAAGAATATAATAAAAGGATGAAGAAATCAGAAGAAGAAAAAACAAGAGAAAATAAATAAAGTTATATAGAAGAAAAATAAAAAGAAAGAATAAAATAAATACTATAATTTGTACAAGAATTTACCTCCCAAGCAACAGAGCCAAAAACTTTACAAAACCAAAAGATTGATGTCTTCTCCTAAATGCAGGAGTGTTGAAGTAATAAATAATCCGGCAAAATTAGGGTTGAACTATAGGGAGGTTAATTATAAATTATAGATAATGATAATACAACAACAACAACTAGTAGTAGTAGTAGTAATAGTAGTAGTAGTTCTTGTTGTTGTTGTTGTAGTAGTAGTAATAATAATAATAAAAAAAAAGGAAAAAGAAGAAGGAGAAGAAGTTGATGAGAACTTTAAGATAAAAGATTAACGTAATGATTAAACAATGATAATGATAAATGGCAAGGTCAGAGGATCCACTAATGGTATGTCAAATAAGTATAGTATAAACTCTTATTATTCAATTGAAAACCACACACAAAAAAGGTTCCAATCAAATTACAAATTGATAACATGATTATATTAGTTATCTTATTCTATTAATGTTAATACTTATAAATCTTGTCAAGCATTTATGATTAAACTTATATTAACAACAAATCAAGTTCCTTTCATAGCTCAGGTGTCCATTATACGATACAGTATGGGCTATGAGAGTCCCAAGTATATGTTATACCAAGTGTTATACAATATAAATCTAAATTAACAATTTAACAAACAAAGTATTAAAAGTGAACAAGATAACAAATAGAAAACATGTTAGTATCAAACATTAAAGTCCATGTTAAGTTTATACTATACTTATTTTTCCACCATTAATATAACTTTTTCACCATACCTAAGTAAAGGAAAAGAAATGAAAGGTATGAATAAGATATTAATGAAAAAAAAAACCTAAGCATTATAAAAATACAAAGAGAGAATGCAAGAGCATGATCTTGATCTGGAGACTAAGATGGCTAAATGTATGGAAAATGCCTCATTTTATAGGTCAAAATTAGGAACTATTAATTTGATGATTAATTAATAAGTGGGTGGCCAACTCTTGACTTTGTGAGAATCCTCATCTTCTCTTATCTACCTAAATTGTTATTAATAAGATCAGAATTGGAACTACTTGAGAACATGAAAGTTGTAGGAAATTATCTCATCTTTTTAGGGTAAACAATTGAGGTCATTTATATTTCTAGAACTCTAGATATGGGTCAAACACTGAACAGTGTTTGGACTGCAGGACAGATTCAGACTTCTTCATTGTTGCTATAACTTGGACTTGAAAATGGCCTTTTTAAATTTTGGGCTCCTATAAAAGTTGTAGGCCTATGTCTTGCCTTTCCATCCATATAAAGTAGACCTAAATCCGAGATCTACAGCTCTATATATCACCCAATTACCAAATAGTATTCCGGTTTGGACCGCATCAATATCTCTTTTTTAAGTTTGATCATCTCTTTATCCTTTCAATTTCAGTTCTAAAACTCATTAATCAATCCTTTTATTTATGTAATAGACTTGTATTTAAAATGAATATTTATTATAAATTAAAAGTATCTTATATCATTAGATATGTTATTATAAAATATATTTTAGTTAAGGAGTTATTAATACTTCAAGTGCAAAATGATAAAATAAAATCTTGATAAAAATATACTTTTAAGTACTAATTAAGAAGCATATTGACTCGCAAGCAACTAATAAACGCTACACTAGATACCAAGATATCTGAAAGGAAAGGTACCTTTTTTTAAAGCTAGAGTCCAAAAGAATAGTCCGCTTCAAGTTCTCACGAGTTCCTCCAGAGTAAATTGGGCATTTGTCCACATTTATATTTAGCCCAGAAGTGTTCCTAAAGATCAGCAATTGATGTAGGAGAACTTACACTGAAGGCCTATCCCCTTGAGAGAGAAGAAGAATATCATCAGCAAAAGCAAGATGAGTGATACCAAAAGAAGCACATTTTAGGTGGAAGTGAAATCTAGAATTCTGCGATGCTAGAATAAACATCTTTAAAAAGTCCATGCATGCAATAAATTGATAAGGCAACAAGAGGTCTCTTTGCCTCACACCGCTAAAGTCAGGAAAGAAACCATACAGAGCTCCATTAATTACAACTAAGTAAGAAGTAGTTTCAACACATGTCATAATTAGGTGGACAAAACGAGTAGAAAAACCCAGAAGAAGAAGGAGGATCTATCGTAGAAATAGCCATTATATAGAGTTAAAAGCCTTTCTAAAATCAATTTGGATGAGACATCTCAGTAAAGCCCTTTTTCTTTGATAGTGCTAGAGGAGCTCCAGAACAAAATGAATATTATTAGCCATAACTTGACAACCAAGGAAAGCATTCTACAATGGACTACTAATCATGCTAGTAAAAGCATCAACCAATCTAGAAGCTAGAATTTTTTAGATCACCCTATAAACCACATTGTAGCAGGAGATTAGTTTGAAATCACTAGGAGAAGTGACATTAGAGGATTTAGGCATAAGTGCAATGACTAAGTGGTTGAGCTAACTTAATAGCTTCCCAGAGTTGAAGATATGTTGCATAACAAAACAAACATCCTGCCTAACCACATCCCAAGACTTCTTAAAGAATAAAGAAGAATACCCATTAAGGCTAGGAGATTTATCATGTCTAATGCTAAAGAGAACAGATTTGATAACGTCATTGGAGACTAGCTAATAAAGGGTTGTGCACAACTTCATTCAACCGAGGTCTGTAATAAATAACTAATTCATCAATGGGCTAGATAGCATTAGAAGAACCCCATAGTTGCTGGAAATATCGGACAACGACTTCCCCAACCTCATCAGTACAAGCAAAAAAGGAGCTAGAATTATTATAGATAGTTGAAAAGAAATTCTTTTTATGTCTCTAATTCATCAAAGCATGAAAAAACCTGGACCCTTTATCAGATTACTTAAAAAAGTTGCATTTCAGTTTTTGAGCATAGAACATTTTTTCAGCAGCCTTGAAATTAAAATATGTATATGGTTAATTGTATTATTGACGGTGTCGATTGTTGTGTGGAATTTATACTTAGAGGATGACCTTGAAGTAGCTCCTTTCATATCATATGTATACAGGACATTAACTTATGAACAATATTGGTCCCATTTATATTTTTTCATATTATAAAGGTACATTGCTCACATCGTATGATATAATAGTTTGGTTAACAACAATACATCCTAGTTGATATAGACATTAGAGACCTATTGCATAACTTTACTTAATGAAACAAGCACAATGATTATAATTAGATGACCTACCATATCCATTACATAACATAATGGGATGCAGGAAAAGATGAGATCTTTATGAAGGTGCGACCTATTATTATAGAGGATACATACATGGAATGGTGTTGTTATATAACATGACATATTATCACATTAAACTCAACACAAGTTCCTCTAAACGTTAACATAGAGTATGAGCCATATGTAAAATGGATTCAAAATGTTGTAACTTATATTAGTTTTTATTAAGTTAATATGCAATTATAATTGTATTTTATTTATAGATTAATAATTTTATTTATTAAAAATTTAGTTGGCAATTTAACATGAGATGGTCATGATGTCGCACCTAATCTTTATAAGATCAAAGACAATGCACTTACTTATTATTATGCATCCCGTTGGTTTGACTAATGTCTTATGACTCTTAAGATGCTTGAAGAGACATTAAGTTTAGATAATGCTATGTTGGAGAATAGGATGACTTAGAGAGTAAAAAGCCATATTGTTGATGATGTTAGAGAGTAATGACATTTATGTTATGGTATTGGAAATATTAATTCAAAAAAATTAAAATATTACATTAATATAAAGAAATTTTAACATTGTTTTTTATGCCTTTAACCTAACAATATTCTTCCTATTTTTTGTTTTTAATTTTTTTTGAAATTATTTGTGTTTTTCGATTTGAATTTAGTGCCAGTGGCATTTAAGGATTACATGTTTGTATTTACAATTAGTGTTTAGGAATTACAAATTTATATTTAAGGTTATGGACTATGGATTTTGGATTTTGGATATGGATTTTGGATTTTGGATTTCAATTTAATAGTTTGAGGGTTTAAGTTAGGGATTATAAGTCTGGTGTATAGATTTAAGAGTTTGAGGTTTGAGATTAGGGTTTTGAGATTTCAAAGGTTAATTTATGGTTATGGTAGTTTAATGTTTAGGGTTTAGGATTAACTTATAGTTAGGGTAGTTTAGGATTTGGATTTAAAGTTAATTTAAAGTTATAGTAGTTTAGGGTTTGGGTTAATTTGAAGTTTTCATCAAAGATATTATTGATATTAATGTTTTCTGATGTAATTACTATTCATGTGTTTAAGTTAAAGATATTATTACTACTCGAGTTTTTATCTAAACTGTGTTGTTTCTCTCAAATTTTTCTACCATATATTATTTTAACAAAACTTCTGGTCAAGATTATTAGAAAAAAAAATACCTTGTTTCTACAACACTCAAACACGTTCCTAGATGATCCGTCTACAATTAGTTAAGATAATATGATAAAATGCAATGTAATATTTAATAAAAGTTTGCTATAAAGGTTTTATTAATAAGGTAAATAAAAAGTATTACATGTTATGATATAGTGCAATATTAATTTTACAATAAATCTAGCATAGTAGATCATGGATTTTAGGAGAAAGTAACTATCAGGAAGCATATTAATTTTGATGTTCAATATCCAGAGATTTGTTAATTAACTTTGGAAACTGCTATCTTTGGCTTGATATATAAAATTAGACTAGGTTATTAAACACCTCAAAATCAAAGATTGAAATGTGAATTCTTATTTGTAGTCACCAAATATCACCTACAATCTGGCTTTTATAAATCAAGTCATGTAACTGTCATTCTTTGCTCTTTTTTATAGTTTTGTATTATCTTTTCTTCTTTTATGCATTTAGATCTTGTACTTGGAGATTTGTTTTTGGCTTTATATATAAAAAAAAATTTAATAATTGTTTCTAGATGAATAGAGGGTTTCAGTCTATATTAAAATTTTAATATATTGTTCAGCAAGACGGTCCAAAATCTTTTAAACTGGGCTTTCTCTTCAAATACAAATAGGCCTAATTAGGACCTCATTCACCCAAAAAGGGATCCCATTTTATTTCAATAGTTTTGTTTTTATAATTTTCTAATTATTTTAAAGTTGAATTAAATCCAATTCAATTTTTTTTTATAATATTCATTTCATTGAAATTAATCCAATTTTATTTCTACTTTTTGTAAGTGGGTGTAGAATTTTTCCAATTGTTAAATGACTCCTTTGCATAAATCTTCTTTGTTTTTAATTATCTAATAAATAGCTTAATAAAAATAGATTATCTTTTCATTTATTACAAAACTTCCAAGATCCTTTCCCAAAACAAACACAAAACTTTCATGATCTCTTCCTAAACAAACATCAATCTTTTTATTCATTTTAGCTTAAGCTTTAATTATTTCAGTTACTTATGAAATCTTCCTATTTTGCTTTTTAAGAACAAGTCTATCCTCTTTTCTTGATTCATTATTTGGACTTCAAATTAAAATATCAAAAGTATTCACTAATCATTAATCATAGGAATATTAATATGCATTACACTGTTTAAGTTTGCTTTATACTAAAAGTATTGTAAAGCCTTGTGGAGCATTTCTTTATCATTTTTTTTTTGTATAAAATGAAGGCTAACCTCCTCTAATAAAAGTTCTTGAATTTGGTATGACAATTAAACCCAACTCTTTATTTTGGGTCTTGTTGCCTAGTAAGATCCAATAATATTGGATCCGATAACACTTTAAAAAAAAGTTGGGTTTAGCTGCTGAATCACACCCATCAATCTGAGGTCTGGCTGAGCGGCTAAACTCAATATTCTTGGGTTTGGTTGTGTAGAAATACCCAATGATATTATTATTTCTATTATAAATATTTTAAATTTTATTATTAATACTATTATTTTTTATTATAAATAAAATAGTGTAATTTGTGTTATAAATAATATTATTTTTATTATAATTTAAAGTATTTTTATCATAATTAAAAGTATTAATATAAAAAAATAGTATTATTCATATTATATATATTATTATTTTTATCATAATTAATAGTATTCATATTAAAAATAATATTTTTTGTGTTATAAATATATAGAGCCCTAGAAGGCTTTTCTCTGTTATGTTTTGGGTTAACAATTACAGCTGAGAGCATTGACTCATTTTTCAAAAGCTATTGGGTCTAACTTGACAACTGAACCTAATGTTGTTAAGTCAAACTTATAAAAAAAGCAAAAAACACATTGGATTATGTTGTCTAACAGAACCTAATAGTGTTGCGTTTTGCTAAATCATACTAAAAACACTTTAAAAAAATGTAAGGTTTGGTTGCCTAGCAAAACACATCAATTTTAAGTTTGTCTAAATAGTTAAATCCAATATCCTTAAATCTGATTGGGCAACCATAGCGAAGGATATTATTATTTTTATTTTAAATTTTATTATTATTAATATTAAAAAATTTATTATTTACATTAGAAATATTTTTTTATTATAATAAAAGGTACTAATATAAAAAATAGTATTATTTTTGTTATAACTATAATTATTTTTATTATAATTAAAAGTATTAACATTAAAAATAATATTATTTATGTTATAAATAATATTATTTACTATAATTAAAAGAATTAATATAAAAAATAGTTTTATTCATGTTATAAATATTATTATTGTTATAATTAATAGTATTCATTTTAAAATCATATTATTTGTGTTATAAATGGTATAAAGCCTTGGTAAGCTCTACTGTTTCTTGAATCAATAATTACAACATGAAGCATTTCTTTTTTTACCTAAAGCTATTGGATTTAACTTGGTAGCTAGACCCAGCATCATTGGGTCTGACTGCTAAGTCAAGCAAAAATAAACTTTCAAAAGTTGCCAATGAGATTAGGACAACATGACCAGATAATGTTGGTTTTGGCTAAGTCACACCCAAAACATTTTAAAAAAAAATTTGATTTGGCTATCTAGAAAGACCTATCGATCTTGAGTTTAGTTGGATAGTTGAACCCAATATCCTTAGGTCTAGTTGTGCAACCATACCCAAGAATATTATTATTTATATTATAAATATTATTTTTTTATTGTAATAAAAAGTACTAATATAAAAAAATAGTATTATTTATATTATAAATATAATTATTTTTATTATAATTAAAAGTATTAACATTAAAAATAATTTTATTTGTGTTATAAATAGTATTATTTTTTCTATAATTAAAAGTATTAATCTCAAAAATATTGTTATTTATGTTATAAATAATAATATTTTTACTATAATTAAAATAATTAATATAAAAAATAGTTTTATTCATGTTATAAATATTATTATTATTATAATTAATAATATTCATTTTAAAATCATATTTTTTGTGTTATAAATAGTATAAAGCCTTGGTGGCATTACTCTACTGTGTCTTGAATCAATAATTACAACATGAAGCATTTTTTTCTATACCTAGAGCTATTGGATCTAGCTTAGTAGCTAGACCCAGCATCGTTGGGTCTGACTGCCAAGTCAAGCAAAAATAAACTTTCAAAAGTTGCCAACGATGTTAGAACAACAGGATCAAATAATGTTGGCTTTGGCTAAGTCACACCCAAAACACTTTAAAAAAGAATTTGATCTGGCTATCTAGGAACACCCATCTATCTTGAGTTTAGTTGGATAGTTGAACCCAATATCCTTGGGTCTAATTGTACAACCATACTCAAAAATATTAATATTTATATTATAAATATTATTATATTTTATAATAATTAACAATATTAATATAAAAATATCTTATTATTTGTGTTATAAATAATATTATTTTTATTATAATGAAGAGTATTAATATAAAACATAGTATTATTTGTGCTATAAATATTATAAGAAGTTAAATCTGATAAGTTTAATATTATAATGAACATTGTAAATATTATTAAATTTATTAAAAATATTATTGTTATAAAAAAAGCATAAATTTGATTTTAAAAGTAAATTAACTACTGCTATTATTATTATTATTATTATTAAATTGGGTTAGGTATTCTTTTCCAGACCCAAGAAACTTGGGGCTAGAAAGAAGCACTTTGCCCAATAAGTTTGGGTCCCAAATCCTATAGGTCTTGTACCATGCTTGACCTAAGATCATTGGTATTTTGTCAAGATCCAATCTTTTGAATTATGCATCAGGATCTAATTTTCTTGGGTTGCATCAGGATTCAATGCTTTTAGATCTGGTGGCACGACCTAAGACCTATGGATCTTGCATTAGGATCCAAGATTCTTGGGTTTCTAAATATATTTATTTGTATTATAAATTTTATTATTTTTATTATAATTAAAATTGTAATATTAAAAACAATATTATTTATGTTATAAATATTATTTTTTATTATAATTAAAAGTATTAAAATTAAAAATAATATTATTTTTGTTATAAATAATATTATTTTTATTATAATTAATATTATTACTAAAATATTAATAAATTTGAAAAAAAATTATTATCAATATTGAAAAAAAACATAGATTTGATTTGAAATGTAAAATTATTATTATTAAATTTAAAAAACTAATTTTACTATCAAAGAAAATCATAATTTTTTTTGAAAGATCAAAAAAACATAATTTTTTTGGCAAATAAGTTAAATATTATTATTAGGTTTGGCGTTGCAACCAAACTCAACATTCTTAGGTCTAATATTACAACCAGACCCAACACTTTTAGGTTTTAGATTTTTTATAATATTTTTTTATTAAAATAAAAAGTGAGCCCGTAGTATAGCATAAACCATTTAACTAGTTATCATTAAAGTTGTTTCTTTATTTCTTCAAATCTAATACTTTACAATATATGCAGGTTATTGATTCAATATTGGATAGGAATGGATGAAATACTACTTTTTTTAATTAAAAAAAGGGCTTTAAATCCCTTGAATCTATCCTACATGTATGTATTAACATATATCATCTTAAATAATTTCCACATATAAGTTTTATCTCAAAAATAATTTCCATATATTCATCTTGAATCTTTTTATGCATGTATTAATATACTAGCAGAAAGAGTAATATGTTTTATTAGGACTTCTGATTAATACTTAAAAGTTTATTTTTATCAAGGTTTTATATTATAAATTTATACTTGAAGCATCAATAACTTCTTAACTAAAACATATTTTATAATAACAAGTCTAATACCATAAGATACCTTTAATTTATAGTAAATATTCATCCTAAATACAGGCCCATTACATAAATAAAAGAATTGATTAATGAGTTGAAGTATTGAAATTAAAAAGATAAAAAGAAAGTGAAGCTTAAAAAATAGATGGTGATTTAGCCCAAACTAAAACACTGCTAGGTAATTGGATCATAACTAGAGTTGTAGAACTTGGTTTTAGATCTGTTTTATATTGATGGAAAGCTAAAACATAGGCCTAAAACTTTTATGAGGAAGGTAAGACTCAATTTTGTACTTTGAAAGTTTAAATCTTAACAATAATGTAGAAGTCTGAATATGTTCTACAACCCAAACATTATTCAATGTTCAGCCCATATCTCAAATTCTAAAAATCCAAATGACTTTAATTTTTTTTTCTTAGAAAGCTAAGATAACTTTCTAAAACTTGTATGAGTAAGGTTGGTTCAAATTATGATGTTATCAATTAAGTTTTGTTTAGACAAAAAGATAAAGATTGTTACCAAGTTAAGATGTGGTCACTCATTTAACAATTAGTCATCAAATCAATAATTTCAAATTTTGGCCTATAAAAGAAGGTATTTGCCATGCATTTAGACATCTTGGTTTTCAGATCAAGATCACGTTCTTGCTCTCTCTTTTTTTTTATATTTTTATAATGCTTTAGTTTTACTTAAATTAATCTCTTATTTATGCCTCTCATTTTCTTTCCTTTACTTAGTTAACTTTTATCTTGTTTATATTCTTATCTTGTTTATTTATGTTTTTCTCTTTTATTATGTTTAGTTAAGTTTATTATGTCAAGGTGAAAATATTACAGTAACGGTATAATAATAAGTATAGTGTAAACTTAATATGGACTTTAATGTTTGATACTAACATGTTTTGTATTTGTTATCTTGTTTACTTTTAATACTTGTTCAATTGTTAATCTAGATTTGTGTTGTATAACACTTTGTCCAACAAATACTTGGCAATTTCATAACCAATCCGTATGGTATAACTAACACTTGTGCTATGAAAGGAACTTAATTTGTTGTTAACATAAGTTATAATCATGAATACCTGACAAGATTTACAAGTATGAGCATTATTCGAATAAGATAATTAATGTAATCATGTTAACAACTTATAATCCGATTGGAACCTTCTTTGTGTGTAGTTTTCAATTGAGTAATAAACAAAGTTTATACTGTACTTATTTGAAATACCATTAGTGGATTCTCTAACCTTTACATGTATTTTTATCGTTGTTTGATCCTCATATTGATCTTCCATATCAAAGTTCTCATCAATTTTGTTGTTGTTGTTGTTGTTGTTATTATTATTATTATTATTATATTAATAGTATTAGTATTAATATTATTATCATTATTATTATTATTACTACTACCATTGTTGTTTTTGTTGTTGTTATTATTGTATTAGTGTTATTTATAATTTATACAATGAACCTCCCTATAGTTCGACCCCGATCTTGTCGGATTATGTATTACTTTGACACTTCTACACTTGAAAGAAGATATCAATTTTTTAGTCGTGTCATTTAGTTTTGATCATATAATTTAAATTTCAAGCTATTTTATTTTTATTTTTTTATGTTGATGTTTATTCTTCATCTTATTGCTTAAATTTCTAGGAAATTATTGTTTCATCTATTGAACCATAATAAGATTGACAGATGATTTATGATTAAAGGTTTTTAGGATTAAACACCATTAATTGAGCAAAAGATAGGGATATTTTATTGAGATTAATGTGATTTTTTATTAAAAAAAATATTAAAAACTTAATGAATCTTCAAATAACTTAATTTACATAGATATATGTTGAATTGTTAGTTAGAGAAATATTATTTGGGAGAAAACATTGAATAATTAAAGAATGTTTTCTTATCATCAATGTGAATATTTGACATGTTATAAAAGAATAATAAATAATGTGGGATTAGCTAAGTGAAGTCAAAATATCTAAAATTATTTTTATTATTTTTATAACTTTCAGTTTTATTCTTTGTTATTTTAATTTGTTCTTGTCAAACACTTTAGTTAAATTTAAGTGGTAAATTCTATTAAAAAATTGATCCTATTTCTAAATAGAAAATAATTTGGTAAATTTTGATACTTAATAGTATAATTAGTACTTGTATGTTAGACACTCTTTTCTTCAAAAACTTTACTACATGTTGCAAATTTTTTCACTTGCAAATATTTTTATCTTTCTTAAGTATTTTATTTTTTGTTTGTTTAATTATTTGAACTCTTCAGTGATGTTATTCCTTTGATTTATTTTTATAAAACCAATAAAAAAAATGCTAAATAGCATTAAACTCAAAGTTCATTATTAACAAACTATAATTATTTAAATCTTTATGGTTTTATCTAATATAATACTAACAAGACTCTACATTTTATAATTTTAATTTAGAAATTTAAACATGTCACAATAAAAAGGTAGCTTTTTATTCATATGAACACAAAAAGGTAAGCACTATTCAAGCATCTCATCAACTCTACAATCTAGTACTAGATTAGATTTCAACACCATAATACTAAATAAAAAGGTTAGTAACAAGGATATTACTAGTAGAAAAAAAGAGAGTTTGGTGTAAGAACATTTTCTAAATAAATATATTGATACGAATGTTAAGTGGAATGTAAATATTGTTTTAAGATGCCTGGTGAAAAAACCACACCATCATAAAAGAATCATTTTTAGCGAAATTTAGAACAAGTTGTTTGTGAAATCATTGTAAGTATTATAAAAGATGAAAAAATCATGATGTACAACAAAGAATGTTAGATTAAAAAGTTCTCATAAAATTAGAGAATCAAAAATTTGTTACATAAACTTTTTAAACAAAAGAGTTATAGTAAAGAGCTTGCAAATGTCATTGATAATTGAACATGTTAAATTTTAGAAGTGTTTAAATTTCCTTCAACTTTAGTTTAAGGTTATATGCCAAAATACTATCAAAAGTGACATTTGAGAGTTTATAATTATAAGAAATAAAGAACAATGAATAAGTTAGAAAACAATATTGATAGAGTGGCAATTACAACGACACGGGGACTTCTAACAATCATAAAATGAGCCTTATAACTATTATCATGTAATTTATTTATTAAGAGTGGAAATCACAAAGCCATATACTATGGTGAACTTTACTTTGGTGAACTTTTACTTGGATCTATATACTAAGGTGAACTTTACTATAGTAAAATTCACTTTAGTAAAATTCATCTAAGTAGATGACAACTTTATTTAATACATGTTGTCATTAGCTTTATATATATATTAACTTAGATTTTTATAGGACCATGCCCACACACATAAAAAAAAAATTGTTGAGTTTTGATTTGCTTTTAATGGATTGGAAGATTGACGCAAACTTGATAACTATTGCATTGGATAATTATACAACTAATAATATCTTGATACTTGAGTTGAATGATAAATTACGAGTTTGTTATTTCATATTAAATGGTGATTTGATTCACATATGTTGTTATGATCATATTTTAAATGTAATAGTTAAAGATGATATAGAAGTATTTAAGAATGGGATTAAAAAGATTAAGAAGAGTATATATTATTAGACAATTTCACCAAAAGAGATATAAAGTTTGAGAAAATAACTTTCTATGTTTGTATTTATATAAATAAAAAGTTGATTCTTGATTGCCCAATGAAGTGGAATTTGAAATATTTGATGCTTAATATTACTTTGATTTATAAAGATATATTTGTTCAACTTAAACAACAAGCTTCTAAATAAAAAAGTCTCCAGAGTTACTCTTATTAAGAGTTTTCAAGTGTAATTTATGATAGGTTAAAGAGGTCACTCAATTTATTTCTAAGATAAAGTATTTTATAACTAACTTGTAATTTCTAAAAATTTGTATGATTTTATTGGAATTGTAAAAAAAAAATTATCTAATTTCAATAATATATAAAATAGTAGTAGATATATTAAAAATTGATAAGCATTAAATGTAATTAGTGATATTATGAGTTGAAGTTGTGCTTATTACACAATATAAAATGACTTTGATTGAATTTTATCTTTATAAAATATATAGGAGTTATAAGATGAGTGATTTTTAGAAGATTCATTGCTTTGAAGTAAAATAAAGGTAGTCTTTCATTATTATGTTTAATTATCTGGGTGTTACCTTAATTGGTTAAACTTGTATTTCATTAGTTTTATTTAATATGTGATGCAAATTAATAAAACAAAAATTCCACATGCTAAGACTGCATTGGATCATTATTTAGTTGTGGAGGTTTTGCATACAAAAAATGACTTTGATATTTCAACATGGTTAAGGGTTTAAAGTGGAAAATATCCAATCTTGAAATCAATTGCAAGAAACTTATTAACTATTCTTGTATCTATTATTGGTTAAGAGCGTGTTCTTGGTACTGGTTATATAATAGTGACTTCGTATTACTAGGGACTCCATTCAAAGTCTATAAAAGCATTTATTTATGCTCAAAATTTGTTATTGGCTATTAAAAATTAAGGTAACTTTTATATATATATAAACAATTTATTGAAGCAAAACCCTTAATTTTATTGTATTTGTATTGATTTTAGAAGAGATAACACTATATTTGAATAATTATAGCACCGTATTTTGTGTTATTGATAGTGGTTAAAGTGGTATAAAATTATATTATGAAAACATATGAATTATTTTAAAGGAAAAGAACTTGAGTATTGATTATTAACTTTTTATTTATGTAAATTGTAGTATTGTGGTATAACTCATTTGATATTTGAAAGAAAACCCAAACTCCTATGGATGCTATATGAGCATTTGATTTCAATGAAATTATAGTTGTACTTGTAATTATAAATATATAATTTTAAGTTTTGGGATGAATGTTTTTTAACCTAGCATGGATTGATGATAAGATATTAATTTTTTTTATTGGGATGAATGAATGGAATGGTATATATTTGCATCATTGTGACCACGTAACGGGTAATGAGAACGTGAATAGATTGTTGACCTCAATTGGGTCATATTTAGGTATTTAAGATTGATACTTATTAGGTTTTGGATAATATATGAATACTAGTTTTGAATTTGAGTTCAAGCATGGAAAGTATAAAATGTACTCATTATCATTCCTAATGAAGATCTATTACGTGAATTTTTTTATGGTGATTGGTTTAACTAGTCATATTTCATCTCTAAATATTTATGTAATCATTTTGATAATGATCATTCCATGTACTATGCAATGAAATTCCTACTTAATATAATGTTAAATTAATAAAATTTTTATGTTTTATCTTTCTGTTTTGTTGGTGGAAAAACTTAAGCAATTATACAACTTTACCTTTCTAATAAATAACATTATCAATTATTATCTTATTTAGGTTCGTTTAGTATTGTAGTTTAATTGTGCTTTTGAAAATATTAAAAAAATAAAATAGTTTAAAAATATTTTTAGATTATTTTAATATTATGATATCAAGAATAAATTTTAAAAAATAAAAAATTAATTTAATGTATTTAAAAAACCACATATTAAAAAATAATATTTACTATACTTTCAAATAGATCTAGAGATATAATTATACTTGGGTTAATAATAATTATACCCCTTGAATTTTAGCAGTAATGATTAAAACTAACAAGCCTTCTCATGCGCATGCTCTTGCAACCATGCATCAACACTCAATTGAGTGTAAAATAAGTCTCCAGTGATCTGGATCCTTATGAGTGCATTTCTTTGTTAAGAATGCAAAAAAATAAAAATATCGATGAAATATTTATATTTATAAGGGTTATTAATTATGTTTGCTGCTTACTAGAGCTCATTTTGTTAGCTTTAGGTAATTTTATAGCTTCCACTCCAAAATCCAATGGAAAATAATGTTTTAACATTCTGAAATTTGTTCTACAATCTATTCAAAATCCAAAAAATATCATTTTTTTAATATGTTAGCATAAAAATATATTAACATCATATATCATCAACCATTTTGTTCACAACTATAAGAACCGTAGCTAACAGTTAAAAGACGGAACAAAAACTTCAGCTTTCCCACACATTCCCTAAGTGGGGTCCGTCCATTCACTTTGCAAGCCAGCAAAAAAACATTCAATCTACTGTGCTCCCATCGAAGTCCATGATCAAAGCCAGCACTTTGATGGACCGTATCTTGGGTTTCACTCTGAAGCTGCTAAAATATGGCATGCTGTTGCTTTAGACAGCGCAATCACTTGCATATAACACGCGCACTTTAATTTTTAAGAGATTTGTTGTATTCTGATATCAGTTGTTTGTTAAAATATTTTTTATTTAAAAATATATTTAAATGAAAAAACTCAAGAATTTTAGAAACACACAGATGGGGGGGGGGGTGTTTGGATGTTACTAGTGAACGGATTGAAGCTGGAGGGACTGCTTGCTGGTTATGGTGAATGCTAGACGCCTAGAAGCCATAGGCACGGACAAGACCAAACCCAGCAAAGATTTTGTTCCTTCAAAATAAGAACCTTATCTTACCTACCTTCGCCATGGAATATTGGATTTCTTTCTATGCTTTTGTGTCTCTACTTGTAATTTAGTTTCTTCAGCTTTATGGCAAAGCAAACCTCGAGCGAATACGGCAAACTAATTTTCTTTTGTTATCATTAAAAAAGAAGCAAAAACTTCGCTTTCAGAGTTCTTGTAAGAGTTTGACGTCCAATAGGGTCAGATAAAGTTCAAATATCCAAGCTTGTTGACTGATTGGATTTGAAAGGTTTCTTAAATGGTGATGGCAGGTTGATTAGCGATTAATTAGTCTGGCTGTTAGGAATATGATTTCTCTGTTGGGAAAAACAAGATTAATGATTGATCTTGTGCATAAATCCACAGCAAGAGAATATAAGCTGAGATTAGATCTCATATTGGAAAGCCAAGATTCATGTAGCAAATGATTTCTTTCTTGCAAAGAGAGAAGCCATCGATGGTAAAACATAAAAGTAAATTCCAACTTTGCCTACTTTAACAATTTTCAGAGACGAAGAAAGTTACGAATCAAATCAAGCACCGTTTCAAAAATAAACTAAGCAACCGCTACCGCTACCCTCTGTCCGCAACGGTCCAAGTCATGTCGTTCTCAAAGATCCAGTGGCAAACCTCAATTTTCCCAGGGCTGAACCCTAGGGCAACAAAGGCTCCATGTTCTGGACCCCAAGCTGATGTGTCAAGATGACAAATGGCAACACCGACGTTGATCTTTTCTTTGCTCTCAACATCAACAATGTCCGCCTCATAAACCCTAACTCTGGGTACCGAATGACAGTAATACAGTAAATACGGGTACAAGCTTTGGTGACAGGACACTGATTTGGTCACTTTTCCGCCGTTGATCCCCTCAACCGATCCGATCATCACTCTTTTCTTTGACCCTTTAACATTCTCGGTGGTCCTGACCGTCACGTTGCGGCCCAAGACCGAAACTGCAAAGTCGATCATGTCCTCGACAGAACCAACGCATCGCTTGGTCTCACCGTGGCTTGGTACCTTCTCGCACTCGGCCAGTGCGTTGACAAGCACGCGCGTCATGGTTGAGTTAGCTGACGCATGGAAAAGGTCCTTGAGCTTGGCCATATTTGTGGTTGAGAATGGTAATTTTGAAGCAATTGACCTGGGTAAAAATGACCTCTCTGGCATTTTGTCCCTAATGTCGGGCATTACAATAACATTCCCCTGCTTCAGCATGGATTCCCTGAAAAACTTCCCTGGTTCCACCCATCTCTTCTTTACAGAAACGCCATTTTCACTCGGCATACTACTTTTGTTACTGTAACCAGCAAATGTAACACCCTTATCTTTATAAACCACGAATGATCGATCAAGACTATAACTTTTGAACCCAATGGTGGTCATACCCTTTGAACCTTTGCCATAATCTATGAAAGAATCATTTCCAGGGTTAAATGATTTTCCATAATTTGCGAAGCTCACTTTCCCTGAATTTGAATTCTTGGCATAAGATTGAAATGAATCCTGACCAACATTGGCTCCGTTCCTGTAGCTTGAGAAGCGATCAATAGCAGAGTTTGCACCACTTCCATAACTCTTGAAGTTGTCATGTGGGTTGTTACCTGAGTTTCCATAACCAGTGAAAGAGTCATTTGCTGCATTACCTAACTCACCATAGCCAGTAAATTTAGATTCAATAATGTTTGAATCTCGACTATAGGATATGAACTCAGATGGAACCCCATTTCCTTTCTTGCCATAGCTATTGAATCCTTGAGCACCTACATTTGTTTCATCACTGTAGCTTGAAAAGGAGAGCTTATGGTCGTTTCCTTCTGAGGCATAAGTAGTGAATCGAAGACCAGGCACGTTGACTCGGCTATCATAGTTCTTGAACGTGCCAGAACCACCAGTGGCAGCAGAGCCATAGTTGCCAAATGTTGCATTGACGACATTTCCATCGTTACCATAGTTTGTGAATCTCTCACTTTGGCCTGTAGATTCACGGCTGTATCTTATGAAAGAGTCGGCAACCGAGTTCAACCCGTTAGAGTAGTTCTTAAATGAGTCGACCCCGCTGAGTCTTGATGCACCATAGTTCGCAAAGCGCTTGTTGGAGTAAAGTGCAAAGTTGGAATCATGGTCATGATTGCGTAAACTTTGTTTTTGGTCAAAGAAGCAAAATAAGTCGGCTAAAGAGCAGAATGAGTCAAGGTGCAAGGAAAGAGAGTTTTGAGTGGCAAGTTTAGTGAGGATCGCTGAGTCTACGGCACTGAGTGGAGAAGCTTTGGAGAGGAGAAACAGTGGTTTAGGTAGGCTGTTCGATATATGTTTGTTCCAATAACGGATCAAAGATGCTCTTGGGGAAAATGGATTAAGTGGGGTTGATAAGTTTTGTTTATGTAGGCTACCTGTAGTTGCAGCGGCGAAAGAAACCTGCATTTTTAAATCAAGAAACAATAATGCGTTAAAATATGTAACTGTACATGCATTAATTATAAAGAGAAGAGACCGAAGAGAGGACAGTAATATACCTTGCAAGATGGGAATGATAAGAAGAGAATTACGAAGAGAACACTCATGCCAGCCATGACTTCTCTGCCCATTTTGTTAACTGTGTGTCTCTCTTAGCGGCTCCTTATGCAGTAGATATCTAAGGAAATATGTGTTATTTAAGAGGGAAAAAAGGAACTTCTATGTGTGTGTGTTGTATAGTAGAGCTAGATGCTTTCTTCTTAGCCAAGTTATGCTTTTAAAAGGTGGGCGCGCATGTAATTCACTGAAGTAGCAAAACTGTGTGGCCAACGGGCCTGTTCTACTCATAGCTGTAATAAGTGAAAAGGGAACATGCTTCGCGAGCAATGAAAGAAAGAGTACTAAATGATAATCCTCTAAGTTGGATAATTTGTACGCATAATCATATTAGTGTTATGCACTAAGATTCTTTCGATTACTTACTACAAAGAATACAATTTATTACTCTGTTTGATACTCTGAAGAACTAATTTGTAAAATAAAGAAACAGAGCCGCTCAAGTGCTAACCCGATCCGACAACCATAAAAATTTGTGTGAAGATAATAAGGAAGGCATGCTCTTGCCTTGATCCAATATATATATATATATATA
>SRLM01000528.1:757715-854011 GCA_015708895.1 Populus ilicifolia
TGCTTGTTGGTTGGTAACTGGTGGAGAAAGGTGGGATCCTATCTCAGTGGATGATAACGTGAAGACTGAGGAGAACAAGGATCAAAGCCGGGGCAGTTGTATGTGTTTCCAAAAAAAAAAACGACACCAATTTCGAAAAGTAAATAGTTTCAGAATGCACTCAAGAGTCACGACAAAAGTTTTGGCTAATTCGGTAAGAAACCTTTGGGCTCGAAGATTTCACCCGCTAGATTGAGGGAGAAATTTACCACCTCAAGATCAATGGGAGAGTCTAAGATTCCCCTCTTTGTTTCATAACCCAAATATAATTACTCGTGATATATACTTCCTATTTATCGAAGGTAAATTTTGTGTACTTTTTACAAACCAAAACATATTTCTTTAAAAATTTATTAGCTGATAAATAATTGATGCAGGTGGCTGTTTCATTTGATCTTTTGATGCTTTATTTATAAAACTCGTATAATTTTTATCAGAGTGGATTGATTATGTCACATTTATCATGATATTGAGATTGATATATTTTTAATATTTATTAAATATTTGATTAATAAATTTAATATTTAAATAATAAATATAAAGCAAAGATAAAATTTTTAAGAACAAAAATTTTACAAATAAAATTATAAAATTATTATAATTATAGAATTTTAATTGCATCAAAATATTGTTACTAAATATTCCTAATCAATGCTTTATTAAAGCTAGATATTAATTAGAGTTATAAAAACTAATACATATCATATTATTTTTTTATGAAAGAAAATAATTATTCTCGTAAATTTAAATATGAAGGATATCTAGAACTAATATATATATGCTTGTCATATGACATGTACACTAAACTAGCCTACAAGAAAACTCAATATAAAAAGATCATATTTTTCTATGAAAATGATCATCTAATGGTTAAATAATCCTTATATTTAAGATCATTAAATTATCTTATATAAAAAATTCTATACTTTAATTCTACTATAAGATGTTCTGATCAAAGATAACAAATAGACAAAGATTAGTATAATATTAATTATATAAAGGTATTTAATTGATCTAAAGATAATTCATCACTTTAAGTAAATTAAAAAGAAAAAAAATATTTCATATGTTCTTAAGTAGTATTAATTGTAAATGTTTGTGGAATGTAAAATGAGATTTGAAAATAGTTTAAATTCTTCTTGAAAGAATAAATGATAATGGTGTTCAGAACAAATATAATCTAACATAGCAAACACACTTTATGGTATAATATCTAAATTAAAATATTGTTAATGAAGAAATAATAATTACACTAAAAAATTAGTCAATAAAAGGTTAAATCAAATTACTTATGATTTTTTTAATATTTAGTGGATCTTAATATATTGCCAGACATTATACCTGATCTTCAAATATACATCAATCAACTATTAAATTGATAATAAATTAATATATTTAACTTATTTTATATTATTTTATTTAGAATTATAATTTATATTTTAGTCAACTTAGAAGAAAATCTAATAGATCACCCATATAAGAACTGTTAGTCATAAATTAAATTGAAATGATTAATCAAGTGTAAATTGATAGTAAATGAGTTTTGGAACTTAGGGACTAAAATGCAATTAATACAAGAGGTTACAATTTTAGACTTAGAAAAAAAAATCAAGTAGGGATTTAATTGAATAAATTTCTAAAATTATCTTCAAATAATATTTGAGATATTATACAGGGGGCAAGTTGTTATTTTTTTTATCATTTATAAGATTTTAAAGTTTTTCTATAAATAAAATATTATGCCTCTTAGTTTTTATATAATATACACACAATAGAGAAAAAACTATATGAGTTATAGAACATCATAAAAAAAAAAAAAACTAGAACTCATAAGCATAGTAAGCATTTAGAAGATTTCTTAGTGATAGTTCATGTCTATTACTGTTAAAGATCAAATACTTAAATGACTTATAGTTTATGATAACATAACCTTAAAGCAATTATTCAAAGCTAAAAAGAAGATTTGAAATTCAGATAATCTTTAGTGAAACCCTAAATAACTCTAGATTATCTAATAAAATCTTAGGACTCCTATAAGTTTTTAAAATTTACCATTTCTACTACATGCATGTATTTCAAAAAACTTAATATTAGTAGTGGCGTCATTACTAGACAATTAAAGTTGTTGACTTCATATTTTAATTATTATTGGTGTTAACTAGGAATTAATTGTTTATGCAAAATTATTTTTCTAAAAATTATTTATCTCATGATTTTATTTAAAACAAATTCTTTGGTTACTATTCTAATAAGATGTGGCTAGATTTTTTAGAGCTGATCAGAATCCACCTTAAAATATATATAAAATTGTTTTTTAATGACTTTAACGCCATTGACAGCACCACCAACAAACATGGTGCATCTAACAATGGGCATCTCACTATTGGTGAGCAATAGTAACAACTTACCATGGTTGTGCCAACAATCATATCGCTACTAACAAATTTTTGTTGCATAAAACAACAACTTCACACTACAAGTAGTGCAGCTCTATCACATTGACAATCAATGTGAATAGCTTATATGAACAACAATATAACCATTATCAGCCCATTATTAGCAGTATAAAAGAAAAGAAAAGGAGTGGAATCATTATTCTGCCCCTACAACATATGTTAGGGTTTTAAGATCTAAACCAACAAAGAAGAATAGAAGAAGGGTAAAATTATAATTCTGTCCTTGTAATATATTTTAGGGTTTTGGGGTTTAAACTACCATTTTTATCCATGTAATTTATAACTAGTTTGGTTATTTAGGACATAATTAAAATTCTTCCCCTCCATACATAAAATATTGTTTTATATTTGAAAATCAAAACCCTACATTAAATTTAATTGTAAAATTAATTTTTCTAATTAGATTAGGATTGAATTAAATTATTCAATTTAAAACATTGTTGATTTTGCATTATCCTAGTTTGATTAGGATTTAATTAAATAATTTTTAGAAAACTAGTTTTTATCTAAAATATAAAGAGCTTTTGAAGTTTAAAAGGTTTATTTCATTGATCCTAAAATAGCTTAGAATGTTAATAAGAATTTTAATATGATTAATTTTCTATTAAATTTTTAAAAGTGATTTTTCAAAGAAAATATGTATTAAATAAAATTTATTGAGTTTGAAAAATTATGAAATTGAATTTGATTTAATATTTCTAAGTATTAGAAATATTATTTTAAAAATTGCTCATCAAGCCAATAATTACAATTGAAGCATGCAATATATTTATTTTTACATTTTAATATGGTATTATGCATATTGGATGATTATGAGCATTTAAAGACCAATATGATTGTGTTTTTTATGGTTGAATTGCTATAATATTAAATAGGGCTTGTGTGTCCTTTCTTTTCTTTATTTTTTTTTAGCTGTAAAATTCTTTTTTTGTCTACCTTTCAAATATAACTCGATGTTTTTTATTCAATTATGTAAATATTATGTAATTTTAACATATAAAAATTTAAATAGAAAAAAATATTTTGTAATCCAATATAAAGAAAGAATGACAAAAAATGTTATAACCATAATGCTCGCAAACGACTTATAAATGTTTGCAATATTCACCTAGCTTTTAACCACCTAATTCCTTTTGATGGCTTAAGGGAATTATTTATATATATTCATAATGGCATGTTATAGGTGTATGATTATATATAATTGTTATGTATAATATATCACTACTGCCATAAAATACGACCTATTAAATATATGTGGAAAACATGATTTGTTGCTTTTTAGTTTTATATGGAAACAATCAAAGTTCTATTAATGTATAACTTTTTAATCTACTTAAGGTTATCATTAATCAAATATGTTTAATGCTATAAAATTGAGTCCTACTTATAAATAAATTACTTATGATCATATAAGATTAGAGGTACTAGTTAATCGAAACATATATGATATGTTTAGACAAAGACTTTTCACCTAACTTGACTAGTAGTTATATAAAGATGTGATTGATAAGCTATGTTATCCATTTAATTTATTTATTGATTCATTTAAGGTCATATAAATTGAGTAGAATCCTAGCCTACTAGGAGATCTAAGTGAGATTTTTCAAATTAATAGCAATGGCTATTAATTTTAAAAAAAAATAATGAGAGATCAAATTATTACTAAAAATCTTATCTAAACTTAGTTTTAAATATTTATGCATGAAACTAATACTCAATATTCTTAAATGAATAGGTTGATAGATTATCATAAGTGAAAATAAATTATCCTTACATAGCATACTTGATACTAATAAATAAATTGGACCAAACTTCTTGGATTATTACCAAATATAAGAATTGTTCTCAAATAAAAAAAAAAGGCTATATATTCTTAAAAATTTGATTCTACCAATCCTTGATAGGGACATTGATGATAAAAGTTAAAATTGAATATTAATGTTATATTTATGTCCAAGAGCAGGGTATATATATAATGATAGCTAGCATGTTACTTGAACTTTAAACACAATATGAGACATAAATGTTCATATAATAATTATGCATCTCAAAAAATTATTTAATGAACTAAGAGATTTGAAATCTCTAAATAATTATTATACTACAAGATGATAAAGAATTCCTTAACAAGCACCCATGTGTTGAGGATGATTGGTTATTTTAAGAAACTAAAAGAATTTTAATCATGAATCTTGTATACATGTTTGTTTGGAAGAATTTCAAGATATGAATGCTCCATCAAGTTTGAAAATATATCCTCTTATATATTTAGAGTGTTTAATGTTGAATATTTAGTTTACATTATTTTATCACTCAAGCATCATTAGATACTAATATGGTGTAACTCATAATCCAAAATGTATTTTAAATATGTATCTTATTTATCATTTTGAAATGATCAAAACTTGAATTATTAGTAAATCTATTTATTTTGCTAACTAACTATGTTTTTTAGTCAGTATATTTCAATTCATAACATATATTAAACATTTAAGAATTTAAGAATATTTTAATCGCAGTGTTTCTTTACATTTGCATTTGGATAAATATATAGTTGTATCCATTAATATTTGAATAGTATTGTTATAACCTTTAAAAAATTATTAACATTTTTCTCAATATAATATAATTGAAATAATATATAAACATAAGATGTTCTAGTAATATTTATTCTTACTATGACATCTACAAACCCCAAGTCTTTCATATCAGACTTATTAATTAATATTTTTTTAATAGATTTGATCATATATTTAGTTTTGTTTAAGATTAACATATTATCCATATAGAAACAAATAATAATATTTGTTTCTTATATAAATATATTTGTTAATTTTGTTGATTTTAAACTCTTTTGACAATATAATCTTATTAAACTTTTCATGCCATTATTTAGAATCTTAAGTCAAATCTTCTAATGATCTGACAAGTTTACAAACTTTATTTTTTATTTCCTTTAACAATAAACTCTTGAATGGTACCATGTAGGACCATTTAGAAAACCTACTTTTAAGTCTAGTTAATAAATTTCTAATTTGTTAATTGCATGAAGGCTATTAACATTTATATAAAAATCATTTTTGGTAAAGGTTAATGGGTATCAAAATAGTCCATGCCTAATTGTTTGAAACCATCGACAACTCTTGCTTTATACTTGTTAATGGTTCTCTTAGCTTTTATCTTCCTCTTATTCTCTATTTTTTTAAAAAAAAATATTTTTTAAACTTTCTTGTATTAGTTTATCATTATAAAGGTAGTTAATGAAAAATATTTTTTACAAAAAAAAATTAACTTGTTTTTGAGAAAAATGTTTTTATTTTATCTTAGGTAGAAAACACTTAATAGAAGTTATAGAAAAATCATAAATATTTTGTTATTTGTTGATTATATCAAATTTGGTTCTCATTCTTTGGATTGTTATATATTTTGTTTTGAAACTTTTTTTTTCAATTTTATCTCTTAGAATTTGATTTTTTATATCAACTTTTGTCCTTATTTTTTTTGTTGTTATTTGTTTTTCTCTTATCCTGTTCTAAATTAAAATTTTTAATTTATAAGATTTGATCCTTATTTTTTTAAGTTTATTTATTTTATTGAAAATAATTTATAAAATAATTTTTTTTCAATTTCATCCTCCAACTTTTTTATCTTTTAGATTTGGTCCTTTTACTTTTATAAACTTGAAGAAAAAATTTAACATTAATAAATTATTTTCATTTTATTTTTCATCAAATAGTTAAATATTATAAAGTTTTTTCTAATTTATTTTTTTATAATACTACCAAATATTGAAAAATAATTTACTTTCTTGGAAACTATTTTTTTAAAATAAATTCTTACTTATGGAATAATGGTTTGGTTTGCTTTTGGGTGAAAGATCAAGTAGTTCTCATACATAGTTTTGCATGATGGACTCAATCTACTTGCTTTTAATGGGATTACCATAGCATAGCATATTAGCATTATTGATGGAACTATTTATATTATTATTGAGTATATTACCTAACCATTCAAGATCCAATTCTTGCACACTAAATCATTATGCTTTATTTTATCAATATATACCCTTATAATAAGATCAAATTCTTTATCTAATAGCTTTGGTACATCCTTTATAAAGAACTTTACTAATTTCAAGATGATAGGAAAGAAAAGCAACTTTTATGGTAACTTTTTTGATAAAACACTTTACACCATTGAACTCTTAAGATTTCTCACCATATATCACATAATATGATGATGAGATTCTTCTTGTAGAAGTAGCACTTGCCAAATCAGTATTCTCTTGAGTGATGTTCATTATTCTCTACACAATAAAAAAAGAGATTAATCATTTTACTCAATAATATATAAAAAATATATATTATATAAAACTATTCAATTAACAAAGATTAAGAGAGTAATTATATAAATTTATAAATACATTATACCAAAGATAAGTACAAAATATAAAAATATGTAGGAAAAAAACTTACTTATAGAATTTGATATTATAATAAATTAGGAAAGACATTAATTATCAGAGGTTCTATCCTTTCTTTCTAAAATTAAATTGCTAGTCAATTGGTATGAATAATCTTAGTTGAAATAACCTTCAAAGATTTTTGCAACAATACTTTGAAATGATGCATTTTCAATCAAGGCCTGTAAACTAATTTTTTTTTCTCAAACTTTCTTTCTATAAAGACAAAACTTAAAGCTAAGTTAGAACATAAAGAGTAAAAAAATGCATTGGAAAAAAAAATAAACAACAAATAATTTATTTATCCGAAAATAAAAGTCATTCCACTATTTATAAAAGAGGCTAGGGTTATGTAGATTTGCTAAATTAATTCTAATTAATCAAAATTAATTAATAAAATTAAAATTTTTATTTAAAAAAATATTAAAAAAATTATCTTAAGATGCAAAATTGTTTAGCAAGTAACTAAAAAAATTAATGATGAGATTAGACACTAACCTTGATGGATAATTAGTTTTAGACATATCAATGTCTCATGTTATAAAACTTATGTTTTGAGAATATTTTTCAACAAAATCTTAATCTTAAATATGAGTGAACCTCACTTTTCATTTAACTATAATTTTTTTCATTAACTATATAATAACCATTTTTTTCTTATAGTGGTGCAAATGTTAACATGTACCATAACATTTAGCTAGAGTGTCAAATATTTTAGTAAGCCATATGTAGTTCACGTAGTCATATAGATTTATTAGTTACTATTAAACTAAAATAGATAGGTAAAATGATTAACACTTAAAAGTATATTTTTATCAAGGTTTTGTATCATCATTTTACCTTGAAGTATCAATAACTTCTTAACTAAAAAATATTTTATAATAATATTTCTAATAAATATAAGATACTTTTAATTTATGATAAATATTCATCTTAAATACAAGTCTATCATATAAATAAAAGGATCAATTAATAAATTTAACTACTGAAATTGAGAAAACAGAAAAATGGTTAAGCTTAGAAAAGAGATGTTGGTTCAATCTAAACTGGAACACTATCTAGTCATTGGGTGATATCTAGAACTATAGATCTTGGATTTATTTTGGTTTATATAGTTTGGAAGCGAAGATATAGGTTTAAAACATTTATGAAAGGCCAAAACTCAATTCTACCATTTAGAAGTCTAAATCTTAACATAAAAAAAGTATAAATTTGTTCTGCATTCTAGACATTGTTCAGTATTCAACCCATATCTTGAGTTTTTAAAGTTCAAATACACTGATTTTTTTTTGTTGGAAAGCTAAAACAATTTCATAGAACTTTTATAAAGACAATCTGTTCAAATTCTGATGTTAGCAATGATGTTTTCTCTGGACAAGAAAAGAATGATTGTTATCAAAGTCAAGATGTGGTCATCCACTTTATAATTAGTTATCAAATCAATAATTTCAAATTTTATCTTATAAAAGGAAGCATTTGTCATGCATTAAGGTATCTTGCTTTTTAGATCAAGTTCATATTCTAACTCTCTCTTTATATTTTTGTAATGCTTAAGTTTTGCTTATATTAATCTCTTATTTATGCTTTTTATTTTTTTTATTAGTTAACTTATATCTTATTTATATTCTTATTTATTTATTTATGTTACTCTTTTTTATTATATTTAGTTAAGTTTATTATGTCAAAGTAATAGGGTTATACTGATGGTGTAAAAATATATATAGTATAAACTCAACATGGACTCTAATATTTGATAATAACATGTTTTATATTTGTTATCTTGTTTATAATACTTGGTACTTTCATAACTCAACTGTATAGTATAATCGATACTTGTGCTATGAAAGGAACTTGATTTGTTGTTAAGATAAATTATAATCACGAATACTTAACAACATTTACAAGTATTAGCATTATTCAAGTAAGATAATTAACATAATCATGTTAACAGTTTAAAATCTTATTAGAACCTTCTTTGTGTGTGGTTTTTAGTTGAGTAATAAAAAGAGTTTATACTATACTTGTTTGAAATACCATTAGTGGATCCTCTAACATTGATATTTGTTTTCGTCATTGTTTAATCCTCACATTAATCTCACATCTCAAAATCTTCTTTAACTTGTTGTTGTTGTTGTTGTTGTTGTTGTCATTATCGTTGTTGTTGTTGTTGTCATTATCGTTGTTGTTGTTGTTATTTATAATTTATATAGTTAACCTCCCTATATTTTGACCATAATCTTGTCGGGTTATTTATTACTTCAACACTTCTAAACTTGAAAAAAGACATCAACCTGTTAGTCATATTAAGGTTTTTATACTGTTACCAGGGAGATAAATTCTTATATAAATTATAATATTTATTTTATTTTCTCTTTTCACTTTTATTTTATCTATTTTTTTCTTTTTTTTTATTGTCTTCCTACACGTGCATAAGAGTTTGGTCACATATATTAAATGGTAGATTTTATAGAATATCCTCATTGTTTTTAGAAAATATAATAAAAAAGATAACCTCTCGCTTTATAATAAGAATAATTGTGTTAGAACACTTAGAGACCATATAAATCATATAAGAACGAGTGCATCATCATGTATAGTTTTACCCCATGATGCATCTTATTTTAATTTTAAGACAGACATTATTCAACTTTTACCTTTTTTTATGGCTTAGATTTAGAAGATCCATACTTGCATTTAAAAAAAAATTAAAGAGGTTTATAACACTTATAATGACTTAAATTATAGCATGAACATAATCAAATTATTTTTTTTTCATTAAAAGATAAAGCTAAAATATAGTTACAAAATTTTTATTATAGCACGCATTGTTCACAAACACATACATATATTTCATTGTTCATGACTATTTATAACTAATTTCTTTCATTTAGTTTTTAATTTTTCTTTTACTCTTTTATGATTGAACTTTTTTCTCTATAATTGTCTCCTTAAAAGTTATATTAGCATGCTTTTATGAGTTATAATTTATTTTGATTTATTTTATTTAGTGCATACAAAGTTTTAGGAATATAACAATATTAAATTAAAGATCAATATTACAAACTAGAATTTTAGGTTATGGTTGAAAATTGAAATAAGAATCAAAATTAACATAAAAACATAATCATTTTTCATTTTCGTTGTTTATAAGGCATGAAAAAATTCAATTTATTCTTAAAGCTTTCATTTATAAATATTTGATCCCTATTATTTTAGAATTTTATATTTTGATCCTACTTTAAATTTTTCTTTTTTACATTTCAGTCCTTGAATTAAAAAAAAAAGAAGAGAAAGGATTCAATCAACCATATTCCAACCATAAAAAAATTAATCTTGGTATCAGTCTATCCATTTAAAAGATTGGAGTTTAACTAAGGTGGTTTTTCCCTTCAAACATCTAGAAAAAAAAACAGTAAGGCTCATGAATATTTTTGTATTTAGTTTGATTTTTTTTTAATTTAGTTTTAGGGTTTTTTAGGGTTATAAAGTGGTTTGATGAGTTTCTAGGATATTTATCGATGAAAAGAAGTTGAAGTTTTGGTTTTGAGATCTCGAAACTCAAACCTTTATTTTTCAATCACCTTCATTGATATAAAATATCCTATTGAATGACACATCGTCCGCTTGAGTTGATGATATTTTATCTATTTTATTTTAAAACTATTTAAACGGATAACATATCATCTATTTTTTAAAAAAAATATCAAAGTTAGGGGCACATGACTTTCTAATTCTTGATTCACTTGATCTTTTTTCTTTTAAGGCTGACCTTTTAGCTCTAAAATACCTTATTTTTTAAAAAAAATTAATTTATTTTCAATATTCTCTCTTTTATTTTCTTAAATTTCCTAGTTTAATATTTTTTTAATTGGTAATTGATCTTTGAATTGTCTGTATAATTTTATAATGTAATTTATTTTTTAAATTTTTTTCTATTAAATTTTAGATAAATAAGTTATATTTGCATTATTGATTTATAAAAATAAAAACTATATTTATTTAGTGACCAGAATTAACTTTCAAAATGTATAAAAGACAAAATATAAACATGGTCATATATTATATATACTTAGCCCAGGTAAATTATTTACATATCCATTTATCTATTATACATTCCTAGGAAGATCAAAATCTTATTTTAATTTTTAATTAGTATTTACAACTCTTTCTATGATTTATCAATTTATTTATTTATTTTATTAAGCATAGGTATTATTTTTCAACTATTCAACAAACAAATTTCATGATGTAGGAAAAAGAATCTATAACGTCAGCGTTTTCTTTTCTTTACTCGGAAATTAACGGTTAAATTTTAGTGCTACGAAGGAAAAGCAAGGTGGCTTGTAGAACCCGAAACAGACTCGTAAAAACATGGCGGCTCAATCGGTAAGTCGAATACTTGGAGCAGGCGAAATAAGCAATGCTTGTTCACATCTACACTGTGACCACGCTCGCCGGAACAACTCTTGCCGGCTCACCGACCACAAGCCACCACGCTTCAGCCTTGATCATGGCCTTTTCCATGCTTAGTATAATATGATTGGTGTGACCCTGCTGGCTATTTCGCTTTCTTATTCTTCTTTTTATTTTTCATATCTGTTTTCCTCCTTTGTCGCCGTGATTATATAAAAAGAAAAAATAATGCTTTTAGATAAACAAAAAGATTTTAAGGTCACTTTTGCGGCAAACGAGGAGCAATTGTGGCCAGTGAGGAATAGTGAACCATCTAGCCACATGGAGCAATTCCGTTGGTCACTGCAGAAACGTGGCCTAAGGAGCACGTGGCAAGATTGTTGGTTTTTTCTTTTTATTTTTTTTCGTTTTACATATTCTGACCGCTTTGCACGCTTGAAATGTGATTACCGTGGTCAATCGTCTTAAGTCTCCGGCATGCAAGGTCATGTGTCCCGCTATTTTTGAGAAGGCAGTCTTGTACCCTATAGAGCAGCCGCGTTGTTTTAGGTTTTAGGTGCTAGCGATGTTTTTAATCGTGGTTGTAGCTGTTTTTTAAAATATTATTTATTTAAAAATATATTAAAATAATATATTTTAAAAAAATTATTTTTAATATTAATATATGATTATGATTTAAAAATATAAAAAATAATTTAAAATAAAACAACAAACAGTTTCATAAATTAACAACTGTATTAACCGTTGTCTTCTCTAACCATAAACGGAATGTGGAGCGTTTCTAATCATTTTCTTTTTTAAAAAGAAAAATAAAATTATAAGTAAATCATACATGCATATACATAAACAAGTTATTCTTATTTTATTTTAAATAATGAACTTGAAATTATCAAAATGAACAAGAGACTAGAGTTACCATGTATAGAAAATCTCTTGGTCGCAAGCAATATGTCCGAAGAATTAGCTGTTGTCTGATTCTCGAAATCTCTTAGCGATTGCCTCAAAAATTGCTGGCTTCTCCTAATGGGGTCACAATGTGATGATATAGGCTCTCGTTTTTCCCCTTTCTTACAGTGATTTAGAAGCAAAGTAGCCCACAGAGTAGACTGGAATGTCTCCATTCCTTCCCATCAGCTTGCTTGCAACAGGAACACGAAATGTGGATCACACCCGCTTGAAAATCAGATCCAGGACATATGCAATTGGATGAACATCGCATGACTTTAGAGCTATTAAGAAACGTGATCCTTTTTATTTTCTACCTTTTACGTACGTTTGATGCAATTAATATAGAGATTCGTAAAACATTTTGATGTCTCCACGCGGAAAAGGCAAAGCCAACGTGTGTGGGTTATATTGGATGTGTTTAAAAATATCATAAGGTGGGGATTATATTGAATGTTTAAAAACATGATAATGATTATTTTTAAAGTGTTTTTTATTTAAAAATATATTAAAATAATATTTTCTATTTAAAAAGGTTAATTTTTATGTTAATATATTACAGCAATAAAAAATATAAAAAAATTAATTTTAAATAATATTTTTTCAAATTTTATCCAACCTCCTGTTAGAATACAATATTGAATGAAGGTTTCATTTCATAATAGAAAATCAGTTCTTTCAATTTTGATGTCAAAATATGTAGTTTGAATGAAAAAAATAGTTTTGATAAAAAAGAAATTAAAAACATGGACTTTACTCAAGATTTGAATTATCATAATTAAAGAAAGAAATGTCAATGCTAATTGTAGATGTGTCTTATGTTTATATGCAATATTGTTCCAATTCAACGAGCAGGACTATGGTTGTAAGAATTATTTTTTAAATACCATACAAAATATATGATATAAACTTAAATTGTAAACTTAAATTATAAAATCATAGGAAAAATATTTAAACTAATTATATATTAATAATTTCAGTCATTAACAATATAATACAATAAAAATAAAAATAAATAATAAAAAATTCAAACATCTTTATTTTATCCATATTAGTTCCTCTACTTTTTGAGTAAATCGATTCACTTATTTTCACTTATTTTGTCATTTACAATAAACAAGTTTCTTCAAATTTAAATAAAATATTTAATATTAATTACTCAAATGGTTAAGCATGTCAATTTACATCTTTTATTCTATATATTTGCTAGCTAAAATAGAATATTATATCAATTAATATGTTAATAATTTATATAAAAAACTATCAAGAATGAATATATATTTAAATTTTATAAAAATAAGATGTATAAATAATTTATATCATTAAAAAAATTATAATAATTATAGTAAAAATCAAGCCCTAAATTATATAAGATATAAATTTAAAATATAAAATATTAAGGTATGTATTATCAAAATATATAATTTTATATTTTTTTAAATTTATAAAATCACTTTGATTTTATTGAGTTTTACTAATTTTAATTGTTTTCATTCATTTTATTTTGATTTGATATGATATGATATGATATGTTAGGTAGACATAAACCTGTAAAATAATAAAATTTTAAAAGTTTTTTTATTTTTTTTATTTATTTGGACAATAATGACAACCAGGGGACCGCGGGACGGTTTCTAGATGGGCAATCAAATCTTTCGTGTGATTCAACAGCTCTAAAAGCCGAAACATAGTGGGGGGCCTAACCTTCTTTTTTTTTTTTTCTTTTCTTTTTTTTTTCTGTTTTTTCTCTGAATTACAAGTGTGAATAAAGCACCCAGAAATGTAGCTTTGGCCAATAGGAAGCACCGACGATGCTGCCTGCATCAATAACTGTCACCAAGTAGCTTTTTAATTGTCATTAGTTGACAACTAAATTGCAAGACGGGAACACCACGTGTTCCTAATACTTTTAAATAACTTGAAAAAATTTCATATTTTTTCAATACAGTCAAAATTTTTTTTCTATTTCCCCATTAATTTTCATTTCATTTTATTTTTTTATTTATATTTCTAGAAGGTTTATTCTCAATTTTATTAGTTAATTTTTTAATAAAAAACAAGGTTATGTTTAAACTAACCTAATTAATTGAATTATGTCAAATCAATTTCTATATAATTTAATTTTAAAATTAAATCAAGTAAGAAATGAACTCAAAAGATTTAAAGATTGATTGTTAAGTCAGATGTAATCACAATAATAAATAATTCTTTTTCTACTTGTAATAAATACTTTTTTTTTTTACCTAGATTGGTTTCTAAATCTAAACTAAAAACTATTTCTACAAGTATTATTAAGAATTTACTTCTTATAATCTTATCTAAGGTTAAAACCTCAATAGTTAATCGCAACAAGAAAAATTATAATTAAGTATAATTGGTAAAATTTAAAATTTAAAATTAAATATATATTGGATAAAAAAAAATATGATGAGGATGATATATTGGACAATATTTTCTAGAAAATACTAAAAGATTAACGTATTAGATCAACCAATGTTAATATTGGATAACTTATCAAATTAATGACCCGGGTAATAATATTATGTTAACGTTTTTAGATAAAATCAAAACAAATCATGAAATTAAAGTCTTAATCAATAAAATATTAAAGGAAAAAAGTAAAAAAAAAAAAGCATTCAATTTTAATAAAAAAAATCCAAGTTGATCGAGATGACTTACCCAACTCACGACCAAGATCATGACAATTAGATAACCATATGAAAATCAAATTAGAAAAAATTATCAAGCCCAATCCCCCACTAAACCAATATTAAAGGACATAATTAGAGAAAAAATTAATTAAAACAAAGGATGAAAAACAAAATCTAAGGCAATATGATAAATCTAACATACCTATAACCCAGATTATTAAACTAAAATAAATCTATAAAAAGAAAATAACAAAAAACTAACCCAATGTTAAATATTGGACAATTCTTTAAATATCTTTTCAATAAATCTATTGAAAGAAAATTTTATTATATAAAATAAAATAAAAAAAATTAAAGGCCATTTTTTTAAACCATTTTTTTTTTAAAAAGTTTGCTCTTGAACAAGGATAAAATTTGTGCACCTAGTTTAAAAAAAAAGTGTGAGGCATGCATGACTCAAAAGGCTAGGCTTATTCATGCATTATTATTTTTTAAAAATGTTTTTATTTAATAAAATAGATTACATTATCTATCTTGGAAGACAAGAATTCACTTTTAAAAACTAAAATTCTAGCTTGTTTTAACTTTAAACACCCTATAAACTTTTATAAAGTCATTTTCAATCATAAAACACTCTCTAATTACTCTAAAAATCTAAAATCAAACCTAATTAAAACAATTATAGGCTTTAATATAATAAAATAGAAAAGTTAAGAGCTATATAAGAAAAATTTGTTTGGATACTTTCAATACAAGTATATTGCTTGATGATGTGGTTTTTTATTGTATTATAGTGAATTATTTGTGAAAAATGAGATTTTTTATGTTGTCTATTCCTCGAAAGTAATATGGATTGGATATTAGAAGAGCATTTTATAAAAGAATTTATAAATACTAAAGTATTCCATGCTAATTGTTGATTAAAAAAATCAATAGAGTAATGAATTCAATAATTGGTTTTATAATAATGTGGAGGTGAAGAACTTTGTTTTATTGATTTCTAAAGGTTATATGTTCAACCATAATAATTGCTATGAAAAATTTAAATATTTATAAAATATAATATTAACATTATCAATGCATGGAAGGATAATTATGCCAATTTAAAAAAAAATTAACAAGGCTTGGTATGTTTTATGGATGCAGGTTTTATCATCATCATCTTCCCATTTAACAATGTAGAAGTGGTAGCCATTTAAGATATTATGAGGGGTTGATAAGCAACGTAGGAACCTATAATAAAAATTTGATTGGTAAAAGTATTTTATAGAAGGTTTAATGAATAAATGGATCAACTACAAAAGTGATATTCAAGTAAAACTTTTAAAAAAGAGATAGATGTGCTTAAAGACTTATTTTGGAGTGAACCAAATCCTATATCTTTTCCTACAATCATGACTATATGAAGAGTTGTGTTTATAATTAGCGATGCAATGAAAATTCAATTAACAATCAACAATCAACCTTTTCATAAATAAGTTTATAATTATAATGAAACTCTTTTATTTAATAAAAATCTCCTGAAAAATGAATTAATTAGAAGGTTTTTGGAGTTGTAAGTTTACTTTTATATTAACAAAATTCATTATTATCATAAGTAGGATTTTCTTTACACAAATTTACCTATGATCTGAAAATTAATGGCACTATATTCTAGTTGATAAAGCTTAAACTAATAAGAAGATAATTTCATCATTGCAAACAATACATATACATGAAACTCGATTAAAATTCAAGTGAGATATGATTTGAATTTTTTTTAAATGATGTTATTTTAACTCTTTTTTTTGTCTCAAAATAATATCGTTTTGGTTTGACCTAGCCACCCTGTGACTTAAGTCTTAGACTAAGTTATTGACCAGTTCAAGTCTTAAAACTATTGTTATTATTATTTATTTTCTATTAACTTTCTCTAATAACAAGGAGAACAAACTAAGGGGAGTGTAGTCTCTTCAAAGTAGGCAATTTCAGCAACGTAGTAGTAAGAACAACAATAACAAAATAGCTATAAACATTATTTTTCTTGTAGATATTTCATCTATCATTGGTGAAGAATCTATGAAGGAAGCTTATAAATTAAGTGTCCTGTATAGATTCTCAAGGTTTTGAAGAACTAAAAGAAAATGAGTGTTTTTAATGTAAAACAATCTTGGAAGAAAAATTAGAAGATCACAGTAAGATATCATTAAATGTATTCCTATCCATGAAAAGGAATGTTAAGACTAAAACTAAGGTTCAAAGTGTAGAAAATTACATTTAAGACGTAGATATATTGGTAGATCCATAAAATTCTTCTTTACCTAATATAATAAAACATATATTATTATATAAGAAACATGTCAATAAATTAAGAAGTATGAAACAAGTCATGAAGAACAAATGTACTTAAAAGTACATTTCTTTCAAGATTTTATATTATCATTTTACACTTGAAATATCAATAGCTCTTTAACTAAAGCATAATTTATAATAACATATCTAATAATATAAGATACATTTAATTTATGGTAAATATTCATCTTAAATACAAGTCTATGATATAAATAAAAATATTAATTAATAAGTCTAACTACTAAAATTAAAAAGATAAAAGAGGGCTAAGTTTAGAAAAGAAATATTAGTTCAATCTAAACTGGAACACTATTTAGTCATTAGGTCATATCTAGAGCTGTAGGTCTTGGATTTCAGTTTGGTTTATATAGCTAGAAAACTAAAACATAGGCCTAAAACATTCTCGATTATCCAAAACTTAGTTCAGCCATTTAGAAGTCCAAATCTTAGCATTAAAAGATAAGTCTGAATCTGTTTTGCAATTTATATATAATTTAGTGTTCAGCCCATATCTCAAGTTCTAGAAGTTCAAATGACCTCATTTTATTTTTTTTTTGTTAAAATGCTAAGACAATTTGTTAAAACTTTCATGAATAACGTATGTTTAAATTTTGATGTTAGTAATAATATTTTATTTAAATAAGAAGATAAGAATTGTCACAAAATAAAGATGTGGCCATCCACTCAACAATCAGTCAACAAATCAAGAGTTTCAAATTTTAGCCTATAAAAGAACGCATTTACCATGCATTTAGGCATCTTGGTTTTTATATCAAGATCATGTTTTTGCTTTATTTCTTTATATTTTTTTAATACTTAATTTTTGCTTTTATTAATCTCTTGTTTATACCTTTCATTTTTTTTTACTTAGTTAACTTATATTTTATTTATGTTTTTATCTTGGTTATTTATATTTCTCTCTTTCACTATATTTAGTTAAGTTTATTATGTTAAGGTAAGAATGTTACACTAATGGTGTAAGAATAAGTATAGTATAAATTCAATATTGACATTAATGTTTGATACTAATATATTTTGTATTTGTTATCTAATTCTTTTTTAGTACTTTACTTTTTAAATGATTAATCTAGATTTATATTATATAACCCTTAATACAACAAATACTTGACACTTTTATAATCCAACCATATGGTATAACTAATATCTGTATTATAAAAGGAACTTGATTTGTTGTCAACATAAGTTATAATCATGAATGCTTGACAAGATTTACAAGTATTAATATTATTCAAATAAGATAATTAATGTAATTATATTAAAAATTTATAATCTGATTGGAACCTCATTTGTGTGTGGTTTCGAGTTTAGTAATAAAAATAATTTACTATACTTGTTTGAAATATCATTAGTGGATCCTCTAACCTTGATATTTGTTTTTATCATTGTTTAATCTTTATCTTAATCTTGCATCTCAAAGTTTTCTTTAAAACACTATCACCACCACCACCATTATTTAAAATTTATATAATTATCCTCATGTGGTTCAACTTCGATTTTATCGAGTTATTTACTACTTCGACGCTTTTTCACTTATGAAAAAACATCAACTCTTTGGTCGAATCACACATAACAAATCAAAATCAAGGAGATGAATGATTTGTTAAGCTTTTTAATGATGAATCAAATAATAGCACACTTAGGGGTAGAGTTAAGCTTGATAAACAATGAGATTAGTAATCATCGCAGACAACTTAGGATAGGCATTGCATTTACAATTGAGTGGATGACTAGCATTGCATTAGTGGATCTTCTAACCTTAATATTTATTTTTATCATTGTTTAATTCTCATCTTAATCTTGCATATCAAAATCCTCTTTAAAACACCATCACCACCATCACCATCACCATCACCATCACCATCACCATCACCATCACCATCACCATCACCATCACCATCATTTAAAATTTATATAATTATCCTCTATGTGGTTCAACTCTAGTCTTGTTAGGTTATTTACTACTTCGATATTTTTACACTTGGAAGAAGATATCAACTCTTTGGTCGAGTTACACATAATAAATGAAAATCAAGGAGATGAATGATTTGTTAAGCTTTTTAATGATGAATCAAACAACACCATACTTAGAGGGAGAGTTAAGCTTGATAAACAATGAGATTAGTAATCATCATGGACAGCCCAGGATAGACACTGTATTTACAATTGAATGGATGGCTAGCACACAAATGAGTCAGTACATGGAAAGAACAAAAAAGGCTTTGAAATGCAAACAATAGCACCATATGACGATGGAGCATCAAAGACAAGCGATCTATATTTCAAATTAGGTAAGTATGTATGCAAGTCATCTAACCTTAAAGCATTGCATATATTTTTAAATTGTTACACAAAAGTCCTTAATGAAGTCCAACAAGAAAAAAAAATCATTGAGTTGATGATAACAAAGAATCAATTTTGATCATAAAATAAGAAAAGAATGAGATGAACCCTACTATTAGAGAAATCTTAAAGAAATAAAGAGATCAACCCTATCATCAAGAGGAGTCTTCAAGTCAACCTTGCAATTAGAAAGCGTCGTTTGTCAATATTATCCTATCAAGACTTCATCTGCCAAGTTTTTTTTCCAAGCAAGTCATATTTTTCCATCTGGGTAGGTCATATAAAGTAGACTTAAATCCAAGTTCTAAAGCTTTAGTTATGATCCAATTACAGAACAATGTAGACTAAACTAATGTATCTTTTCTAAGCTTCACCCTCTTTTTATCCTTTTAATTTCAGTACTTCAACTCATCAATCAATCTTTTTATTTATGTAATAGGCCTATATTTAGGATGAATATTTATCATAAATTAAAGGTGTCTTATGGTATCAGACTTGTTATTATAAAATATACTTTAGTTAAGGAGTTATTGATACTTTAAGTGCAAAATAATTATATAAAACCTTGATAAAAATACACTTTTAAGTACTAATCAACTAAGTTACACACCAATTTTGATTCTAGTTAAAGGAGATAGCCAAATAGGATATTAGGTTAACTAAAAAAAAAAAGGAAAAGAGAGAGAGAGAGAGAGAAGAAAGAAAAAGAAAAAGAAAAGACAGTTTTAAGATGAGTGGATCACTTATCAAGCTAATAATACCTTAAAGTTTTCTTTAGAAAGCTTACTATGCAAAACATTAAAGATGTTTTGCTTCGTAAGCATTGTAAAGAGAGAGCATCCATTGCTACCTAATTTTTCACCCAAGTTTTTGATAATTTTTTAAAAAAAACAAAAAAAATAGAAAAAAACTATGAAACCCCATAAAATTATATTTTTGGTATATTTTCTTTATTTTTAACATTTTCAAATGTTATCTTAGAAGAATTTAAATTTTTAAAAGTATTTTGAACACATTTAACTTTTAACGTGTTAATTTTACAATCACTGATTTTTCTTTTTAAGTCGATGTTGATATTGCTTACTTTTAAAAATACAAAAAAGAAAAAGAAAAAATAAAATTGATAAAAAAATAAAAAGTTGATGGATTAATATGTTTTGGGTACCCATCTACTTTACCTATAAATAGAGGTCATAATATACATAATAGAGGGGGAGAAAATTGACAAAGGGAGAAAATTTTGAAACAAAAAAAAAAGACAATGAGAATTGATTAGTACTTAAAATTACTTTTTTTATCAAGGTTTTATATCATCATTTTACACTTGAAGTATCAATAAATCCTTAACTAAAGCATGTTTTATAATAATATATCTAATAATATAAAATACCTTTAATTTATGGTAAATGTTCATTTTAAATGTTGGCCTATCACATAAATGAAAGGATTGATTGATGAATTTAAGAGCTGAAATTGAAAGGATAAAGAGATGGCCAAACTTAGAAAAGAGATATTCGTGCTATCCAAACTGGAACACTGTTCGATAATTGAGTCATATCTAGAGTTGTAGATCTTATATTTAAGTATACTTTATATGGATGGAAAGGTAAGACATAGGCCTACAACTTTCATAGGCGTCCAAGCTTAAAAAGGCTATTTTCAAGTCCAAACTGTAGCAACAATAAAGAAGTCTGAATCTGTCTTCTAGCCTAAGCATTGTTAAGTGGTTAGCCCATATCTGGAATTCTAGAAGTCCAAATGACTTGAATTTTTTACACAAGAAATCTAAGATAATTTCCTACAACTTTTATGTGTCTAAGTGGCTCCAATTTTGACGTTATCAATAATGTTTTGGACAGATAAGAGAAGATAAGGATTCTCATCATGTCAAAAGTTGGTCACCCACTCATCAATTAGTCATCAAATTAGTAGTTTTCAATTTTGACCTATAAAAGGAAGCATTTAACATGCATTTAGGCATCTTGGTTTCTAGATCAAGGTCATGCCCTTGCTTTCTCTCTTTGTATTTTTTGTAATTTTTATGCTTTGCTTTCATTAATATCAAGTTTATACCTTTCATTTCCTTTTCTTTACTTAGGTAACTCTTATCTTATTTATGTTTTTATTTCATTTATTTATTTTTCTTTTTTTTATTATATTTAGCTGAGTTTATTATTTTAAGGTGAAAAAGTTACATTAATAGTGTAAGAATAAGTATAATGTAAACTCAATATGGACTTTAATGTTTGATTCTAACATGTTTTGTATTTATTATCTTGTTCGCTCTTTAATATTTTGCTTGTTAAATGACTAATCTTGATTTATGTTGTATAACACTTCGTACAACAAATGCTTGGCACTTTCATAGTTCATACTGTATGGTATAACCAAAACCGTGTTATGAAAGGAACTTGATTTGATGTTAATATAAGTTATAATCATGAATACGTGACGAGATTTACAAGTATTAGCATTAATCGAATAAGATGACTAATATAATCATGTTAACAATCTATAATCTGATTGGAACCTTCTTTGTGTGTGGTTTCTAATTGAATAATTAGAGTTTATACTATACTTCTTTGACATATTATTAGTGGAATCTCTAACCTTAACATTTGTTATTATCATTGTTTAATCCTTACATTAATATTCCATCTCAAAGTTCTCATCTTTTTCTTTATTATTATTATTATTATTATTGTTATTATTATTATTATTATTATTATTATTAGTACTACTACTACTACTACTACTATTGCTATTATTATTGTTATTGTTGTTATTACTATTGTTGTTGTTTATAATTATCGTTTATAATTTATACAATTAACCTCTTTGTAGTTCGACCCCGGTCTTGCTGAGTTATTTATTACTTCGACACTCCTGCACTTGAAAGAAAACATCAATCTTTTAGTCATGTCAAGTTTTTGGCGCCATTGCCAGAGAGGTAAGTTCTTGTACAAATTATAGTATTTATTTTATTTTCTCCTTTCATTTTTCTTGTATATAACTTTGTTTCTTTTGTGTTGTTTCTTCTTCTTTTGTTTTTTCCCTCATTTTATTCTATTTCTATACGTGTATAAGAGTGTGGTCACGTATATTAAGTGGTAGACTTTGTAGGGTATCCTCATTATTTTTTAAAAACATGGCCAAAGAAGATAATCAATTATTTTATAATGAGAATAACCATGTTAGAACACTTAGAGACCACATGAATCCCATAAGAACAAGTGTACCATTATGTATAGTTTTTCTTCCTGATACATCTTATTTTAATTTTAAGCCAGACATTATTCAATTTTTATTTTTTTTCATAGTTTAGAATTGAAAAATTCACACTTGCATTTAAGAGAATTTAAAGAGGTTTGTAACACATATAATAATTGAAGTTGTAGCATGAACACTATCAGATTAAAACTTTTTATTTTTTCATTAAAAGATAAAGCTAAACATGACTATAAAATTTGAGACTAGGATCTATTCGTGCTTGTGATGAAATGCAACAACAGTTTTTAAAGAAGTTTTTCTCATCTCACAGAACAAACTCTTTCAAAAGACAAATCACCACTTTCACTCAAAAACTAGGAGAAACATTTTACCAATGTTGGGATAGGTATCGAGACTTGCTTAATACTTGCTTTCATCATAGTTTTGAAACATGGAGTTTGATTTCATATTTTTATGAAAGGTAAACACATAGAGATACACAAATGGTTGAATTGATGTGCAATAGAACTTTTAAAGATAAAGACCTTGATGAAGCAATGGAGTACTTAGACTTGTTAGCTAAAAATGCTCAAAATTAGGACACCGCAGGTACTTATAAGGTACTGAGTAAAACTCAACCTCATATATCTAGTAGAGGTATGTACAACCTTAGGGAAGATCATGACCTCAAAGCTAAGTTTGCATCTTTAGTTAGAAAAGTCGAGGCACTAGAATTAAAAAAGAATGGTTAATTAAAATATGTTAAAAACATTATATGTCAAATATGTGAAACAAATGAACATTCAATCAATAAATGTCCAACATTGCCTTCTTTTAAGGAATGTCTCCATAAACAAGCTCATGCTTTAAATAGTTTTTAAAGGGCTAACCACAACCCATAATTTTCACCCAAATTTAACATACAACCCTGGTTGGAGAAATCACCTAAATTTTAGTTGGAAGAATGAATAACAATGTACAAACTTTACAACCATCGTTTCAAGTTCTCTATAATTTTCAAAATTCTTATGGATATGCACCTCTTTATGTTACTCCTCCTAGAAAAAATCTTGAGGAAACATTGCATGCATTCATTGAAAAGCAAGAGACAATCAATACTCAACTTGCTCAAAACATGACAGATTTTAAAAATACTCTTGTAAAATTAACATCTGCTCTCAGTTTCCAAGAGAAAGGTAATTTTTCATCTTAACCATAACAAAATCTGAAGGGGCAACATAATGTAAATGCGAGTAATTCTGGAAGCCAACGTATGGATCAAGTCAAATCAGTCACTACTCTTCGCAGTGGTAAGACTATTAAAAAACCCACTCTTGAACCTTGTGAGAAAGATGATGAGTCAATCTCTAAGGGTAAGGAAGGGGTTGAATATGAAATTTATAAAGAAAAGACTAATTCTCCACCAACACTTCTGTTTCCTCGTATCATAACCAAACAAAGAAAAGTCAATCACAACTCTAAAATCTTTAAAACTTTCAAATAGATAAGAATCAATATACCTTTGCTGGATGCTATTAAATAGGTTCCTTCCTATGCTAATTTTTTGAAAGATCTATGCATTGTAAAAAGAAAACTAGATACGAGTAGTTCTGGAAACCTCTTTTATGTGTGGTTTCCAATTGACTAATAAGAGTTTATACTATAATTGTTTGACATACCATTAGTGGAACCTCTAACCTTGACATTTGTTATTATCATTGTTTAATCCTTACATTAATATTTCATCTCAAGGTTCTCATCTTTTTCTTTTTCTTTTTCTTCTCATTCCTTTTCTTTACTACTAGTACTACTACTACTACTACTACTAGTACTACTACTACTAGTACTACTACTACTACTATTATTATTGTTATTACTATTATTGTTGTTTATAATTATCATTTAGAATTTATACAATTAACCTTTCTGTGGTTCGATCCCGGTCTTGCCGGGTTATTTATTACTTCGACACTCCTGCACTTGAGAGAAGACATTAATCTTTTAGTCGTGTTAGGAATCATGAAACAAGAACATAAAAAACCCTAAACAACCTGACCCTACCAGTTCCCACTCTAAGATAGCTGTCGTTCTCCCTTTTAAAACCAAATAAGCCTCAGCTCCCCTAACAGTCAAATTTATTCTCTATTTTTAGAAATAAAACCACCATCCCCTAGGATCTTTAGTTGTTGCTATCCTAGAATAAAGCCAATGACCACTTGCCATTTCAGTTTTTTGTCTTATCCCTTACACTTGTAACAGCTCCTCCCTCATCACAAGCTCCCTTGTCCTAGTCTGAGACCTTAGCCACTCCTTCTCACTTTCCTTTGCCCTTTGAGTAAACTAACCACTCAATTCCCTCTTCCCTTAAGCTTTTGCTCCATTTTCTTCTCCTCTCTTAGCCAACAACACATACGTCTCCATGGGAACGACCACCTAAACCAGCTGTCTTTATCTTTCCTTCCTCTCAGTGCCATCCCTCACCTTTCTTAGCCAAGCCATCGGCCTTTTTTACTTGGTTGACATCACAAATCTACCTATCTTCTACCTCCCACAACAACTCCTCTCCCACACATGGCTGCATCTGCAGCTCCAGCCTCTAGTACTCTTTTCTTAGTTGCCAGATTTGTTGCTTGAAGAAGAAGGAAAGAATAACAAGACCAGAATAAAGTAACATATTCAAGAATGAATCTGCATAAAAAAAAATTAACAACTGTTTATGCGTTTTTTCGCTTGTTATAGGTGGCGGTGACCCTTATCGACGATGTAAAAAGGTAGAGAAGAAGAAGACATTCCCAATCTACTGGTTTGACTGCCTTCATCAGTGGAGATGTATAAACTCATGCGCTACTAATGGTGGTGGCATGTGGAGAAGACGCGTCATCATTGTGCATGTAGTTCCAGAAGGCTTCCCAGCACTATTATGGATTTTAGGGGTCTATTTTGTAAGTTTTAAATTGTTAATGTAATTTTTTTTTATTTTTTTTGAATTTTTATAATTAGTATGGATGTAAAAAAAACAGAAATAAAGGAAAAAATATGTACAGGTGGTGTGTGAGTTAAGCATATTAAAAAAGTGATGTTAGTGTGTGTGTTTGTATTTTCTTTTATATATGTTTTCTCTTAATGTTAAAATTAAAAAGTAAAAAGAATTAAATGTTTTAATTTGTATATAGTCAATTATCTGAAGAACAAATAAAAACATGTTATATTTCCTGTGAAAATATAAGAACACGTTTCAACATATATTTTAGGATTTAATAATTGATTTATTAAAACCTTAAGAATTTGGCTAATATTTCAAATTTCTTAATTACATTAAACTAAGAAGCAGCTTACCTTAGGTAAGATGCACTAAGGGTGTTAATATCTTCTCTAGCCACAACCAATCTTTTACTTACGAATCTTTGACACGACCATTACATCCAGGTTTCTTAGTTACCTTTAATCAAATACTAGGTGGCGACTCTAAAGAACAAGCAAATGAATAAAAATTGCCAAATAGACACTATGCAGGGGACGTGCGACAATCATCATCATCATCATCATCATTATAGTTAACCTCTTTGTGGTTCGACCTCGGTGTTGCCGAATTCTCCACTATTTTAACACTCCTACAGTTGAAAAAAAAATATCAATATTTTGGTCATGTCATTCAACATAAGGTCTTCTTCTTTAAATACCATTAGATTGACTCTCTAATTATACGCTTTATTTATTCTGCTATGGTATAGCTGATCATAATGATAAATTGCTTTTAGTCTATTTTCACTAATTAGATTCAACTATTTGAACTTCAATTTTACCCATTTTGATTCTTTCAATTTTATATCTTTCAAAATCCTTAATGATGGAATCTTTACTTCTAAAGGAATCATTGCCTCTGTCCTATATACCAAAGAGTAAAATGGTGCACCTATAAAAGTTTTGACTATAAGTATGCATGAAGTGTGTATAGAAGCATCTTATGCTAATTTTTGTCAATGACTACCATCTTCTAGATGCTTTTCTTGATATTCTTATTAGTTTTCTCGATAACACCTTTCATCTTGGGTTTGTAAGGAGAAGAATTAAAGTTTTTATTCTTCCACATGGTGTAGAGTTCAACAATTATTTTTCCATTAAAATTCTGAGTATTTTCAATTATCAGCTCTACTAACAAATTGTAATGACAAATCAAATCCTTCTCATTGAACTTCTTAAACACCTTTTGTGTCACGTGTATGTAGGAATTGGCTTCTACCCATTTAATGAAGTAGTTGATAGCCACCAAGATGAATTTATGGCCATTGTTAGCCTTTGGATTGATCGGTCTTATAACATCCAATCCCTACATATACAAAATCTAAGGTGAGGTTATATTAAACAAAGAAGTTGAAGATGCATTTATTTTTTCATTGATTTATGTTATTATAGATAGAATAGCTAAGGAATCAACAAACTAATTCTTACCTCTACGCATATTAGTGTATTTAATCTCATCGAACTCACTAACTAATTTCAAGAGATAATCTAGATATGGTTTTATCTTCTCATTTTTAGTGTGCCATTCCTCTATTACCTAACATAAAGTTTATAAAATCTAATTCTAATGTAGCTACTAAACTAATGATGCAAACTTCATATTTATTTATGTTGTTGGTGCATTCATATTGTAACTTCGCTAAGACAAGATATTTGCTTCTTTTTTTTGGAGAAATTATTAATGCTCTAGCCCCATTCCTTAATACGTTCTCGACTATCAAAATATTGTCCACAAATCACTTATTTTACGATCATCCTCAACTATTAATACATCATCATCAAAAAGATTAAAATTTAACGGTTCATAGTCCTATACAATGTTATATGCTAAAAGATCAATAATTGCACTACCTTTGATGACCTTTATGGTAGCGGTGGAAAATTATAATTTTTGTTTTCTTAAATATTTTTTTCTAATATTTTTTTCCTCTTTATACTCTATATTTTTATTATTTTACATTTGACCTATTTATCATCATTTTTTCTTTTAACATCATTTTTTTTGTACTTGCTTCTTCTTTTTTATTTTTTTTAAAATATTATTTTTTTATATTTTATATTTCAAATATTTATCACTCTATACTTTACCTATTTATAATATTTTTTTCCTTATCCTTATTCTTTAGTAATTTGTTTTCTTTACCTTTTTTTTTTTTTTGAGAAGCTACAATTGGTAGTAGGTGAAGGCTAAAGTATGTGGTCGGAGGGGCTACGTGTCATCAGCTAAATGCACGCCATGTTGATTAAAGACAATAGCCGTACTAATTAGATTCTAATCTCCATAATAGTCCTTATTTTCCATCTGTCTTTCACTGTGCCAGCTCTCTATTCCTTTGACATTTAACGACTGATGAAGTTTTCCCGATATCTATCATTTAAAAATTACGCTTTTCATTCAATATTCACTTGCAATGTGAACGAAGGAGTCTCCTCCTTCTCACTCTCTATATATTTGGTGCATGCACCTGTGTATCGCTCCTTGCCCTTTGAATCCCATGCTAGTCAATAACATCCCATCTATTTCCTTCCATTTTCCTATCTTTGTTTCCAAGAATTGGCTGGTCAGTGTTTTGTTAGTGTAAAACAAATTAAGGAAAGGATTTCTTCTTCTTCTTCTTCTTCTTCTTGTTTTGTTTTGAGAGTTAAGATGAAGAAGAAAAATAGTGAGACATCCAGACTTGACAGAAAAACAGTGGAGAGAAATCGGAGGATTCACATGAAAGATTTATGCTGGAAGCTTGCTTCTCTACTCCCTCCTCATCTTTCCGAACCCTCCAAGGTATTTTTGGTTTATGAAGAAGTTAGGTATGATCTAAATACATGAAACCATATTATTTTCTTCCTTCTTCTCCAAATTTAAAAAAAAATATATGAAGTGTTAAAAGATTTATGCTTCAAGCTTGCTTCTCTAATTCCTTATCGTCTTCTCAAACCCTCTAAGGTATTTTTGGTTTGTGAAGAAGTTGGGTATGATATAAATTCATGAAATCATATTATATTCTTCCTTCTACAAATAAAAAAAAAACAATTTGAAAGTGTTAAAAGATTTATGCTTCAAGCTTGCTTCTCTAATTCCTCATCATCTTTTCAAACCCTCCAAGGTATTTTTGGTTTATGAAGAAGTTAGGTATGATCTAAATACATGAAATCATATTATTTTCTTCCTTCTTCTCCAAATTAAAAAAGAAAATTGAAGTGTTAAAGATTTATGCTTCAAGCTTGCTTCTCTAATTCTTCGTCATCTTCTCAAACCCTCCAAGGCATTTTTGGTTTGTGAAGAAGTTAGGTATGATAGAAATACATGAAATCATATTATTTTCTTCCTTCTTCTCCAAATAAAATAAAATAAAAAACAATTTAAAAGTGTTAAAAAATGCATATGGAATATTAATTAATATCTTTACAAATGCATTTGCAGGTAAGGGTAGTAATAAATAATAATAGAAGAAATTCTTTGCAAAAACCCTAACATCAACGATAATTAATTAATTATATAGCCTAATTAATTTTTGAAAAAATATATTTCATTCAACAATGGGAAAAAACAATGCAGATAAGAAGCTGAGGGCCTCACGTTCTATAGCTTACATTTTGGGATGAAAATTCAAAGTATATAACTGCTTATCTTGCCAATAAATAGTTGGTACAATAATTGCTGTCTTTTTCGTGCTAGCATAAATTTGAAAGGCTTTCAGTGGTTGTGTTCTCTTGTGTACTGTTATCAATTTGTCCTTGCGAAATATAGCAGTAAATACCGCTCTACAAAAAGTAAAGAAAAGAAGTCTCTGCTGTCAATAATTTATTTGCATATGTTTTAATAGCATAATCAGGGAAACGCTCAATCGAGGATCGGACATTGAATTGAAGCTTAGAAAAGGAAGCACAAGCCAATGTTCCTTCTAGCTAATAGCTAGCTGTTAGCAAGTGATCTGGACTGATCGATACCCATTCCTTTTTCCCGTAATCAAATAATCCCAACAAAGAAGGCATCTTCTCTCTTCCTCAAAAGCAAGCCATGCAATGCCTCATGCTGCATTAATTATCTACGACGTCATTAGATAATTTAGGCATGAAGATGTTTTTCAAAATTCTTGGTGAACCTGAAATTAGAATATTGGATTACTTTAGACATCTGTGTAAGTTTCTAAACTGAAAGAAGACTTTTTTTCGTGGTTATTCTTTTTTATGCATGTCAACATTTTAATCGATCGATGCAGTACCCATAAACCAGTGTAAATTTTTACCAAGATGTTTAATCTAGATTCACCTACAATATATATATAATTTTACATGGCGTAGAAATCAGCTGTAAATTTCAACATTTTTTTTTGGGTATTTTGTTAAGTAATTATAATTTGTATATTTATGTTGAATCAATTCTTGAACGTACTAGTTCAGTTCATTACCAAGTTGCATGTATACTGTGAACAATAATTTTGACAACCTAACTTTTTGTTTTTTTTTTGTTTTTTGTGACACATATCAGGACATGCAATCACAACAAGATCGACTTGAGCTTGCTGCCTGCTACATAAAGCAACTGAGAGAAAGAGTGGAGGGACTGAAGAGGGTAAAAGAAGAACAAGCAATCACAACAACTCGAACAAGCAGCAGTGCCATGACTAGTATGATGATTGGCCCGAGATTGCCAATGATTGAACTAAGAGATTTTGGGTCAACCATAGAAGTGGTGTTGATTAGTGGGTTGAACAAGAACTTCATGTTTTATGAAGTTATTAATGTTCTTAGTGAAGAAGGAGCTGAAGTTGTCAGTGCTAGCTATTCAACTGTTGGAGACAAGGTTTTCCACACAATTCATGCCCAGGTGATTAATGATCGATGCAACTTATCTCGCGTACAATATTTAATTTTAACCCAAATTTACTGCTTGTGAATATTGCATGTATAAGTATCTCATGCTTCATCTATATACAAACTGAATTTTCATTTGCTTGGTAAATTTATCAGGTTAGAATTTCCAGAGTTGGTGTGCAGACTTCAAGAGTATGTGAGAGATTGCAGGAACTGATTTGCTAAGTGTTTGTATGTGGGATGACATATCAGCATCTGAAACATAAAGGTGTCCATCAAATGGAGATGCTTAAAAATACAATTGATGTCAATTGCCTCAAACTGCAATGCAATATGTGGGATATTTGTAATTAGGAATGTAATAAAATAAAGACAATTATAAACCGAAGGGTGTAATGGAGGATAATCCATTTCATTCATTAGTTTCCTTGTAAATCTAATATCTTAATGCAATGCAATTATATATTATGTTTGATATTTATGGCTAATACCTCATCAAAAGATGGAACAATTAAGTATAACGGCGCCATAAACCGAAGGGTGTAAAGGAGCCTATTCCATTTCATTCATTAGTATCTTTGTAAATCTAATATCTTTACGCAATGCGATTATATATCATATTTGATATTTATGGCTATTACCTCGATGGAACTTATGATGCCACCACTCGATTTTCAAATCCTTAACTAACAATGCAAACGAGACACTAGGAGGCGCTCTGCCATGCTAAGCCTCGGAATATACCTCTTCAAAGTCATCATTTTTTAAAAAAAAAACAGCGCAGCATGAAATAAAAATACTCAAACTCTGAATATATAATCATTACAGAACTAAAAAAGGAACCCGATAAATAAATCTCAACATAAAATAAATCCATAAATACTATAAAATATTTGTATATGTGGAGTTAAGCTAGATTAAAGAAAACTAAATAAAAAAAAAACTAATAACCTTGAGAAAGGCATACCCATCTCAAAGTAGCATGAAGAATACAACCAAAAATCATGCAACTGACATTGAATTAAAAACCTGGAAAAAAAGGTAATTAATGGAGGAATAAGTTCAGATACTCAGTAATAGATAAAAATTATTATATATGCTAACATTGAGATATATTATTATGATAAAGCAAAATATATATCATTCAAATAGATTTCAAGAGTCATAAACAAATGATAAATAAAAAAGGTATGGATGTTATAATAACATATCATATTACTAACATCTTACTTGTCAGCTAGGAAACATATATAATTATAGAGGGGTCAATTCACACAATATTAACATCCTACTCATTAACTAGGAATCAGAATATCATATTAGCATAGAGTAACTAACTACCCTTCGTTAATTTGGAGTTTTTGACAGCGATTTAAATGGGATAATAAGAATCATGAATTTAAATGAACAAATAACAAGGATATAGGATTCATGATTTATCACCAAGATTCACAATGCAAGTATGATCATATTTGAACAGCTATAAAAGATATATGGACCATGTTCAAATCAAACAAGAATATGATGAATATTTTACGAAAAAAAATATAACAACAATAACTAATCAAGCTTATATAATCAACGATAACAATAATACTCATCATATCATACCAACACACAAACGTACACATACACAATATATAATATAAATTATCTCACTCACTCAAAAAAACTAAAGACTTGAAATTGAAGCAAATGAATCATTGAGGTTCGATTGGAGCAATATCAGCAAAACCTAAATGAATAAATATGAGATAATCAAAACAAAAAAAAATAGATTGAACAATAAATTTAAAAACAAAAACAAAAAATATTATAGCCCCATAAACTAGTTGACTAGACTAAACCAATCGATCAACTGTTACAATATAGACCAATCGGTTGACCACCTCCTCAATAGGTCAACTATCATAAGCTAGCCTAACTGGTTGACCGACAATTCCTTCAATCAATTGTTACAGACCTACTCCATTGTTGTTTCTCCAACCCATCGACCACATTTTATATCTAACAATTGATTGATCATTTGATGGAGAATCCCAGAAAATCCTAACATGTAATCTATTCCAATTCTTTTTAATATCAACAACATCAAAATAATTGTATCCCAACCCCAAACAGTCCAAATACATATAATAAAACATTCTAACAAGTTTCCTATAATCAATTCCATCAAAAATATCAAAATGATATTAACCCCAAATTCATTCATCAAGCCTTAGCGTGCCAAAATTAATGTTTATAATTCTAAAGTTAAAGATTTAGGATGATCTTACCTTGTTACTAAACCAAAAACAACTTCACACCATAACGTAAGGAATTGTTAAGAGAAAACTCTAAAAGTCACATTGCTTATTTAAAAGTTGCTTCTCTTTTATTATCCAAGATAAATTTTAATATTCTTTTATTATTTCAAAAAAAATTCCCTTAAATACTTAGGTTATTGATTGTTTTAGGCTCATTAATGGTTTTAAGGCTTTTGTGCCTTTGGGCCATAACCTAGGTCTTACATATGAACTTTTATATAAAATGTATAATGAAATGCATCATTTCATTTTATTCTTTAATAATAAGAGATATGGTTTAATAATTAAGAATGTATTCTTCATCCTTAACTATCAAGATTGAAATTTTAGATCAAATTATATTAAGAATTCTTATGAATCCCCTAGTTTTGAAATAAATAATTTTTGATTAGATAGAAAAGATAGACTTGCTAATACTAATGTATGAATAATCATATAAGGATACTATTATAAATTCAAGGATTAACTATTTGATTGTAAAATATATTGTAATGCTATGACTAGTAATTTTGGCACGTAGTTATGCATGTTATATGTCACACATGTGCATGCAGTATCCAGATCATAAATTGCCACTTAATCTTTTGGTTCAGGGTCACTAAAAAACTTGGGTAGGCTGGTCTTATCTAAAATTTCAGGGTATTAATAACCTTAACACACTTTATTTCAAGTAAGTTGCATTGTGTAGTCTAGATATGGTTTAAAGATATTGATGGGTTTCTAATTAGTGGTCTATCTTTGACTTAGAATAAAGATTTATACTCATGAATAAATCTAATGTTTCAAATTTATTATGAGTTCATATGCCCAGGTAAATCTTATATGAAGAATTTATGTAGGTATCCTAACAATGTACATTTATCCTGGAAGGAAAATGCATTTTCATAACTTATATATTGTGGTAAAAAATACTTTAAAATTGGTGAATATCCAAAATAATTCTTAAAATTTTCTAGTCGATTTTGTGTACTTAAACACCAGCCTACTGGTAAGTCCAATAATTATACCATAATGTTGACTATAATTATACCATGATGTTGACTATTAATTTTCAAGAATTAAAATTTTTGAGTTATTAAAATATTGGTCAAATCCTTAAAAATCTACAAACTTAATGTAAATTTCAAAAAAGAAATAAACATAAATTTTCTAAAAACAATGCTAAAAAAAATTCCCCACTTTTATATAATTAAAACATTTATAAAAAGGATTGAGTTCTATCCAACAAGCAAAAATTATTTTTTTTTTTTTTTGTATGAGGCCATGTTTTATAAAAATTCATTTTTTTTCATAATCAAAACTATCAAAATAGACCTAAGAGGTGTTTGCTTAACACACACTTAAGAAAAAAAACCTTTAGCAAATATATTGCCAGCCAAACAAGATCTTAACCTTTGATCTAATTTTAACTCGACTAGGTTAACTTGATATGGAGGTTTATAGCTCCATATTTATTTATTTAAAAGTTCTAACTCGATTAGTCAAGAATCTGAAAATACAATAATGGTTAATCAAGGATAAAATGTTGTTGAGTTCGTTGGAAAAAATAGGTTATATGAGTAACTTATTTTTATAGAGAGGGTGTTTCTTGGTTCAATGGTGGTTGTTATAACCCTAAAGATAATTACAAATACCACATTTATTAGTCTAAAAGTGTCTACTCAATCAACCAAAAGTATCAAAGAAAAAGCTAAATAGTGGCTAAACAACACGTCATCTAAGTTGAACCCTAGAAATTAGAGTTTTTAATTTGGGGTTTGAAAATTTTTACTTTATTTTCTATTTTTCTAATTGATTTTAATTGCACCTATAATTGCTTCTTAAACTTTTAATTTATAATTTTACCCTTGTAAAACTCAATTATCAACCCTAAAGTTGACCACCTATTTCATTTTAGTCATTGCTTATGAAATTATGCATTTTAACCCTTAATAATTGATGAAAAATTTTAAATTTATTTAATTTGGCCTATGATTAAATCAATTTCATCCCTCACATTCACGTGCTTTTTTCAATTCGGTCTATGATTTTTTATTTCTTCAATCAAGTTTCTAACTACACATTAAACTTTAATATTTACGCAATTAAACTCTTAATTTGATTAAATTAACTTTTTAAAATTACAATTTGACATCTATATTTTAATATTTTTCAATTAAAGCCTAAATTGACTTCAAAAATCAATTTTTCTTGCGATGAAGTCCTCAATAAAATTAATTAAGCTTTTGAAAATTTTCATTGAGTTCTTACTTATCTAAATTTGTATTTCTTTACCCCATATAAGAATATTTTCAATAATTGACCCCTTTGTTAATCAAAATTGGGTTGCTAGTTTCATTGATCTTATATATTTTGATCCTCTAACTTTTTTAATTTTTTTTCCTTCATCACCAACTTTGAAAATCTTGTAAGCTTTCTTCTTGTATTTGAATTTTCTTTTTATAGTTTTTATTTTTTTTCTTCATTTATTTCATAGGGTTAAAAGTGGGTAACAACATTATGCATCATTTAAACCTCTTAAAAATTATTTCATTATATAAAATAAAAATGTGAATTCAATTTATTGATATGGTTCCATTCAATGATATAACAATATTATATAATTTGAATTTAAAAAAATGAAAATAGTAAATTTATGAATTAGAAAACTAATTAATCATGATTTTGGTCATATTTAACTACTTATGGCATATATAATTTAATAAACCTTGTACAGAAACTAAGTATTGAATCACAAATTAAATATAAAATTAATAAAAGATCTTGATTTATTTTAGAAAGTGCAATAAATTAAAAGGATCATATGGTTCTCACAGTAAGGTTTCCAATAATTAATTATTTACAGGTTTAGACTTAAAATTATTAACTTGTCATAAAGTTATATGTTCTAGAAAATTGTTATGTTATTTTTTTAATTGATTAGAATCTCATTTAATTTTAATTTAATGAGTTTGAATTAAGATTACTTTTTTTAAAAAAAAATCTACATCAAAGTCAGAAAAGAGTACTTTAGATCACTTAAAAAGAAAATTGGATATTTAAGCAAACATTAGGAGACCCTTTAATATGGAGCTAGATTGGCAGTGCGCACTATACTGATAGTTGAATTAAATGTTTTTAACATTAAAAAAATGCTTAGGTGACACTAAAATTTGTAAAGAAATAAGAAAAATTTAAGATTAGGATCATTGAATCAACTTGGTTTATAAGTTTGGTTAATTTAATAATATAATTAAAAACAATAATAGTAGATAAATAAAACAATAACAATGATCAACTAAAAAAATAAATACTTGTCAATATTACTAACATATATCCTTCCAATATTCTTAAAAGGTATTAATGATCTTATTTGATAACAAAATAAAAATTAAATGGGAATGTGATAACCTTAGAGAAAGAAAAAATAAATAAATTATGAAACTCAATTCTTAACAAATCAAATATTGAAGGATTAAATTGAAAAAAGAATCAAATAACCTCATAGAAAAAAATGAAACTAAATCCACAATCTAATCGTGAGAGCAAGACAACCCTTCAAAAATCAAATTAAATAAAACTATAAAGCTCAAATCTCAAATAACTCAATATTGAATGTGAAACTAAAAAAGTAATTTAAAAAATAAGAAAAAAAAAGTTTTGAATTAACTTGGATTAACTTACCAAGTCTATGACTCGATAAATGAAATCGAAATAACCTCATAGAAAAAAATAAAAAAATCATAAAGCTTAATCCCTAACCAACCCAATTTTAAAGGATGAAAATAAGAAAAAAAACTCAATTTTTTTTTTAAAAAACAAGATCTAAAAATAAACTAAAGTCAACTCAGACTAATTTTCAAAACCTATGATCCGGGTAATGAGGCTGAGACTAACCCAATAAAAGACAAACATGAAAAACAAATTTTTAATTAAACAAGTATTGAATGATGAAATTAAAAAATAAATAAAGACCCAAAACAAAAGAGCCATGAACTCTACCTCTAGCCATGCAAACCAGGCTCTAATATTGTAAAAATAAGTGACTAAACATTTCTTTAAGTTTTAAATTTAGTTCAGGAAACTCTAATTATTTTAAAAAATAAATTTAGTTCAAAATTGATTTTTATTTCACCAAATAGAGAATCAATCGAGAGACAAAATATTTCCTTAATCGACACCTTGAGATCCCTATACACAAAAAAATAAATAAATCATTAATACTAATAGTAAATAAAAGCAATTTAAAATGACCAAATAAGAAGACAAAGAAATTAAGGGATGAAAGTGTAAAGAATCCTAAGAACAAAAAAAAAACAATTCTTTTAATTAGGGAGGCTTAGTTTATACAATTATATTAGCCCGTGCTTTATAATAGGTCAATATAAAAAAAATTTAAATATAAAAAAATACTAAGAGTATGTAGAATGTTTTAATAATGTTATTAAACCTAACCAAGTGAGTTAATTTTTAAACTTTTACTTAATTCTTTGTCTGACCCAAGCACCTTAGATCTAGTATTCTTGTCAGCACATGCGACTTGGATCTAGCATGGCCTGGCAACGCCTTAGATCTAGTTGTTAAGCTAGACTCACTCATCTTGGGTATAACGTGACGTGACAAACAAGCTGGACCCAGGCATTTGGGCCTAGTAACCATGGCAAGCCCATGCACCTAAGGGGTAAATATGCTAAACTCAATCATGCCAAATCATAGTTATTAAACCTAATCCAAGGGTTGACCTGGCCAAGGGGTGAGATCCCGGGTCACATAGGTTTTTTCTTGAAGTTGATCCAGGCCAACTCGGAAAGATTTGAAAAAACATTTGAGGATTTAACATTTTATTTGAAAAATATAAGAAATAATTCATGTGGATATAAGCTAAAAGATTATTTTGAAAGGGTTTTTTTATCTTATATTAAAAAGACATTATCTTATTCTATTAATCTGAAGTATTTAAATTGAAAAGATTTTTTATTCTATGTTGAAAACAAAAGAAAAGGAAACAAAAGAAAAGAAACAAAGTTATATACAAGAAAAATAAAAAGAGAAAATAAAATAAATACTATAATTTGTATAAGAACTTACCTCCCTAACAATGATGTCAAACACTTGACATGACCAAAAGATTAATATCTTTTTCCAAGTGTAAGAGTGTCAAAGTAATAAATAACCCGGCAAAACCGGAGTCAAACCATAAGGAGGTTAATTGTATAAATTATAGATAACAATAATATTACAACAACAACAACAACAATAGTAGTAGTAGTAACAACAACAATAATAATAATGTAAAGGTTAAACAATGATAACAATAAATGTTAAGGTTAGAGGATTCACTAATAGTATGTCAAACAAGTATAGTATAAACTCTTATTATTCAATTGAAAACCACACACAAAGAAGGTTCCGATCAGATTATAAATTATTAATATGATTATATAAGGTATCTTATTCAATTAATGCTAATACTTGTAAATCTCATCAAGCATTTATGATTATAACTTATGTTAACAACAAATCAAGTTCCTTTCATAACACAGGTGTCGGTTATACCATATAGTTTGTGCTATGAAAATATTAACCATTTGATATACCAAGTGTTATACAACACAAATCTAGATTAGTCATTTAACAAGCAAAGTATTAAAAAGTAAACAAGATAACAAATACAAAACATGTTAGTATCAAACATTAAAATCCATATTAAATTTACACTATACTTATTTTTACAATATTAGTGTAACCTTTTCACCTTGACATAATAAACTTAGCTAAGTATAATGAAAGAAAAAAAATTAAAAAATATATATAAGAACATAAATAAGATAAAAGTTAACTAAGTAAAGTAAAGAAAAGGAAATGAAAGGCATAAACTTGATATTAATGAAATCAAAACATGAGCAATACAAAAAATACAAAAAGAGAAAGCAGAGCATGATCTTGATCTAAAAACCAAGATCCCTAAATGCATGGCAAATATCTTCTTTTAGAGCTCAAAATTAAGAACTATTGATTTGATGACTAATTAAAGAGTAGTTGACCAACTTTTAATTTGGTGACAATCCTTATCTTTTCTTGTTTGTCCAAAACGTCATTAATAATGTCAGAATTGAAACCACTTGAAAATATAAAAGTTGTAGGAAATTATGTCATCTTTCCAAGAAACAAAAATAAGGTCATTTTGGACTTTTAGAATTCTAGATATAGATCAAATACTGAATAATGTGCAGGCTATAGGACAAATTTGGACTTCTTTGTTATTGCTATAATTTGGAATTGAAAATTACCTTTTTAAATCTCAGGCTCCATATGAAAGTTATAGGCCTATGTCTTACCTTTCCATCCATATAAAGTAGATCTAATCCAAGATCTATAGCTCCAGATATGACCCAATTACCAAACAGTGTTCCGGTTTGGACTACACTAACATCTCTTTTCTAAGTTTGGTCATCTCTTTGTCCTTTCAATTTCAATGTGATAAGCCTACATTTAAAATAAATATTTACCATAAATTTTAAGGTATTTTATATTATTAGATATGTTATTATAAAACATGCTTTAGTTAAAGAGTTATTGATACTTCAAGTTCAAAATGATGACATAAATTCTTAATAAAAATACACTTTTAAATACTAATCAGAAAGTAAAACTTAAACATCAAAAAAATATAAAGAAAAAAGGTAAGAATATGATCTTGATTTGAAAATTAAGAATACATGACAAATATCTCCTTTTATAGGCTAAAATTCAGAACTATTGATTATATGACTAACTATTTAGTTTATGACCAATCATTGACTTGGTGGCAAGTTATTGATGTTGTTGGCTGGTCAAAACTTTATTGCTAACATCAAAATTTGAGTACATGGTCTCATAAAAGTTGTGGGAAATTATCTTTTTTTTTTTTACAAAAAAAACAGAGCTCATTTAAACTTCTAGAATTCAAGATATGAGTTGAACATTGAAAAATATCTAAACATTGAATAATATCTGGGATGCATGACAGATTTTGATTCATTTTTTGTTTCTATAATTTGAATATGAAAACGATATTTTTGAATCTTAAACTCTTTACGAAAGTTTTAGGTCTATGTCTTAACTTTTCATCCATATAAACCAGACTTAAATCCATCTCTTACAACTTTAATTATGAGCTAATAACAGAATGATGTTTTAATTTAAATTGAATCAACATCTCTTATTTAAGTATAGCTTTCTCTTTGTCTTTTCACTTTCAATAATTAAATATATCAATCAATCCTTTAAATTATGAGATATATCTACATTTAAAATGAGTATTTATTATAAATTAAAGATATCTTATGTTGTCAGATTTGTTATTATAAACATATTTAAGTTAATGAATTTAATGATACTTTAAGTACAATATAATAATATAAAACCTTGATAAAAATATATTTTAAAGTATTAATCAAACTATTATTACAATTTACAATAAAATATGTTTTGATCTACAGTGATTTCCCTATATCATTTAATTTTTGTTATAATATATATAAAAATATCTACTAAGATTAATGACTTGATTTACATAAATAACTCAATCACATAGAAACTTGTTTTGATTTACGTTATGTTCCCTCGTATTTATTTTGCAAATTGATCCAGAGGAAGATGGAACACGATGTTTGATTGAATTACAATATATTATTTTTGTAACCTTTTTCTTTGAAAATTAAATAAATTAAGGTATATAATTCAAAAAATATTCCATTCTTGTAAATTACATGTGCTCTTTTTCTCTCTATCACATATATTGTCAGACCAACTTATTCATTGAGGTAAACTATGTTCCCTCCTCAGATAATCTTGAAAATGTATTTTCTAAATGGATCTAAATAATGTATTTAAGGGTATTAATCAAGTGTTAATTTCAAGATTTGAACTTAAGAAATAAAAAAAGAAGGGAAACCTCTTTGATCACTTGCTTACGCCTTAAGTTGGGGTTACGGAAATTTATCAGTTTTGTAGCTAATAATTTATCAATTTAATATGTTTAATTTGAAATGAAATACATGCTCATGGAGACCGAAAACACAACTGAAATATTGGGGACTTAACAACAATTTTCATTATAATTGGGTGACTTATCAAGCACTTAGAATTTTATCAAAATCCCATGGCATCATCTTATGATGGAACACTTCTACTCTTCTGCAGTTAAAGATCGTAGTACCCCCAAGCTAGGAAGGCAACCTATTTTGAAGTGAAGTTTTTGTGGAACAAGAACAAGTATTAGTTATTTGGTCTGTAATTTTATAAAAAGATTAAAATTACGACTCAAATCTCTCCTATTTTAATGTTTAATCATTTGGCAACAGAAGAAACCCAGATAATACATATAAAGAAAACGGGCCATGAAGATTTTATAAACATTTCAATAATGTAGAAGAAGAACTAGAAAATCACTCTTGGTTAAAGAAAACTCGTGTGCTGATGGAGACCTGCTCATAGGTATAGTGTTTTATCATTTATGTGGGTTCGGTAAGTTCATGGAATACGAACACAAACACGGAAAATATATATAAAATAGAAGTCAAAACCTTCCTTGAGATGAAATGACACGCAACTTCTGAGTGGCTTGTATTTTACTTGAAAAAAGTATTAAAATAATTTTAATATATTGATATTAAAAATATTTTTAAATATAGTGCAGAAAATACACTAATTAATCAAAACAATTTATAAAGGGTACTGGAATTTCACGAAACCATGAAGTCAAAATCGGCTCAAAGCAGTGATTAATGGGGGAGGTAAAGAGGAGAGCACACAACAGAGAGAGGGATGGGTCGGGGAGACCAGTACTAATGCTAATAAATAAATAAAATGAGTGGAGAAGCGAAGAGAAAGAAGGCAAGGCAATAATACTGGGTCAGATTGAGAATTCGAAGAAACAATAACAGCACCACGTTATGTAGAGTAGAGGAGGCAATGGCATGTGCCCACATGGCTTATTGTAGCTGGACACAAGAACAATAAATACTCACGACGTTCTTATCTGTTTTTAACCTAAAATACAAGACTGCCACTCGGTTTTTCTTAGAGAGAGAAAGCGAAATTAAAGAAAGCAGTGGTCTTTCTTTTATTGGCAAAAAATGAAGGAAAACAGTGATGGGTTTGTGAGAGCAGATCAGATTGATCTCAAAAGTCTAGATGAACAATTGGAGAGGCATCTCAATAGAGTATTGACTCTTGAAAACAAGAACAAGAGGGATGATGATGATGATGGTGATGTTGTTGTTACTGCTAATCCCACACCTACGCCTTCCACCACTAAAACCACTCCTTTCAAGAAGCAGAGGCAGGAATGGGAGATCGACCCTTCTAAGCTCTCCATCAAGACTGTAATCGCTCGTGGTACTTTTGGCACTGTCCACCGTGGCGTCTACGATGGCCAGGATGTCGCCGGTCAGTTCCCCTCTTGTTTTTCTACTTTTCTTTGTTTGTGTCATCCTTTTGTCTTATGGACAAGATGAAATTCTTTATTTGCGGTAACTTTCGATTGATCATTAGTTTTGAAGGAGGTTATGATTAATTCTTTTGCAATCTGTGATTTCTACACGGGTTTGAATTGAAATTGCTTATTTCTAAAAGTTCATGTGATCCCACTTTTTGGTTAATGCAAAGGTATTGGAATATGGATCTAACCACAAGAAGTATTTGTTCTTGTTTTGCTAACGAAAGTTCTGTCTTTGTGCATTATTAGTTAAACTGCTTGACTGGGGTGAAGAGGGTCAAAGGACAGAAGCTGAGATTGCAGCACTAAGGGCAGCTTTTACTCAAGAAGTTGCTGTTTGGCATAAGCTTGATCATCCAAATGTTACTAAGGTCGCCCTCAACTTTTTAAAATTTTCTTTTGTATATGTTTGTGATCATCTATAAATCTGATATATATGTTTGAGATAGCCATTGCCTTGATTTACTTTCTTACTGTTTGGAGGACTTCCATATATCTTGCCTTTATTGTGAAGGTTGTGATTTTGAATTTTTTTTTTTTTGAACTTCTATCTATTCATATGTTGACTATTGCATTATCGGATTCAGCTACTGGTTTCTTTCTTTGTTTTCTTTTCCTTGTTTTTGCTGGGTTGGGCAGTTGGTTGGAGTTGATCCGAGAGCCATGACCTGGTCCTCAGCCTAATGGTGGATAGAAAGAATAGTGGTTGAGTGAATTTAGTAAGTGTTGAGGATTTCCTCATCAGTTTTAGCCAGTTAAGAAGATTTGTGGTTCACGTTCTTTCTTTCATTCTTTTTCTAAATTCTGGTTTTTCTTTGACCTTTTTTAATGTGGCAAGAAAACATGAAAATTTTGTTTGTATTGTCCTATTTGCTCATTGTTTATCCGTTGCTTCAGTTGACTCACATGCCTTATTTCATACTGCCTGTGTATGTACTTTAGTCAGCTTTTGAGATTCAGTAGGTTGCTCCTTGTGTCATTTTGCCGGAGCATTTGTTGTGTGAGGATATAGAGGATTTTTTATGCGTTTGGCTAAAGTGTGGTATTTGTTCGACTCTACCTTTGCAAGTGAGTAGTGAAAAAATGAATTGATTGCTTTAGATCTTCAATCATAAAACTGGTTGGGATTCTTCAACACCTTGGAGAGTTTTTTTTTTTTTTTCACACTAATTCACAGGAGAAAGGATAGATGAGTAGAAAGAAGTGATGAGAGAAGAGGTGTGTAGAAATTATAGAGAAATTGTACCTGGCTTAAATTATCATCAGATGGCCAACTCCGAAACATGTGATGGATTACAAGTTAAACAAAGAAGAAAATAAAAGTACTTAACTCACTGGTTCTCTTTCCAAACTGAAATTCCAAAAATCATTATTAGGTCCTCCATCACTCATGCTCCTTCTTCCTGGATTAGCATTCATTTGCTTCGATTTGTTTCTGCAACTCATTTGTAAGATTGCATTTGGTATGTCTTTGCCTAATCCAAAGAATAAAATTTGTTTCAAGTTCAATGCACCTTGCTCCATGAATTAAATTACTGTCTTTTTCCTGTTGTCCAAGTTGATTCCACTCTTTCTTAATACCTTGGCTTTGATGATGTTATATTGCTAAAATCCAATAATCAACTCTTTTGAATTGCTTTAGATATGTTATATAAAAGACTTGTTGCTGATTGCGAACATCAGTTTATCTGTCATTTGAAATTATGAACATTCCAGACCTTATTTTATTTCAAGTGGCTTAGATATGATAGTATAGCTTCCTGGTGTTTAATTATTTATACTGAATTTGGTCTTTGTAGTGCAGTTTATAGGGGCAACAATGGGCTCAGCAGAGCTACAAATACAAACTGCGAATGGTCAAATTGGGATGCCAAATAATATATGTTGTGTTGTTGTGGAGTATCTTCCTGGGGGTGCCTTGAAATCATACCTTATAAAAAACAGGAGAAGAAAGCTAGCTTTTAAAGTTGTTGTTGAGCTGGCACTTGATCTTGCAAGAGGGTATTAGCATTATCGTCTCTTTTCCTTTTATTTCATTTCTTTTCACTAATTATATCTAGGCAGTTCTAGAGTGATTACTCATTTCTCATGAATGCAAATTGACTGTTTGGTGTAGGTTAAATTACCTTCATTCTCAGAAAATTGTTCACAGAGATGTAAAGACTGAAAACATGCTATTGGATAAGACACGGACTGTAAAAATTGCTGACTTTGGTGTTGCTCGTATTGAGGCATCAAATCCTAATGATATGACTGGGGAGACAGGAACACTCGGATACATGGCTCCTGAGGTGAAGAGTTTACCTTCAATTTATCTCACGACTCACTGAAAACACAATCAGTAGAGTCATTTTTGATAAGTGTTAAGATGTTTATTATGAAGGCGATGTGTCACTGGCAAAGGCATAGTTTCCATTTAAAAACCACCAATTTTCATAATGACCCATTTTGTGTAAATGATTGAAAGATATGGTTTTTACATAACTTGTAATTCAACTTTGCAAGATAGGGTTTGAACTTGTTTTTCTTAGTTGACTAAAAAGAAACATTGATAGGTTAAAGATCAGTGTCTCAGTATGTAGTTGGGATCGGTGTCTCATTATGTGGATGGTTACAGGTTCTCAATGGCAATCCATATAACAGGAAATGCGATGTGTACAGTTTCGGCATCTGTTTATGGGAGATATATTGCTGTGACATGCCTTATCCTGATCTTAGTTTTGCAGAAGTAACTTCAGCTGTGGTCCGCCAGGTCTGACAGATTCTCCTATCTCATTCATTTCTGGCAATGCCACCCAAGTTTTTGCTTAAATAAATAAAAGGAATAATCCATTGTTTAATGTTTCTCCCATGTTGCAACTGTAGAATCTAAGACCAGAGATACCAAGGTGTTGCCCAAGCTCTCTAGCAAATGTAATGAAGCGTTGCTGGGATGCTAACCCTGACAAGCGCCCTGAGATGGATGAGGTTGTCTCCATGTTGGAGGCCATTGACGTAACAAAAGGTGGTGGCATGATCCCTCCTGATCAACAAGGGGGTTGTTTTTGCTTCCGCAGGAATCGAGGCCCTTGAAGGATATGAACAATTGTGATTGTGATAGTTTGTTTCAAGGTTTTTGATGGTCCAACATCAACCTTGAAGACAAGGGAGATATATGATACCGAATGGGGAAGAAAGATGATGTTGGATATAGGTGAGGGGCTGTCACATCCAGCTTTATCTAGGTAAAGTTATATAGCTGCTCTATTCTTGTAATATTTTTTGGGGTGGTTTTAAGATGTGTATTTTTTCAAATTGCCTCTCATGCTAGATTGGCTTGATTACTTCATGCATAAGGTCTATATAGCTACCAGCTAATATCATTGCTAGAACTCAGTTGATTGGTACTGCTCCTTCTATTCCCTTGGTGTATCTCTTACGTTAAATATTTTACTGTTCTGATATTTTTCAAAGATCCTCTCACTGCTTGGCAATGAAACGAGATGACATCTAAAATCTCTATGTTTTTTTTTTTTTCCTTTTTTTGTGAGGTAAAAATAAAATGGCCTGTTTTCATAGGGAAAGGACATGGTGTGTACAGCACACTTCCAGTTGGTGGTGTTGGCGCATCAAGACACAGATAATTGACATATCGAAATTCTTTTAATTAGGTTTGGTTGAAATTATGATTGCTTGGTATGCTAGGAAACTCTGGTTACAGGTCAAGATGCTAAACCACCTCCTGTCTGCGAACTTATCACTGTTGTTTCCATGGCCAGAGAACTAATAGCTCAAGTTGTGCTTTTGATAAGAAACCATCACGGCTGTTCTGGAGCTCTGTTTTTTATTTTATTTTTTTGTCAGACCAGCTCAAAAAGGGAGAGGATTTGATCATTTTTTGATGATAAAACTTGGGAAAAATCAACAGATCTATCATTAAAATTTGGAGCTTGACTCCAATCTAACATTAAACTCGGGTGAACTAGTTACGCCGTGGAACTGTGGAGCCATTAGAAAAGATGAAGGGAGACTAGTTAATAAAACGATAATAAAAACCTGATTTTTTTACCCGTAATATGGCAAAGGAAATAAAAGCAGGGCCCTTCGTACTGCTAGTTGAAGATTAATCAGGTTTGAAATCAAAGGCGACGATAAGGAAATCAAAATATACTTTCTAATGAGCTTTTGTTTCTTTTTTCAATTATGATAAAACCACAGCCATCCATCCTTGTGAGATTACATTAAACCCTCAGTAAGGTTTGTTTATAGTTTGGTTTGGTTCGGATAATAAAATTCGGATAATAAAAATCAACTGAATTGAGTAATTTAAATTTTAAAAAAATATAAATTAAATTAAACTGAATTTTCATTTAAACTAAATTGATTCAATTCCATAAAATATGATTTTTTCATCATAAAACTGGGAAGTCTTATCCCATTAGATATGGGTTATGGGCTTTTTGAATTTTTATTTTAAATTAGATTACGTTAGATTGAGCTTTTAAATTTTTTTATTGGATTCAGTTTATAGGTTTTATAATCATATTGTTTAAAATTTTTTTGTTAAGTTTAATTTGTTATAAGGTATTTTAATCAAATTAGTAAATTGATATTTTTTTTTAGTTTAAGTGTCCTTATTAACCTTTTATATATATATNATATATTCAAATGTTTCACATCTTGCTACTTGCTATCTTTAATGTAAAGAAATTTTTGTCACATAAAAGTTATGAAAATCCAAATCAATTTAATATACAAGCATTATTAATTTTAGATACCTCAGCTTATAAAGATCTTCATACTAGAAAAGTTAACATTAGCATATGAATACATTAGCAACCAACAATAAATTATCATAAACATTTGACATCAGTTGAAGAAAAAAATTCAACAACAATAGCATCTAATGATAAGATTGGTCATCTAGTATTCCACATCTCATATAGATTATTATCAATAAATTTTGATGGAACTTTTTTAAAAGATAAGTAATGATTTATATGATATAGCCTTATAAAAAAGAGGAAAGTCTACATAGTTCATCATGAACCATATCATATTCAATAGAATATAATTTTTTTATTTAAAAACTTTATTATACTGTGGTGTTTAAAGAGGTGTTTATTGTCAGACAATCTTGAAAATTCTTGTTAACTATTCACCACCTTGATTTGATTGGAGTATATTAATAATATTTTTAATTTATTTTTTAACTTTATGTTTGAATTATTTGAACATTTCAAATGATTCAGGTTTTCATCAAATACACATAATTATATATGATATGATCATCAATGATGAAACATGTTTATCCATCTATAACACAAATTGTTATTAGTCCACATATAATTCATTAGATCTTTCACTCTTTCAATAAAGAGTGTTTTGGTCATCTTACCCAATAAATCAACTTTATAAGTTTTATATGATTATAACAAAAAGGATCATGTATCCCTTTTTATGTAATTTAATGATTGTTGTCCCATTGATATGAATATTGATTATGTAGTATATCCCATATTATTTATATTAAACATGGGCATTTTAAGATCAGGTATATACAAATAAAATTTGTATATATACTAGATCTATAATAGACTTTACAAGTGGGGATGCCCACACTGCGTTGCAGGCTATTTTTTTAAATAATAATAATAATAATAATAAACTTGTCTTACCTAAGTTCTTGTAGCTTTTAATCCATTTAAATCAAATTTATAGTTTTTTTCAATAGTAATAATTTTTTAAAATTTAATAATAATAAAAGTAATAAGAATATTAAGAATAAGAATAACACTAATAATCATAACAATAATAAGAACAATAACAATTAATGACAATGACAACACCAACAATAATTTTTAATCTTACCCTTCTAATCAAATTTATAGTTTTTTTTCAATAGTAATAATATTTTTTTAATAATTATATTAATAATAATGACAATAATAATATTTATAATATTAATATTAATATTAAACATACATGACCCAAGTTTTTATAGTTTTTAATTTTACTTTCAATAAAATCTACAGTTATTTTTCAATATTAATGATATTTTTTTAATTTACCAATTATTATATTAGTGATATTCATTATAATAAAAATAATAATATTTTAAATATTAATAATAGTATTAAACTTGTTTAACGTAAGTTTAAGTAAATCTAGCTGCAACTTCAAACTCAAGAGATTTAGATATGGATTTGACTCCAAAACCGTGTCATGAAAGTGTGATGACTAAATAGATAAAAATTTAATATTAAAAAATAAAATTAAAAAAATGATTTAAAAGAAAAAATACAAAACAAAATATTATTCTAATAAATAGTGCTATGTGAGGAGGGGTATATAAAATCTCTTAATGAGATCATGATACTCTAATGAAAAGTAAATAAAACAAATTATAAAGTTCAATTTTCAATCTTAAAAAATAAAATTGAAAGAAAAAAAGTAATTAAGAAAAAAAATAAATCTAAATCAATTAATTTAACTTGTTAAATCTGGAATTTATATCATGAGAATATAATAATTAAATAAAAAAAATTAATATTAACAAACTAAATTAAATAAAAATAATATACGGTGACTTGCACACTATCATTCACAATAAAAACCTCATCTCCTCTACTTATAGTTAATTATTATAAAATAAATAAATTTATCTAGGTATTTTTCAAGATTATATTCTGAGGTGGGTTTTCAGAGAGAAATTGAGAATTTGATATAAACACTACATTTAGCAAATCTTCTTTATTTCATCCTTTTGATTTTTTGCTTGCTTGTCATTTAATCAAGCAAACTTAATTAATTATTTAAACATCGGAGCATACCTCGTTACCGAGAAACTTACAGGATGAACAGGCTTAAACTCATTTCTCAGTAAAGTTCTTACATGACTTACTTGATGACGATTTTTTTTTTTTGAGAGTGTTAATACCGTAATTCTGATGTATGAAAACATGACTAGGATAGCATTTACAAGTACTGGATGATCGGTTTGAAACGCAAATCCTATGTTAAGAGCTGTCAGGTTTTGACATTCCTTCCGCAACTGTCATCGAATTTGTCTTTGAAGTAAGAAAATACAAATCGAAAACTCGACAGACACTAGCGTGTAACCCACTACATTCAGGTAACTCTTACACCATCTTATTTAGTATTGCAAAAAAGAACCGAAGTACACTGGTATCTGGTAAATAATTAGTGAACAATATACAGTGGATATAGCAATTAGCTCTTACAAAAACTGTGCTAATTGCATTATACTCCAAGGGAAAAAAATCATCATCAATCTGTAATGTATGTATAATGTATTTACAAGGACAAAAAGGAATAGAAGGTAGGATGAATATAAATTACCGAACATGAACCGGTCGTTCACGTGGAACTGCTGAAGCAGTCATTCCCGCGGAGCTTGTTTCATGAAATTTATGGAGAATTCTTATCAAAGCGCGAGCCTTACTGCTACCATGAGAAGTCCCATCTGTTAGAAGTGAATATAGGGAACTCATGAGATTAGGGTCCTTTGCCAAAATCGCAATCGCTTCTGCACCGCCGTTTTTGCACAAACTTAGCAGAACAGTAACGCAATACTCCCCCGCAGTTCTAGATGGCAGAGAACGCAAGATCCTTGGGATTGTAGATAAAGCCGAAGTTTGCAGGATTGCTAACGTCCCATCAACACTTTCAGCTATGATTGCTAAAACTGCTAGTGAATCTGCTATAAGTTCAATGTTATTTGAGGATGACAACAGATCCATCAGCAATGGAACAGAACCAGATGCAAGCACCCTTTGATGATTCGCTGGGTTTTGAAGCAGCCCGAAAATTGCCACGACTCCATTCTTTTTGCCACAAGTGGTCCCATCCCTGATCAGTTCCATGAGAGCTGGAACTACTTCAGGTGTTTCTCCTATCAATTTCCCATATGACTTCACTGAAGCAAGGTAAAAAATTGTGGCGGCTGCCATTTGCTTTGCTTCCAAACTCAGCCCTCTTTTAAGAACTGCAAGAATTGGCTTCAATCCACCACTCTCAATTATCTCTTTCTTACCACAAGTATGCTTCGAGAGCTTCAGCAGAGCTGAAAAGGCAGTCTCTTGTGTGTAATGGTCTAAAGAAGAGGATAAAAGGTTTATGAGAGGTAAGATTGTGCCTGCTTCAATCAAACAAGATCTATTAAAAATATTTGATTTTGCAAGTAACCGAATTTCATAAGCAGCCTTTGTTTTCTGCTCACTTGAACCGGAAAACAGCCTTCTTGCAAGAAACCCTGAAAGAAATTTCATTGCCTCTGCTGCAGCAGGACTACCTGGAGAGATAGTCCTGGCTACGTCTCGACTTCGGCTTCCTGATTTGGACGCAAAAATGCCTACCTCGGCGCAGAACTGCTGGATCAGCTTTCGAAGAGTGGTGTTGGGAACTAACTCTGTGCTTGTAAGCCTCTCACCTGTTTTGGGACAGGTCATATTTCCAGCTTTGAGCCATCTTTCAATCGAAGACCGATCATAAGTCTGCCCAGTCGATACAGTTACTGGATCAGTCATCAGCTCAAGTGAAATCGGGCATCGAAAATCTTCACGATTTATGCAACTCAGGGCCTCGATGCTGTGCCTTACATCGCTTTGATCATTGTTGCGATTATTCCATGTCTCAAAAATCACTCCCCTGCAGTAGCTCATTAACCCCAGCAAGCTGCTTAGAAATGGAACCTCTCTTTCATCACAATCGGAGCACTGAAAACCAATTTGTTCTTCCAAAAACTTGATTTCCTTGTTACAATCATTCCAGTTCCTAATCTCAAGATTCTCAAGAACCCGTTTCATTAAGCTGGAATCAGGCTGAACTCCCATCTGAAAATGATCCAACACCGAAAACACTTGTTTCGAGGCCCATTCATCTACAGGGTCTGGCTCAAATTTACCCTTACGTGCTTGCTTCGCTATTAATCCAACCAACTCCTTCACTTCATCACCGACATCAATCAAATTCAATGGCAAAACATCAAGAGCTGTCGCAATTGCTCGAATTGGTGCTCGAAAATGCGTAGCAACTAGTTGACATTTCATTAGAATCCATAACCTTGCACCTTCACGCGTACAATCTTCCAACAAGAACTGGACTTTCTGACAGGCATGGTGGAGCTCAGAGAAGCAAAGAAGGGCCGAATCAGGAAGAACCAATCCACGGTCCCTTATTTCCTCGAAAAATAGAAGAAGAAGACCGATTTGTCGAATGGTTTCACGGGCATTTTTCCTTTGTGAAGCAAACAACTTTGATTGGTAATTGCATATGTTTTGAGAGAGATCGATCAAAGAACTGAGAAGGGTTTCCGGGGAGATTCCTTCACAGGGATGAACCGCCGGGAATGTGAGAATCCGGCGATCAGTTTGGTCAAACTTTAGAATCATTTCAAGTGAAAAACAACTTTGTGAAGCCTCTGTCTTTACTCTGGTTTTGTTCTGTACTGTTTCGCTTCGGGTGCAGTGTGATTTTCTTTGGGTTGAAAGTGGAAGGATTCGGTGTGTCCACATATATAGGAGGGTGGAGTAACTCAGAACATCATCCTGGACACGTGGTGAAAAAGAAAGCGTCCAAGGCACTTGAGTTGACGGCTAGATTTGACATTAAGAACGCGAGAACACGTGGATAGATGGCGTTGGGCAAGTTCCGTTTCTTGATCCCTGTTATTTATCTGGATAGGGTTGTTGATGTACGGACTTGTTGGAGTGAGGGGATGCAAGTGGGTCCTACCAGCCGACTCCTTGAAACGTGGCCCAATGATCGGACGACGTGTTGCTTCGAGAACGGGGAGTCAGATTATTCAAAACAATGTAGCATGCAGGTGAGATGGCTTGAGATATTATTATTATGACTTATTTTTTAAGAAAAAATGCTGTCATCTCGGAAGCAGGAAGGAGACTTCTTCATATTGACCGTTGGAGTCGAATAGATTATTCGGAGCTCAATCTAGGAAAAGAATAGTGTCTTTGATGTCATTGTTGAAAAACAGCCTGTTCATTTCGAGAGACTACTTCTTAAGACCGTCGGAGTTGAATAGATTTTTCGGAGCCGAATCTAGGAAAAGAATAATGATAATTCTAAGATAAGAAATAAATAAATATTTAAAAATATAATTGTAATTATTTTTTATTTATAAATATGTTAACATAATATTTTTTTTATATTTAAAAAAATATTTTAGCATTATCTCATTAAAACGATTTTAAAATAAAAAATTAATTTTAAACAAAAAAATATTTTTATTTTTAAAAAAAATATGGTTTTAACCATGATTCCAAATATTACTTAAATTATATTGTCAACATATGTACCATCTTAAAAATTAAACAACAAAAAATTAAATCTTCATGGGTATGAATTGGCAAATAATATGTTGATATTTTGACTAGAAAAAAAAAAAACCCCATAAAGTTAGGTGCATATTATGAATCCATTTTGGAATAAATATCGTGGATAATTTGGGTGTATCCGACGCTGTTTCGAATTAAAAAAGAGAGAGAGAGTTTTATGAACTCAAGCACTATGAAGAAGAATTTCCTACGAATCAATAATTTGGAGCTTGTAAGGTCTAGCTGCATAGAGAGCTGTAAACAGAAGACAAGAAGCTGTGGAGCATATACAAACATGCAAGGGTGGTTGACTACAGTTACCCAGGAAGGTTGACACCACTCACTCCATTGTTGTGATTATTATGTTAATTATAATTATAATAAGTTTCCTTTATTCTATGCCAGCATAATGCTTCAATTTCTTCTGATTGACGTTGTAAACCTTGTTCAAACGATTTTGATATATGTTGAGTAGCAATGACCAAAATTATAACCAAACAATTGTTATTATGACCAAACCTTCTTCTGTTTGGTTTAAAATAATTAATTATTATGACCAAATAATTGTTATTTGTGTGATCTAATTAAAAAAAAAAAGAGAGTAAATATTGTGTGGGACATCTTCTGGTTCAAACTATAAAAAGATTTTAATAATTAATTCTAGAGTAACTAAAATTAAAACCGGTTTATAAAGATTTTAAATAAAAAACTGATTATATTTAAGAAAAGTTTAAAATTATTTTAAAAACATCGTATCTAAAATAAATTGTTTTATATTTATTTTAATAGTAAAAATATAACTATTATGTTTATATGCTAACAACTTATCTAAACTGTTGTGTGCTTGAATTGTCAAAAATAAAGGATAGTAAGATCTAAAATAGTAATTTGGAATCAGACTTAACAATTAAGCATGGTCCTCATTTTTTATGTACAGGCTTTGGATCCGAGAAGAAGGCTATGGGTCAATTGCGCTATGGTCCTTTTTCTCCTGTATATATTTGAAATGGGAATCGAAGGCCACCTCTTGCTCTAATATGTGGAATTTATGTTGATCCAACTCAAATATATTTATTGATTCAAAAGGCAAAACATGAAAATAGGATCATGGATCTAAAATCATCTCACCTACCTTTAATTAATCATCTGGAAAAAAAATCTAATTATAATTTATAATTTATTAGCTAATTTTGAGTTACAAGAGAAATACAAATCAACCAAAAAGGGCATGGATGCAAAAATACATAGAAATTTGTTTTACCATTAAGGCAATGTTTGAGGAAAAACATAATTATAATTTACAATTTCTGATCTAATTTTGAGTTACAAGAAAAACATGAATCATCAAAAGCAAGAAATATGAAAATATACACTACATCAATATTTTCAATACAAAATTGATTACCCTTAATACTAAATATGAGGATAAATCTAAATAGGATTTATAATAGCTTAGCCGCCAACTTTAGGCTAAGAAAAATATAATTCAACGACATGTCAAATAAAAAACAACAAGAAAAATTTACTCATTTATCAAACAAACAAAGATTTATCACAATTCAAAAATCAGTGGCACATTAAAAATAATTTAAAATAAATAATATAATGTGTTAGAGGTTTGGAAATGATTTTTGAAACCATAATGTAAATTTTAATAATCGTGTTTATATAGTCCAATTATTGAAATGAAATTAATGAGAACTTCAAAGTATTTTCATTAAATAAGCATTTAGATGTCATTTAAATTATAGAAGACAATTTGAATGTTTTTGCTAGCAAATGATGAAATGTGTGTTAGTTTGGATTGCGAAAAAAAGAACATTAGTCTAAAGCTTTGACTACTTTGAAAAATAAATGACTGCGAACAATGAAAAGTTAATTTAAGAAGGTGAATTTATTTGCTTCATGATTTGTTGATCTTGGTTTTTACTTAACAATACTTTTTTTTTTTATTTTAGCTAAAAGCTTATCAAAATAAGCAAACTGTTTTGATTAGATATCTATTTCAAAAGCATGTAATGTATTTAGGGTTTTTATTCACTAAAGAATAAGATATATAAAACTTAAAAGGTGTTTAAAGATGTAAAGACATAGAATCACTTATTATATATTGAGATCTTTCAAAACTTGTCTCCTTAATTTTTATATTTTAGTGACTAATCTCACTATAATTTCAATTCTTGGTTATTTACCTACTATTTTCAATTCTAGACTTTGCACAATCATCATAAACACCTTGAAGAGCTCTTTTTTTACTTGTTAATCATTTTCTTACTCTATTTTTGTAACACTTTTCATCTCTTTTCCATTCTTTCTTCTTCTTCTTGTTTTCATTTAAAAGATTTCATCAATTATTCAAATACTTTTAAAATACACCTTTAGTGTGAGAAATGATTCTAGTTTGAGTTATTATTCAAAAAATTATTTAAAACTCAAAATGATGATAAAGGATAAATTTTCACTTATGAATGACATATCAAAGATGACATTTCTTTGTCTCTAATTCATATATGCTCATATTGATAAATTATAGCTTTGTTTAGAATCTTAGAGGAGAAGCAAGGGGTCATGACCTAAATACATACTATTTATCATCATTTATGTTATTAAATCATTTAGTTTCATTTTAGGCATTTTTCATGTAAGATTTTTCTTTTTAAGGTTTATTAGGTATGTAAAATGTAATGCTAGGGGTAAAAAAGAAGGTTGAAAATAAGACTCACCTTGTTATGGTTTATTAAGGGAGGAAAAGGAAATTTTGAGTTTTAAGAGAAGATATTGCCTCATGTTATTCGGAGTGACGTGTCTCAAAATTTGACTAATTTTAAAAAAGATTTAAATGAATTTTTCATGATATTTATCAAATGCTAAATTTTATTTTTTGATAACCATCTTTACATTTTAAAATAATAATAGAAAAATCTTTTAATTTCAAGCTTTGCACAAACATCTAAAAATGTAATTTAAGATTGATGATGGTGACCTAGAGTCATGGTAGCGGTTCATCAGTTGCAAATATAGATAGTGTATAACACAAAGTTTAAGATTTTCATACTACAACATGGAAGGTATGAAAAAATAGGTTGATTTTTATTTTTGAAACGTCTAATATGGAATTTATCGACCTTGAAATGCTTTAGAGGCTCTAGCAAGATCACACCATCCTTGATTTAGAAGCTATAGCAGACTTGAAAGATGCCATCACAAAGAGACTAAAGTGCTTTCCATCAAGAATAAACTAGCTCATAATCAGTTAGTTCATTAAGAAATCATGACTTGAATAGAAGATCCATGAATATTTGGTAAAGAAGACAACCTAGAAAAAGCTCACCTCACCTTAAAGAATGAATGAATTGTCCATTATTGAAAGTGAGACTTGAAAACTTTAAGAAAACGCTAGAGAACTGAAGGATGTTATTAAGGGAAATCAGGACGCCCATGTTGTACTCAAATGACAGAGGACTCGCCTCGTTGTCTTCTTTTCTACTTGGTTTTCTAGCTAGTTCGTTTCCAAGACCAATTTCTCCTCGCTATAGGGACGCCCTCTTCCATTCGCTCGACATTGCACTGTACGCCCTCGTCGTGAGCTTTATCCATTTGAAAAAATCAGACAATTCTTTCACTGCGTGAATAGGGTACGTTGTATGGTCTCAACATTTATAATATTTAAATTGATAATTTTTAAAGAATAAATTAAAAAATATAGCTTTATCTTCTTTAATATAAGATAAAAATATATTTACGTGGACAGATAATTTTTTAGAATTCTCCAGAAGAAAAGATCTTTGGATCTATTCACTTCCAAAGTCGTCTTGGTAAGGGTTCATGTCTCCTGCATGACTTATACCCATTACGTAATCATTATCACTTGTTGATAAAAACTTTGATACTAAAGGTAGATATTTTATTGGTTATTTTTTAAAATATTTTTTATTAATAATATGTTTTAGTTTTAAAAAAATTATTTTTGATATTAATATATTAAAAAAATATGAAATAAAAAATAAAAAATAATTTTTAAATATTAAACATAAAAATAAACGAGTTATTAATATTACGGTAAGCAACGCTTGATGTTGACTAATGAAAGGTATGGCTTGAACATGGACCAACCATTCCATGACTAATATTACGCGCTAGCTCTCCCTGCATCACAATAATTTAGTCTTTTTAAATTGAGGTAATCATTTTTAATAATATATATACCAGCATCGATCATGAACGTGGAGGGCAATGGGTACGCGTACTCTTCTATTCCCGGTCAAACTTTCAAATCTTAGTTAATGGATCTAGAAAGCATGATTTTGAAATCTGATCTGCGTGGTGGCTCTATTTCAAATTTAACTAATTTAAAGCTGGAATATTTTTGAATTAAAAATTAACAATAAAAAATTAATGTGACTCAACTAGATTGACTTCCTAACTTGACTGACCTAATAAGATGTAATTAAAGATTTAGTTATAATTTATTCATTTTTATTTTTTATTAAAATAATATTATTTAAATTATTAAAAAAAATTGACTGAAATAACCAAATAGCAAAACCTTAAATTTGGTTATTTACCGAGCTGGATCTAAAAATTATGCCAGAAAGAAAGCAGCCTCTTCTTTGTGTTATTTGCCCTTCGTACGACTTATAAATCAGATTAAAAAATTAAATTGAGTTATTATGAAAATCATCACAAAATAAAGACTCTTACGAATATAAAAAAAGGTGGAAAGGTTTTTTTCAAACCTTTTATATATATATATATATATATATAAGAGATCAGAACCAAGTGTGTTGATAAGACCAACTAGCGTTTAGCTTGATTTTCAATTTATTTATTAAAGAGACAATGTGATGACTTTCTAAAAAAAAATAAAAAAAATAGTTACTTTATTATTAAGTTATCATTGTGGTTTTCTATTTTATTTATTTTTTTTTAAATTTCTTTTATTTTGTTGTAATGTTGTGTTCATGTTTTTCTGTGAATATTTTCAAGAACTAAATTCTTTTTATTTATGTGTATTGTATTACATTGCTATCATCGTAATTGCTAAAGCCACTCACCTCCTCCTGATTTAATATTATCACCTGCACTATCATTAGCTTTGTTTCCTTTGTAAACATATCTAAGTTTTTCTTGTCACCACCGTTATTATAATAATCATATCATCACTATTTATAATAATTATTATTTACTAATACAATAACCATTATTGTTGATTTAGTATTACAGTAAATATTATTAGCATTTTATGCATTAATAAAGTTATCAATTTAGATCAACCCGATTTAACATAGCAATCTATATGCTAGGTCATAAAACTATAAAAATTAAATTAAAATAAATTATAAATTTTAATTTTTAATAAATTCAATGTTAAAAGATAAAATAAAAAAATCCAATAACAATAACCCAAGTCAACTTGGATTAACTTGTCAAATTCACAATTAGAGTTATGAAATCGATATAACTCAATAGAAAGAAAACTAAAAAAAAATTATGAAATTCAATTCCCAATTAACTTGGTGTTAAAAAATAAAATTAAAAAAAAAAACTTGATTTAAAAAAAAACATAAAAAATAATTTGAGTTAGTTAGAGCTAGCCCGTTAAATATGTAACCCAAATTATGAGATGAGAATATCTTTATAGAAAATAAACCGAGATAAATCATGAAATATAATTTCAAATCAACTCAAAGTTTAAGGATAAAATTAAAAAAAAATCTAATTAGAAAAAAAACTCTAGTCAATCGAGTTAATTCATCAAGTTTGTGGTTCAGGTTATAAATCTATGCTAATTTCATTAAACATAAATTGAAAAGAAATTATAAATCTCTATCTCTGACAAATCTAAAATTAAAAAATTAAAAAAATTAAAAAAATAAATATAAATTAGAAGAAGAAGAAGAAGACACTATTCTAATAAAAAAATATGAAGAACAGTACAATAAATTCTCCTCCTTTTTTACTTTTTTTTTTGTTTTGTTTTTGTTAATGTTAATTAAATTGTAATTATTGGCTTGCCTATTAAAATTGTCTCGTACCCTTATTTGTAAAGAAATTTTGTGAGGCCTACTCACCACTATTTTAGATTAATTTACATGGGTGTAATAAAGAAGTAATTAAAATAAATATTTTGAATTATTTTCTAATAAATGACAAGAAGAAATAAAAGAATCAAACAATTAAAAAAAAAAATATTCTAATCATCTAATAAAAAGAGCAGATCAAGATTTCGATATAATTCCTTTTATGTAGTTTCCTTAATTGTCTTGTTGCAAAGCCACACAGAGATGATCGCAATTCGTCCACCTATCAACAATTATATCATTCTATCTTTTCAGAGCAGGTCGAACGAAGTGACTTGATGCTGCCTGTTCGGCAACCCTACGACATTCAAGCGGTGCATTCCTGGAATAAGCAGTAAAGATTCAACAGTTACGCTGCCTCCATGTCTGTTGTCTCGAAGAGTTTTTGTGAATCTACCGGTGATGAAGTAGCAAGAACTTCGAAATGAATTTAGGCTTTCTATGGCTGAATGATGGAAGTGGTGTCTCACTCTACGGTTCGATTCTTATGGGAACGCTTTCTTAGGTGATGGGCATGTTCCTGGCCAGCCAATGAACAGATTATCTAAAGCCAGCGTGGTGGAATATTTCAATGGCACAATTTCTGGTTTATCTGTGATACATCTATATAAAATAAAATTAAAATTTTTAAAAATAGATTTTAAAAAAATTTCTTAATTAATCTAATAAAAATATATCATAAACTCGGGTTTGGTAACCCAAACCCAACAACTAAGAAACCTAGACTCAAGCATGAAGCTCAAGTTAATGTAAAATACACGCCGAACATCCTGTCAATATGCTCAGGTTTAGGAGTGCACTCTAAACCTAGCATTTACCAGATATTTTTTTAAAATCTTATAAAAATCTATTATTTTTATTTCTAAATATCTGATAAGCCTTACAATGATTTATTAGACATCACTGGCTGTTTATTACCACTCTTCTAAACTTATAAAAAATAAATTAGATTGTTTAAATTAAAAAATCAACTAATTATACAACATATTAATTTTATTTCGAAGCATCTGAATTTTATTACTCATCAATAAGCTACATGAAACATAAGCTCAAAACAAGCACGTTTTCTTAGAGTAAAATTGATGGTCGAAGGTCAACAATGTTGACAGGATTGGCAGGGATAGCTAACGCTTGAATTCATGATTATAAACCTGCTACGAGGAGAGTCAATGCAGGGTGGGTGTTGACTGTTCCGGGAGAACTCTTGGAGGTATCTTCCAACTTTTGTTTATCTGTTCTTTCTACAAGCAGAATTATGGATTGTTTTCATTCTGCGATTCGCTCGTGATGGAGGTTATTGATAGGTTCGCTTAGAGGTGATAGATATTTTCAAAGAAGCTAGCCGATCAAATGCACAGCCAAGAAACTGTTGAATATGGGGAATAATTACCTTGTGTTCATGAATATGTTTGCCACAATATACTTGACCTTGAAAGAGTGAATTATAAATTGACATGGCAGAACCGATTTTAAGTAATTGAGTAAAAAGAAGCTTGTATTATTAAGAAAGTTTAACTTTAGCCCATGATTTCAGACGATCCCTACAAAATTATTTACCGGTGGAAAGGAAAACTATAATCGTCATGGAAGGATTTGACGAGCTTACAACCATGCTGGATTCTTTAGGGGAGTGACAACTGCTTTCACTTGCAAGTAGTTATTGAGGCTGTAAATACCCTTTTCCCTGCCTATTCCACTCATTTTACAGCCACCGAATGGAATTGCTGCGTCAGAGACATCGAAGCAATTGACCCACACTGTTCCAACTCTCAGTGCTCGTGACAACGTGTTCGCAGTGTCCACATTCTTGGTGAAAATTCCGGCAGCAAGACCGTAGCGAGTGTTATTTGATCTTCGTATTACTTCATCTATATTCCTGGTGCAGAAGAAGATTCGCGTTAAACATAGAATTTAAAGACCATCACTGAATTAAAATTCAGTATGGCATCAACTAATTCGACTATCTTCGAGATGGCTCGAATGACCAGTTTGAAAGCAATAGTAGTGCATTTAAAATTGAAAATAAATGCAATGAATATTTGTCTGTAACATTATAGCTCACTTGAACTTCAAGATGGACTGCACAGGGGCAAAGATCTCATCCTGAGCTATCAACATATCATCCTATTCGAAGGGGGGGAAACAAAAAAAGAGGTTAGCATTGCATTGCAAAAATTCAGAGATAACCTTTTTGAGACATCTAGTGGGAGAAATAATGATAAAAGTGAACCATCTAGGTGGTGGCCAAGTGGTAAGGACTTGGGATCAAGGGGTTTGCTCCCTCTGTGGTCTCAGGTTCGAGTTCTTGGTTGCTCATATGATGGTCACTGGAGGCTTACATGGTCGTTAACTTCAGGGCCCGTGGGATTAATCGTGGTGCGTGAAAGCTGGCCCGGACACTCACGTTAATCTAAAAAAATAATGATAAAAGTGGAGTAAATATTACCTGAACATTTGAGAAAACAGTAGGCTGAATAAAGTAGCCTTTGGAGCCAAATCTTTGACCTCCACATTCAAGGGTAGCGTTGCTTTCAACACCAGATCTTATATACCTGAGGACCTTCTCAAATTGATCGGAGTCGATCTGAATTTTTCTCGGGGTCCATGAACAATATTACTTGATAGCCCTCAACAATTTGTGTATAAATAATAACCATTAATTGGCAGAGGAATATCCCATAACAACTTCCAGTGTGCACGTTTTACCATTGAGTATTTAGTTATAAGCCTCAGCTAGACTCTAGCACATAGAAAAGGAGGGCCATACTCATCTTATTGTGATTCATTTTTTCGAACTTTGAGGTCAATGTAATGCCTCGCACATTCCTCATTAAACCAACTGTCGCAGTAACTAATTTGGACCTTAAACAGAGTAATGGAGAAATTTCAAATTCCTGTAAGATAGTCATTGCTCAATTCTTTCAATCATCAAATCTTATATGAAGAGGCGGTATACCTGAGGACCTTGTTCAACACCCTTCTTGAAGGGATCGCCAACAACGCGTCTTAGAGCACGTGCCTTTCCTTTCTCTATGAACTTATCATACACACGTTCATGTACATACGTACGAGAACCAGCACAACAACTTTGTCCCTGCAATGAGCAAACTTACACAACTAATCAGTGGTTATGCATCAATCGAAGTCAATTCTTTGCATAATCGTTAGACAAACCTGATTAAAGAACAGAGCATGGTGTGCAAGCTCCACAGCCTTATCAACATCAGCATCCTCGCAAACAATGAAAGGTGATTTCCCTCCCAGCTCTAACGTAACTGATTTAAGGTTGCTTTTTGCAGCAAGTTCAAGTATAATTTTACCAGTTTCAGTTGATCCAGTGAAAGCAAGCTGCAAACAATGCGGTGTATAAATCACTGTGATTCCACAAACATGCTACATGGCATATTCTACAGGATTTTAGGTGATACAATGATAACAACCAGAAGTATTGGAAATGCAAGCATTTATTACGACAAAGAAAAAGACTGGCGATCCAAAAATGTTTAGGAATGAAATCTCTTACAGTGACGAAGAAATGAAATTGGTTGGATATGAAAAGATATAGGTTCTGAAGGTGCAAATCTAAATTCTATCTGTATAGGAAGGGAGGGTCTTAAGCAGATCCTATGATGTAGTTGATTCAAGAGGTGCCAATTCATATATCAGAGAAAGTTAGACTACGAAATTTAGGAAGGTTATGATTCCCATATAAAAAATTTTCAGCGCTAGACATTGCCATTGTACCACTGTTACTGTGATAGTTGTTAACGAAAGTTGAAACAGCAGTAAGAACATAAACGGGAACAAAATTTCACTCTGAGCCGAGTTATACAGAGTGCTAAAAATTATGTACTATAATGCAAGCTCACATGCCATTGATTCAACTTGAGTGTGGAATATAATTTATCATGAAGTAGAGATTCAATCTCTCTTGAAAGTTGCCAAGATAGTAAAAGCTCATAAAATACCTTGTCCACGTTCATGTGGCTAGCAAGAGCTGCACCAGCACTTGGACCATAGCCAGAAACGACATTCAAAACACCTGGAGGAAGACCAGCCTGCCACAAAAGAAAAAAAAAAGGTTTCAGGCGAACACCATGGTAAAGTATAGAAATCTCACATGTTTCATGTCAGCCATCTTAAAACTATTGTGTAACAGGAATTAGACAAAAGAATCAAGCATGCTATTTAGTTTAAGGAAACTGCACTGTTCTTCTGCAGCCTTAAGAAAATTGTCAAGATTGCTGAATAATGCAATTATTTCCTCATGCATTGACCTTTTCATATTTAAGTTGGATACTTGAACCCAATTGAGCATCCCACTACTTCTTGAGCTGGTGATGTTTTATCTCTTAAGTTCATTGTTTGAATAGCCTTGCTGTTAGCATACGTCATGATAATTCTATTGAGTTCCTACACCAGATATTTATCATGTAACCATTTCTCATTAATCATACCTCTTGGAAGAGCTTTGCTGCATGGAGAGCAGTCAAGGGTGTTTGTTCTGCTGATTTTAGAACAATTGTATTACCACATGCTAATGCAGGCCCAACTTTCCAAGCAAGCATGATAAGAGGAAAGTTCCATGGAATTATCTGTCCAGCAACGCCAATGGGTTCATGCAATGTTTGAACATAGTGATTACTGTCAGCGGGAACTGTTAGTCCATGGATTTTGTCTGCCCAACCTGGATAATTATAGACAAAAGAAATCAGAAATCCATGTAGACAACAAAATAAGAAGTCAAAATTGCATGAAATCTCACCAGCATAATACCGAAATAAACGTGCGAAACTTGGCAACTCGGATTTAGCAGACTGTTCGTAAGGCTTCCCACTATTCCATGACTCTAAAGCTGCAAGCTCATCTCTCTGTTTATCAACCAAATCAGCGAACCGCAACATTATCAGTGACCTTTCCTGCCAAGATTCCCAAATGTAAGTCAACTACTTACAAACAAGACAGCATTGACATCATAACTCACCAGAGAGGCAAAGTAAAAATTGTTACATAAGCACTCATTTTTGGGCATGGTCCCTCATCGAACGCTTTACGAGCAGCAGCTACTGCGCGGTTGACATCTTCAGTATCACATTCAGCCACGTGAGCAATCACTTCTCCTGTACGAGGATCGTATGCCGGAAAGGTTTTGCCTACAACCAATAGAAAAAAGAAGATCAGCGAGAATCAATGCCTGATTCAACGGTCAGAACCAGTTTTCAAATGACCAATTCAAGGAGTGTAAATGAAAACTGAAGGAAAATAACACACTAATGTTTAATGAACCAAGAACTACCGGATGCTGCATCAACGAATTTCCCGTTGATGAAATGCTGAGTGTAGCTAATTTGAACTGGTGGAGTGATTGGTTCCTCAAGTGCCCTAGCAGTGATAAACCTGTAGATCCCCCTCCCCCTGCTAGGATTTTGTCCTGAGGATCATATCAGAGACATATAAACTAATCCTGACAACCATAGATCTCCAAAACCAATAAAATTAAAAATGTATATATATATCAACATGATTGGAACAATAACTAGAAAGTATCATTGCATTCCCATGCACAGATAGGAAAATGAAAAGCAGGGCCTGCATTAAGTATTGAAATTCCAACTCTCTGTAACCGAAAGAGAAAAAAAATACACAAAGTTTTTCCTTTTACTTGTAAGTTGTGTTCTTTATTCAGTATATGCTCTTGGGATCCTCTTTTGACTGTTGGTATCTATTTATCCCCAAAGTCAAAGGGAGCCACCATGGATAGAAAAATACTGCTTGTATTTTGTTGTCAAAGAGATATGGTATGTTGACTTAAGAACAGTTAAAAATGGAAGAAAACAACTCCTTTTTTTCTCCCAATTTTCTGATTTAAGGTCTATATAGAGACTTGACACTCCATTTTCCAGAATATTTGGCTGCTTTTTTGTGTAACACCTTCCAATCAGATGAAAACAGTTTTGAATAAAATCTCCAAAACTTTTTGTTCCATGCTGAATCTTCTTTAGACTCGAAGAAAGAAAGATGAAAACAGATATCCTTAGAACTCATGATCCAGATAAAGAAAAACATTTTTAACCGAAATTTCTTTTTCCATTTCTTCTCCACCTTAACCTCTTGGCAACCAACCTAAGGCAAAGGGTATCTCCAAAATTAACTCACCCGTATTTGCAATAAAATATCATCATCTAAACCAAGAAAAAAGAAAAAAACATAAATGAAAAAACGGTACCTCGAGACAAAAGAAACGAAGCTGAAGCAAAAAAAGCAGAAAGAGAACGAGAGAGCGAGGAAGATATCCTCCGAGCTGCCATTACTACTTCCACAGTCTGGTCTCAGTACACTGACCACTACTACTTTTTTCTGGTTTCTCTAGAGAATATATAAAAAGTAAGAGGAGCCAGGTAACCTCGGTGTTGTGGTTTAGGCAGACGTTTGCGTAAGTTCCAATTAGAAAAACACACTACGGTTTTGTCTTGTTCTTGATTGGCTGTCTTTTTAAACGTTCTATCTTCCACCCCAGAGCATAATAACAATTATATGTTGTCTATCACTATCATTTGTATGATATCAAGGAGAGGAAGAAACAGAAATTGGTGTCCTTAATATAACTAGAACTGGAAAGCGACGTGGTTTGCTTTTGTCGCCACCCTAGTGGTCACCTCCTTACATCATTGCCGATTCGGATGCTTGTGTTCCTTTAATTTTGGGTTGGAGCTAGTTTGTTTTGTATGGTGTAATATGTAAATCATGTGATTGAATAAAAATGGAAACTGGAAACAATGTGAAATGGGAAACTGTCAGGTAGCTTGTGAACGAATAACCGAAGAAAATGTTTATCCTACGTCGGAAAAAAAATTACTTTTCAATTTTATAAATATAAGTTTTTATCATGGATGGATTTTTTTATTTGGCTTTTTATTTTTATTATTTTAATATTTATAATATCAAAACTTGAAATTTATAACTTAACAGGTAAGCGAGATTAATTTATTATTAAATTAACTTTTATAATAAATTTTGATATTTATGATTATTGAGATAAAACTAAATAATAATTATTTAATTCAATTTAAAATATAATTATTTTATAAATAATTATATTATTTCATGAATAATTATATTATAAACAGTTATAGTATTTCATTAACAGTGATGATATTTGATCAATAGTTATATTTTTTTTTATTGATGATCATATTATTTTATCATTATATTTTAAGTATAACGTTTTGAATTAAAAAAATATAGAAAAAGACAATTAAATCTTTGGTGGATAGAAATAAGTATAAATGAATGAAGGGTATCATAGTAAATAAATAAAGAGATGATAAATATAAATAAAAAATTAAAAAAACAAAAGGCTATGTTCTTAGAGAGAAAAACTGTGAGAGGGAAAGGAGAGTAAGAGAAAAGAAAGAAAGATAAGAAATGAGAAGAGAGTTACACAAAAACAAGTTAAATGGGTAATATTTATGTTTTGATATATATAATATGTTTTCTTTAGCTTTAAATTTCTGTTTTTGTTTGATGTTAAGATTTTGAAAAAAAAAAATTGGGTTGATTGATGAATTAATTTGAATGTTATGGGTTAATTATTGTAGGTAATGGATTGTTTAGTTGAATTTGAGACATTGTAGATAAAAATGATGATTTTAAGTTATGATTTTTTTTGAATTATGAATTTATGTTATAAATCAGTAGATAACAGTAGGTAATATGTGGAAATTCTGGGTTTAAGGTTGAAGATGACAAAATTTCAGTTTGGTCCCTTAATTTGTGAAATTTTCAGTTTAGTCCCCAAACATTGAAAAATTGAAAATTGGTCCCTGGAGCATATTTTGAGATTCTGAATGGAATAAAAGATTAATTATGGGCAGAATTCATATATAGTTATCAAATTTTAACACTTTCAATTTGGTCCTCTAATTTAATAAAAATTACAATTTGACCCTGAAAATTTGAAAAAAATCCAAAATGATCCCTGGAGCATAATGAGATATTTTGGACAGAATTGATGATTAAATATGGTCATAATTTCAGTATAGTCATGGATTTATGATATTTTTAATTTGGTCCTCTAATTTGGCAAAAATTACAATTTGACTCTAAAAATTTAAAGAAAATTCCAGAATGGTCTCTGGAGCATAATGAGATATTTAGAACATAATTTAGAATTAAATATGGTCATAATTTCAGTATAATCATGGATTTATTGTATTTTTAATTTGGTCCTCTAATTTGATAAAAATTACAATTTGACCCAAGCAATTCGAAGAAAATTACAAAATATTCCTGGAGTATAATGAGATATTTTGGAAAGAATTGAGGATTAAATATGGTCAGAATTTTAGTATAGTCATGGATTTATGATATTTTTAGTTTTGTCTTTTAATTTGACAAAAGTCACAATTTGACCCTTAAAAATATGATAAATTCTAAATTAGTCCCTAGCTATAATATTAGCTTTTGCATATATTTTTTTATGAATAAATGAGGTTTATTTAGTAAATTATTATCAATTTTATTATTTATTTTATTATGGATTAGATTTCAGAAAAATAGTTAATTTTTTAGTTTTTTAAAAAATAACTAGTTTAGTCTAAAAACATATAAGTTTATAGAATATACCCTTAGATAAATATATTAAATAATTTATATGTTATTTTGAGTCATTCTTGAATATGTCTCCTTTGTATTCAATCCTGATATGTCTCATTTGTATTCAATCCTGATATTCTACTAGTTGAATGTCAGTAGGATTTCTTTCAATATCTGCTTTTGAGTTCTGTTTGTTTTTGAGTCAAGTAAGTGAATAATTTTTCATATGAATGAGAAATATTATAAATATTTAATTTGTTAATATGAATTCGATCATGCTTCTTGATAATATATATATATATATATATTATCCTTGTTATGATAAAACATTATTAATTGTTGAATCTGAATTCTTGATATGAATCAATATATATATTTTCAATTTGTTTCTAAATTGATTGTTTCTCATTTGATTGTTATCATGAGTTGAGCCTTGAGATATGAATATGTTTGTTTGATTATGATTATGAATTTACGGTATGATAGTAAGAATATTCATGCTAACAAGGTAATGTTAGTCTTTGTGCACATCGTATCTCAACTCTAATTAGTTGGGAGAGTCACCAACCTATGTGGACTGATTATCTACAATACAGAACTTCATGTTTATTATATTTTGATTCTCTCACAAGCTTTACCTTATGATATTCTTGTTATGGCTTATTTGAGAAATTTTTCTATAAGAACATAAAGCCAATTACATACATATATATATATATATATATATATTTCTCATTGTTATATTATCTCGTGTATGTATATTGAACATTATTTACTCAGTGAGTTGTTAAACTCATTCTTTCATTATTTATTTTTTTCAAGCTTAAAACTTGTTAGCAGGTCATTTTGTTGGGCCTTCAAAACCTATGTTTTTGTTGAAATTTATATTTTTCTTTATGTCTAGTTAGTGCTCCAAAACTATAAAATTATATTAACTCTTGTATTAAGATAATTAAATTATATGATAAAGTTAGTTTGTTATTGATGTTGCGTTGAACTCTGATTGAGTTGTTTAAAGGATAAGATTATATGTAAGTTTGGGTTCGCATAGGTATGGAACCTTGGAGGGGAACCTTGCCTATATACTAGTCATGGATCCAGGAATCAAGTCGTGATAAACTTGGTATCAGAGCTTTTGGTTAAAGAAACAATAGTATAATTAATTTCATAATAAGTAGAGCATTAGGATTCATATTATCTTGTTTGATATTTTTGAAATTTTAAATTCTCATCAACCATGTCTTATTCCTTGTGATAGACATGCTTTCCTATAATTATGTGATAATTATCATATATTATTGTTCTAGCATAACTTGAGTGCTCTCATTTTTATTTTTAGGAAATGTCGAGGAATAGTTGAATAGCTGATACTATTAGAGTAGATGATGATCAGGATGATGTCCCTATTATGCAATAGAGAACTATAAGGTAAAGAAGAAGGCATGGTGCACCCATGCCTCAACATGTTGAGGAGGTACCTCCATTAGTGGAGGAAGAGCCTTAGAAGATAGGAAAAAAAATATGGTTGATGATATAAGTATGGGGGTAACTGACCCTAAACTTGTTATAAAGTTTCAGTAATTTAGCCATGTTGTGTGGACCTAGATAAACTTTACTATGAAGAGAGATAAGAGAAGAAATAAAGATGCACCATCAGCATCCCACATTGTTTAGGGAGTTAATGTGTCATTGAATGACTTTATGAAGTTAGCACCTCCTATTTTTACTAAGATGGATGGTTTAAGGATCTTTAGAGGTTTATAAATGATATTTGGCAACTGTGTAAGGCTTTGAGATGTACAGATCACCTAGTTAAGAGTTTAGCATTGTTCAAGTTGGAACAAGATGTGACAATCTCTTAGTTTGAGTCTAGGGAAATAGCAAGGCTAGTAGAGGCTTATTAGACATGGAAGAAGTTTAGCTCCATGTTCTTAGATAAATTTCTCCCTTAGAGCATCAGGGATGCTTGATTTTATGAGTTTGAGAGGCTATCTTAGAGGAGCATAACAGTGAATAAGTATGACATGAAGTTCATTTAGTTGTCTAGGTATGCAGAACATCTTTTACCCACTAAGAAATAGAGTGTGAAGAGGTTCATTAGAGGACTCAAATCCTTTATGTATAAGGTGATGGTGTCACAAATGTTTCCATCTTACTCCTAAGTTGTTAATAACGCCAGGTTGATAAAGACGTGAGAATTAGAGGACATGACTGTAAGCTAGTCTAAGAGGCCTAAAGAAGAGGGTCAGGTTTTTAAGGAACAAGGATTAAATACAGATCCGTCTAGGGGACGAAGTGGCCATTAAAGCTCATGGGTTCAAAGGAGGTTTAGATAAAGACCTTTAATTAGTGGCTCAAACAGTCAGAATGGCAGTATTGGCACTCAAATTTTAGCTTAGATTGCACCTTGTAATTCAATTTTTTCACCAGAGGGATAGTTTTTCATGTCAATATTGTGAAAGAGGTCATACTAGTACAGGGTGCTACAGAATGACTGGGGCTAGTGCTATAAAAGGACTAGGGCTTGTTTTAGTTATGGCTAGATAGGTCATAGGATCATAAAGTGCCGAAGAGACAATTGTCAACTTCAAGGTTATCTACTTCAGTCTAGCATCTTATTCAGGCACCATCAAGAAGCCAGTCTATAGCTCATAAGGGTAGAGGTTTTGGAGGTTGTGGTCAGAGAGGCTAGAGTATAGGTGATAAAGTTCAAATATAACAGGGTTAGGGGCATGCTATAGTTTTTACGTTGACATAGCAGGATACTCAAACATCCAACATAATTGTTTCAAGTATTCTTCTTGTTTGCTTTTTTGAAGCAAAATTTTTATTTGATACATGTTCAATTCATTCATTTGTCTTCATATTTTACCGTGAGGTTAGATAAACAACCAACCTTATTAAAATCTCCAATTTCAGTCTCTACTCCCTTAGATGAGGTAATATTAATGAAGTGTGTATATCTGGATTATGAAATAGAGCTTGGAGATAAAATCTTTATAGGAGACTTAAATGACTTAGATATGGTTGATTTTGATGTGATTTTATGAATGAATTGGTTGGCAAAGCATAAGGCTTTGGTAAATTATTGGGGTAAGAAAATAATATTTAATCTAAATAAAGAAATTAAGTTGGTATTTCAAAAAGATAAGATCAGGTCACCATTAATTATATTATCGGCTATCTCGAGAAAAATGTCCTGAAAAGAGGTACAATACTACATAGCATATATAATGGATAATGAGAAAGAAGTTTCTCAATTAGACCAAATCCTTATAGTTAGGGATGTCTTTCTTGATGACTTACCTAGATAGCCTCTATATAGAAAGATTGAGTTTTGTATTGATTTGATTCTAAGTACCGAACCAATATTAATGTCACTATATAAAATGGTGCTAGCAAAATTGAGGGAGCTAAAGGAGCAATTACAAGATTTATTGGATAAAAAGTTCATCCGACCAAGTGTATCTCTTTAGGGAGTCCTAGTGTTGTTTATGGAAAAAAAAGGATGGGTCATTGAGATTGTGTATAAATTATAAGCAAGTGGATTGGGTGATAGTTCAAAATAAATACCTATTCCCTCGTATTAATGATTTGTTTGATCAGTTATAGGGAGCTCAATTCTTTTCTAAGATCGATCTTCGATCTGGGTATCATCAGTTGAGGATTAAGGAGGCTAACATTTTAAAGACAACTTTTAAAACTATGTATGGTCATTATAAGTTTTTAGTGATGTCTTTTGGGTTGACGAATACACCAGCAACTTTTATGAACTTAATGAATAGAGTATTTGGCTAGTTTATTAATCGATTTCTGATAGTTTTTTATTAATGATATTTAATGTATTCAAGGTCTAGAGAGGAGCATGAGTAACACTTGAGAATAGTGCTTCAAACTCTATGAAATCATTAGTTGTATGGCAAGATCTCAATAAGCGAGTTTTGGTTGAAAAGTGTAGCATTTCTTGGGCTTGTAATGTCAAAGTATAGGATTGAGGTTGATCTTCAAAAGATTGAAACAGTTAAGTAGTGGTTTAGGCCTCCTTTAGCTATAGAAATTAGAAGTTTTTTAGGTTTAGCCGACTACTATCAAAGATTTATGGAGAATTTTTCTTAAATTTTTACACCATTGAGTAAGTTAACGTAGAAAAATGTTAAGTTTTAGTGGTATGAAGCTTGTGAAAAAAGTTTCTTATAGTTAAAAGACAAATTGACTACAGTGTCTATTCTAGTAGTACTATTAGGTTCTGGTGGTTACATAATGTATTGTGATGCTTCAAGAGTGGGGTTAAGATGTGTTCTAATGCAGCATAGCAAGGTTATTACCTATGCTTCACGGCAATTGAAAAAGCATGAACAGAACTATCCTACATATGATTTAGAGATGATGATTGTAATTTTTTCCTTAAAGATTTGGAGGCATTACTTATATAGAGAAACTTATGAGATCTTCACAAATTATAAGAGTTTGAAATACATCTTTCAACAGAGGGATCTAAATTTGAGGTAGAGGAGATGGATGGAACTATTAAAGAATTCTAATTGTACCATACAATACCAACTAGGTATGGCAAATGTAGTTGTTGATGCTTTGAGTAGAAAATCATAAGGGAGCTTAGCTCATATTCAGGAGATACGAAGACCTTTGATTAAGGAACTGCATGAATTACTGGATGAAAGAGTTATATTTAACCTTAGTGAAGTTAGAGCAATGATTGCTCATTTTCAGGTTAAGTCAAATTTGTTTGATAAGATAAAAACAGCTCAGAAGAAACATGATTCACTACTCAAGATCATAAATGAGGTTATGTAAGGTAAGGCCCAAGTTTTATGATAGGTGATGATGATGTACTGAGATATAGGAATAGGCTTTGTGTATCTAATATAGATGATCAAAAGGGAGAATTGATGGTAAAAGAACATCAGACATTTTACATAATGCATCCAGATTCTACCAAAATATATAAAGACATTAAGGTGTGTTATTGGTGGAATAGGATGAAGACTAATGTAGTAGCCTTTGTTTCTAGGTGTATGACTTGTTAGAGGGTAAAGGATGAACACCAGAAATCTCCTAGATTGTTGCAATCAATGTTGATTCTAAAATGGAAGTAGGAAGGGATCACAATGGACTTTGTGATAGGATTGCCTAGGTGTCAGGAGGGTTATGATTTGATATGGGTGATTGTTGATGGGTTGACAAAATCAACCTATTTTCTATTAATTAATATTACTCATAGATATTCAAAGTTGGCAGAATTATTTATTAGTGAGATTGTACAGTCGTATAAAGTGTCAATCTCGATATTGTCAGTTAGAAGTCCCTAATTTATATCGTGGTTTTAATTGAAATTCCAAGAGGTTATGGTACTAAAGTGTAGTTGAGTATAATTTTTCACCCTTAAATTGATGGTAAGTTTGAGAGGACTATTCATATCTTGGAGGATATGTTAAGGGCTTGTGTTATGAATTTTGAAGTTGGTTAGAGTAAGTCCCTACCATTACTGGAATTTGCTTACAACAACAGTTATCAAGTTAGCATAAAAATGACACCTTATAAGGCTTTGCATGGTTGAAAGTATAGATCACCAGTTTGTTGGTTTAAGGTTAGTGAGAAAAGGTTAATAGGATCGGAGTTGATTCAAATTACCTTAGAGAGATAGAGGTAATTAGAAAGAAGCTTCATACAGCTCAGAGTAAACAAAAAAGTTATGCAGATAAAAAAAGGTGACTTGAAGTTTTTAATAGTTGATTATATGTTCTTAAAAGTATCACTGACTAGAGGAGTATTTAGGTTTGGGAAGAAAGGTAAGTTGAGTCCTTGACTTATTAGACCTTATGAGATTCTAAAGAGAGTTGGGGCAGATGCTTATAAGTTAGCATTACCACTAAACTTGTTTGCTTTTCATCCAGTATTTCATGTTTTCATGTTAAATATATATCAAATCCATCACATGTGTTAGAGGTTCATCCCATTACAATGAGAGATGATACGGTTTATAAGGTGCAACCGGAAACTATAGTCAACCAACAAGTGGGGAAGCTTAGGTCAAAAGATATAGCTTCAATGAAAGTGAAATGGAAAGGTCATTCACGTGAGGAAACGACATGGAAGCTCGAGGATAAGATGCATAAGGAGTATCCTTGTCTTTTTAATAATCCCGATAAGTATTCGATCATTTCTATTAAGTTTTGAGGACGAAACTCTTATATGGTGGGGAGATTGTGATGTTTTGAATTAAAAACTATAGGAAAAGGCAATTAAACCCTTAGTGGCTAGAAGTAACTATAAATGAATAAAGGATATCGTACTAAATGAATAAAAAGATGATAAATATAAATAGAAAGTAAAAAAAAAAGCTATGTTCTTAGAGAGAAAAACCATGAGAGGGAAAGGAGAAGAAGAGAAAAGTAAGAAAGATAAGGAAGGAGAACGGAGTTAAAGAAAAATAAGTTAGAAAGGTATGATTTATGTTTTGATGTGTATAATATGTTTTTTTAGCTTTAAATTTATGTTTTTGTTTGATGTTAGGGTTTTAAATATTTATATTTTGGATTAATTGATGAATTAATTTGAATGTTATAAGGCTAATTATTGTGGATAATAGATTATTTAGTTGAATTTGAGAGATTGTAGATAAAAAGGTGATTTTGAGTTATGATTTTATTTGAATGGTGAATTTATATTAAAAATCAAGAGATAACAATAGATAATCTGTGAAATTTTTGGGTTTAAGGTTGAAGATGCAAAATTTCAGTTTGATCCCTTAATTTGTAAAAATTTTAGTTTAGTCCCTAAACATTGAAAAATTACAAATTGATCCCTAGAGCATATTCTGAGATTCTAACTGAAATAAAAGATTAATTATGGGCAGAATTTTTGTATAGGTATAAAATTTTAACACTTTCAATTTGGTCCTCTAATTTGATAAAAAATACAATTTGACTCTAAAAATTTAAAAAAAATCCAGAATGGTCCTTAGAGCATAATGAGATATTCTGGAGAGAATTGAGGGTTAAATATGTTCAAGATTTTAGTATAGTCATGTATTCATGATATTTTTAATTTGGTCCTTTAATTTGACCTTAAAAATTTAGAGAAAATTCTAAAATGATCCTTAGAGTATAATGAGACATTCTTGACATAATTTAGGATTAAATATGATCATAATTTCAGTATAGTCATGGATTTATGATATTTTTAGTTTGGTCTTTTAATATAACAAAAGTTACAATTTGCCCCTTAAATTCTATATTAGTCCCTAGTTGTAAGATTAGCTTTTGCATATTAGTTTAATGAATAAATGAGGGTTTTTTAGTTAATAATTATTAATTTTATTTTTTTATTATAGATTAGATTTTAGGAATAACGTTAATTTTTTGGTTTTTAGAAAAATAACTAGTCTAGTCTAAAAATATATAGGTTTATGGAATATACTTTTAGATAAATGTATAAAATAGGCTATATGTTCTTTTAAGTTATTCTTGAATATGACTTCTTTGCATTCAGATAATCCTGATTTTCTATTGACCGAACGTCAGTAAGATTTTCTTTGATATCTACTTTTAAGTTCTGTTTGTTTTCGAGTCAAGGAATAGATAAGTTTTTATATGCATGAGAAATACTATAAATATTTGATTTGTTAATATAAATTAGATCATGCTTCTTAATAATATATATGCTGATTATTATCCTTATTATGATAAAACATGATTAATTATTGAATCTGAATTCTTGATATGAACCAATATATATTTTGAATTTGCTTATGAATTGATAACTCCTCATTTGATTGATATTATAAGTTGAGCCTTCAGATATGAATATATATATATATATATATATATATGTTTGATTATAATTATGAACATATGGTATGTCAGTAAGAATATTCATGCTAACAGGGTAATGTTAGTCTTTGTTCACATCGTATATAAATCCTAATTGATTAGGGGAGTCACCAACTTGTGTAGATTGATATCCCACAGTATGGAGCCTCATGCTCATTGCATTTTGATTTTCTAACAAGCTTTACCTTATGATATTTTTATTACGGCCTATTTGAGGAACCTTCCTATAAAAATGTAAAGCTAATTATATATATATTTTTCATTGTTGTATTACCTCGTGTGTGTATATTGAACATTATCTACTCATTGAGTTGTTCAACTCACCCTCTTATTATTTATCTTTTTAGGCTTATAACTTGTTAATGGGTCATTTTGTTAGGCCCTTAAGACTTGCTCTTTTGTTGAAATTTGTATTTTTTTATGTCTAGTTAGTGTTCCAAAACTATAAAATTATATTAACTCTTGTATTAAAATAATTAAATTATATTATAAAGTTAGTTTGTTGTTAATCCTGCGTTGAACTCTGATTGAGTTTTTTAAATGATAAGATTGTATGTAAGTTTGGATTCGTATAAATATGGAACCTTGGAAGAAAACATTGTCTATATGTCAATTATAGATCCTGGAATTGGGTTGTGACATCAAGTTTACAAAAAAACCTATTAATACACATGATAAAAATATATATTCTTTTCTTGATCTTATATGTTTATTCTTTAAGGTTTAGATGATTTAATTGTATCTTAAAAGTATTCTCTAAACACCTTTTAGATTCGGGCTTGATATCCTGAGCTCAAAGTATAGCAATGAGACCAAGAAAAGTAGGCTCAAACATGGTAACTAAAGTCGAACACCTAAAGAGTCTAGGTTTAGGCATTAAGCTCAAGTCAATGCAAGGCACAGGCCTAACACTCCATCAATGCGATTATGTTTAAGAACACGCCCAAGCCTAATATGCTTGGGTCCAAACAACGAGCCTTGTCCAATTTCTCTCCTCTAATGAATTCAAACCTAACACTTGCTAGTTATTTTCTTTAAGATCCCACATATATATATATATATATATGTATATATATATATCTTATTCCTAAGTATCTCACAGTGCTTAAGATGAACTAATTACTAGTCGTTTACCAGACATTATCAATTACTTGTTCCAATCCTCTAAACTTATAAAAAATAAATCAGATTATTTAAATTAAAAAATCAACTCATTATCTAATAGTTCAGCTTTATTCCTAGCTTATCAATAAGCTACGAGAAACCTAGGCTCAAAACAAGCACGTTTTCTTAGAGTAAAATTGATGGTCGAAGGTCAACAATGTTAACGGGATTGACAGGGATAGCTAACGCTTGAATTCATGATTATAAACGTGCTACGAGGAGATTCAATGCAGGTTGGGTGTTGACTGTTCCGGGATAACTCATGATGTATCTTCCAACTTTTGTTTTTCTGTTCTTTCTACAAGCAGAATTACGGACTCTTTTCATTCTGCGATTCGCTCGTGGAGGTGATTGATAGGTTCCCTTAGATGTGATAGATATTTTCAAAGAAGCTAGCCGATCAAATGCGCAGCCAACAAACTGTTGAATATGGGGAATAATTACCTAGTGTTCATGAATATGTTTGCAACAATGTAATTAACATGCCAGAACCGATTTTGAGTAATTGAGTAAAAGGAAGCTTGTATTATTAAGAAAGTTGTAACTTCAGCCCATGACTGCAGACGATCCCTACAAAATTATTTACTGGTGGAAAGGAAAACCATAATCGTCTTGGAAGGATTTGACGAGCTTACAGCCATGCTGGATTCTTTAATGGAGTGACAACTGCTTTCACTTGCAAGTAGTTATTGAGGCTGTAGATACCCTTTTCCCTGCCTATTCCACTCATTTTATAGCCACCGAATGGAATTGCTGCGTCAAAGACATCGAAGCAATTGACCCATACAGTTCCAACTCTCAGTGCTCGTGACAAGGTGTTGGCAGTGTCCATATTCTTGGTGAAAATTCCAGCAGCAAGACCGTAGCGAGTACTATTTGATCTTCGTATTACTTCATCAACATTCCTGGTGCAGAAGAAGATACGCGTTCAACATAGAATATAAAGACCATCACTGAATTTAAATTCATTATGGCATCAACTAATTCGACTATCTTCGAGATGGCTCGTATGACCAGTTTGCAGGCTATAGTCATGCATTTAAAATTGAAAAGAAATGCAATGAACATTTGTCTGTAGCATTATAGCTCACTTGAACTTCAAGATGGACTGCACAGGGCCAAAGATCTCATCCTGAGCTATCAACATATCATCCTGTTCGAAGAAAAAAAGAAGAAAAAAGAGGCTAGCATTGCATTGCAAAAATTACGAGTTATTTTGAGACATCTAGTGGGAGAAATAATGATAAAAGTGGAGTAAATATTACCTGAACATTTGAGAAAACAGTAGGCTGGATAAAGTAGCCTTTGGAGCCAAATCTTTGACCTCCACATTCAAGGGTAGCATTGCTTTCAACACCAGATCTTATATACCTGAGGACCTTCTCAAATTGATCGGAGTCGATCTGAATTTTTCTCAGGGTCCATGAACAATATTACTTGATAGCTCTCAACAATTTGTGTATAAATAATAACCATTAATTGACAGAGGAATATCCCATAACAACTTCCATATACTCGTGCCAGTGTATATGTTTTACAATTGAATATTTAGTTATAAGCTTCAGCTAGAATAGCAGTTTCACTCGCGCACGTGATTGATTTTTTCTAACTCTTAGGTCTAACGTAATGACTAGCACATTCCTCATTAAACCAACTGTCACAGTAACTAATTTGGACCTTAAACAGAGTAATGGAGAAATTTCAAATTCCCGTAAGATAGTCATTGCTCAATTCTTTCAATCATCAAATCTTATATGAAGAGGCGGTATACCTGAGGACCTTGTTCAACACCCTTCTTGAAGGGATCGCCAACAACGCGTCTTAGAGCACGTGCCTTTGCTTTCTCTATGAACTCACCGTACACACGTTCATGTACATATGTACGAGAACCAGCACAACAACATTGTCCCTGCAATGAGCAAACTTACACAACTAATCAGTGGTTATGCATCAATTGAAGTCAATTCTTTGCATAATTGTTAGACCAACCTGATTAAAGAACAGAGCATGGTGTGCAAGCTCCACAGCCTTATCAACATCAGCATCCTCGCAAACAATGAAAGGTGATTTCCCTCCCAGCTCTAACGTAACTGATTTAAGGTTGCTTTTTGCAGCAAGTTCAAGTATAATTTTACCAGTTTCAGTTGATCCAGTGAAAGCAAGCTGCAAACAATGTGGTGTCTCAATCACTGTGATTCAACAAACATACTACATGACATATTCTACAGGATTTTAGGTGATTCCAATGATAACAACCAGAAGTATTGGAAATGCAAGCTTTTATTATGACAAAGAAAAAACTGGCAATCCAAAAATGTTTAGAAATGAAATCTCTTACAGTGACGAAGAAAAGAAAATGGTTGGATATGAAAAGATATAGGTTCTGAAGGTGCACATCTAAATTCTATCTATAAACGAAGAAAGGGTCTTAAGCAATTTCTATGATGTAGTTGATTCATGAGGTGCCAATTCATCTATCAGAGAAAGTTTGACAAGGATACTAAAAACAGCCACAAGGTTATGATTCTCATATAAAAAATCATGTGCGCTAGACATTGTCATTGTATCACTGTTACTGTGAAAGTTGTGATCGAAAGTTGAAACAGCAGTAAGAACACAAATGGGAACAAAATTTCACTCTCTGAACCATGCTATACAGAGTGCTAAAAATTCTGTACTATAATGCAAGCTCACATGCCATTTATTCAACTTGAGTGTGCAATCTCTCTTGAAAGTTGGCAAGATATTAGCAGCTCATAAAATACCTTGTCCACATTCATGTGGCTAGCAAGAGCTGCACCAGCACTTGGACCATAGCCAGAAACGACATTCAGAACACCTGGAGGAAGACCAGCCTGCCATAAAAGAAAAAAAAAAGGTTTCAGGGGGACACCACGGTAAAGTATAGAAATTTCACATGTTTCATGTTAGCCATCTTAAAACTATTGTGTAACAGGAATTAGAAAAAAGAATCAAGCATGCTATTTAGTGTAAGGAAACTGCACTGTTCTTCTGCAGGCATAAGATAGTGTAAGGATTGCTGAATAATGCAATTATTTCCTTATGCATTGACCTTTTCATACTAAGTTGAATACTTGAAGCCAATTAAGCATCCCACTACTTCTTGAGCTGGTGATGTTTTATGAAAGATACCTCGTAAGTTCATTGTTTGAATAGCTTTGCTATTAGCATATGTCATGAGAATTCTATTAAGTTCTTATACCAGATATTTATCAAGTAACCTTTTCTCATTAATCATGTCATGAGAATTCTATTGAATTCTTATACCAGATATTTATCATGTAACCTTTTCTCATTAATCATACCTCTTGGAAGAGATTTGCTGCATGGAGAGCAGTCAAGGGTGTTTGTTCTGCTGATTTTAGAACAATTGTATTACCACATGCTAATGCAGGCCCAACTTTCCAGGCAAGCATGATAAGAGGAAAGTTCCATGGAATTATCTGTCCAGCAACACCAATGGGTTCATGCAATGTTTGAACATAGTGTTTACTGTCAGCAGGAACTGTTAGTCCATGGATTTTGTCTGCCCAACCTGGATAATTATAGACAAAAGGAATCAGAAATCCATGTAGACAAAAAAATAAGAAGTCAAAATTGCATGAAATCTCACCAGCATAATACCGAAATAAACGTGCGAAACTTGGCAACTCGGATTTAGCAGACTGTTCGTAAGGCTTCCCACTATTCCATGACTCTAAAGCTGCAAGCTCATCTCTATGTTTATCAACCAAATCAGCGAACCGCAACATTATCAGTGACCTTTCCTGCCAAGATTCCCAAACGTAAGTCAACTACTTACAAACAAGACAGCATTGACATTATAATTCACCAGAGAGGCAAAGTAAAAATTGTTACATAAGCACTCATTTTTGGCCATGGTCCCTCATCAAACGCTTTACGAGCAGCAGCTACTGCACGGTTGACATCTTCAGTATCACCTTCAGCCACGTGAGCAATCACTTCTCCAGTACGAGGATCGTATGCCGGAAAGGTTTTGCCTACAACCAAAAGAAAATGGAAGATCAGCAAGAATCAATGCCTGACTCAACGGATCGGAACCAGTTTTCAAAAGACCAATTCAAGAAGTGCAGATGAAAACTGAAGGAAAATAACACACTAATGTTTAATGAACCAAGAACTACCGGATGCTGCATCAACGAATTTCCCGTTGATGAAATGCTGAGTGTAGCTAATTTGAACAGGTGGAGTGATTGGTTCCTCAAGTGCCGTAGCAGTGATAAACCTGTAGATGCCCCTTCCCCTGCTAGGATTTTTTCCTGAGGATCATATCAGAGACATATAAACTAATCCCGACAACCATAGATCTCCAAAACCAATAAAAATTAAAAATGTATATATATATCAACATGATTGGAACAATAACTAGAAAGTATCATTGCATTCCCATGCACAGATAGGAAAATGAAAAGCAGGGCCTGCATTAAGTATTGAAATTCCAACTCTCCGTGACCGAAAGAGAGAAAAAATGCACAAAGTTTTTCCTTTTACTTATAAGTTGTGTTCTTTATTCAGTATATGCTCTTGGGATCCTCTTTTGACTGTTGGTATCTATTTATCCCCAAAGTCAAAGGGAGCCACCATGGATAGAAAAATACTGCTTGTAAATCATCATGTAGTCAAAGAGATATAGTATGTTGAATTAAGAACAATTAAAAAATGGAAAAAAAAAAAACAACTCCTTTTTTTCTCCCAAGTTTCTGATTTAAGGTCTACATCGAGATTTGACACTCCATTTTCCAGTTTTAATTGTAGAAAAAACTATTTGGCTGTTTTTGTTCCATGCTGAATCTTCTTTAGACTCGAAAAAAGAAAGATGAAAACAGGTATCCTTAGAACTCATGATCCAGATAAAGAAAAACACTTTTAACCCAAATTTCTTTTTCCATTTCTTCTCCACCTTAACCTCTTGGCAACCAACCTCAGGCAAAGGGTATCTCCAAAATTAACTCACCCGTAAACGGAAAAAAAAAAACACCTTTGCAATAAAATATCATCATCTAGACCAAGAAAAAAGAAAAGAACAGAAATGAAATAACATTACCTCGAGACAAAAGAAACGAAGCAGAAGCAGAAGAAGCAGAAAGAGAACGAGAGAGCGAGGAAGATATCCTGCGAGCTGCCATTACTACTTCCACAGTCAGGCCTCAGTACACCAACGACCACTTCTTTTCTGGTTTCTCTAGAGAGTATATAAAAAAGAAAGAGGAGCCAGCTAGCTAGGTAACCTCGGTGTTGTGGATTAGGCAGACGATTGCATACGGTTTTGTCTTGTTCTTGTCTGGCTGTCTTTTTAAAACGTTCTAAGGAGAGGAAGAAACAGAAATTGGTGCCCTTACTATAACCAGAGCTGGAAAGAAACGTGGTTTGCTTCTGTCGCCACCCTAGTGGTCACCTCCTCAGCATCATTGCCGATTCGGATGCATGTGTTCCTTTAATTTGGATTTGGGCTAGTTTGTTTTTGTAGGGTGTAAAATTTAAATCGTGTATCCTGTAATTTAATTAATTAGACTTTTAAATTTATTTCTTAAAAATATAAGTAATGTAATTGAATAAAAATGGAAACTTGAAAGAATGTGAAATGGGAAAGAACACTCAACCTAAACAGAGAAATAAATTGTACAAATTCAACAGCAACAAAGGATATGAATGACAAATCACGAACAAAAGCTCTTAGAGCTAATGGAAGTTAAGGTGACAAAGAACACTTTTCTGTTGTCTTTAAGCATGCTTTTTCGTCAACCTAACCTACCCATAATTTGACTAGGTCAACACTAGATTATTTGCTTGTACTCAAGGGTCGGATTAAATTTTTTAATATAATATATTTTGAATGATATTTTTTTTAATATTTGATGATATGGTAGATAATAATTTATTTTAAAATATTAAAATGATGAGATAACAGATTAATATGTAAAAACTACTATGCTTTTACCCTCCATTTCCAGCCTGAAAACTTCCTCCAATCATGACACTTGAAATAATGTCGATCGTCCATCACTATTTGCAAACCAATAATAATCATTCCTTCCATGGATGTATGCTTGTATTCAATTTTAAAAAGGTCTGAAGGGCCCTCTCATCATGCTGAATATAAAAAAAATTATCTCAACAGATGTCCATTTGCTTGAAAGTCTTGAAAAAGGATAAGTGCTATAGCTGCCATGATTTGGTTAGGGAAAGAGTAAATAATCCTTAGGGAAAGACATTTATATTAATGAGTTTTGATTTTTGGATGCATAATAATAGGTTTTGCCATGATTTTGGTATTGAATCAAAACACATGTCACGAGCATATCAAAAGTGGATCTAATGCAAGTTTAGAAAAAGAGATCTAGTATTTGAAACCAGAGACAATTGCTTATCGATGCCTTTTGATTCGAGGGTTTTTTTCACTTCCAGGGAGAAAGAATGTTGTGGATAGAGATAGACGAGAGTGCGAGTGGAATTAAAAAAAAATAAGTTGTTAAAAAATAAAATTAAAAAAAATAATATAAAAATATATAACTAATTCAACTATTCAGTTTAAGCCGATTATAAAATCAAGATAACCTCATAAAAACAAATAATAAAATAGTAAAATTTAGTTAAAAATATATTCAATTAAAAAATAACTTAAAAGATGAATAAAGTTAACACGAGTTAATTTGCCAACTAGAATCTTAAATTATAAGATCACGATAACATCATAAATTATAAATAAATAAAAAATTATAAAATTTAATTTTTGATCAACTCAACAATAAATGATAAAAATAAATAAATAAATCAATTAAAAAAATAAAAAATAATAATTCGAGCCCACCTAAGTTAACCTATTAAACCAATAACCTAAGTTACGAGATTATGATAAATTCATAGAAAGATAATAAAAAAAATTACAAAACCTTACTTACAACAAATTTAATATTGAAAGTTAAAATTTAAAAAAAAATCATGAGATTTGTATATAACTTAATAAAAAAATATGAAGTTAAATTTTTAAAACAATCTAACGGTAGAAGATAAAATTAAAAAAAAAACTAGAATTTAAGGAATGAAATTAAAAAATATAAAATATTATTATAATAAATAAAATGAATAGTATTCTATAGAGTAATTAAATGAAGTGATTAGTCATACACCCTTTTTGGTAATTATATTCTTACATCATTTATTATCCTTTAAAAATCTTACACTACGAACCTAACTAGGCTATTCTCCCTCCCTCAGACACTACTTCTCCTCTTCTTCTTTTTTCCCACCCCTCATTATTACATCCATGTCTTTATTATGGTAAGAGTTAACTTGTGTAACCATAGAGGGATCCCTCCTTTCTCTGTTAGAAAGTCAGGTTTTGATTTTGCTTTTGAAAGTTTGTTAAGTAGAGTATTATAAATTTTAAAATTATTAAAAATATATATAATTATTAATTTTAAAATTTTAGTAAATTAATTAAAATAAATATAAATTAGCTCGAATATCTACCATTAAAAAAAATTAAATGGGATAGAAGGCCAAGTAGAGTTTAACAAATGGGATATTTTAATTTCGAATATAAAGTCAACTAGAAAATTGGATATAGGAGATGGCTTTTTGCAGGCTCATGTAGGGTTGAGATGATAGGGATAGCAAAGTTTAGTGTTCGTAAAGTTTCAATCTTCTTTGGAGGTTTAATCCTCGAAAATCTATTATTCATTTGTAAATTTAAAAGGGTTTGGCTACTTTACATTTAAAAAAAAATGCAAATATATTGGTTTTCTTATGGGCTTGAAATTGTAAAGAAATTAAAATTATGGATCCCAACAACTGCATTGAATTGAGCCTTCTTATTTAGAGAATTTATCATAAGTTAGAGAAAATAACGTAATTAAGACAATGGTATTGCGAAGTTGTTTATTCAGTAAGTTACTCATGGAAATGATTTGTTAGGTGAGCATATGATGTTAGGCATGAGCAACCAAGGTTTTATAAAGTAGTTACCTCATGCATCTGATTTGATTTGTTAGCTAAACACATGAAGTTAGCTTTAACAGGAAAAAACAATTATTAGAGTCGCCAATTCCGCCAGATTCACAGTCACACAATTCATCCTAATTCGAAACTAGATAGACATGAATATACTGTTTTTAGTACTGTGATAGACTCCCTTACTGTAATTTTATAAAAATTATTTTTGGTTGAAGTTGATTTGATATTTGTATATATTTAGTTGAATAAAAAATAATTTAATATATTTAATTCAACATGTTTTTCAAATTAAGCTTTTATATATATATATATATTATTTTTAATTTAAATATTATAGATTTAACTACCATTATTATATCATTAAATAAATAATATTGTATATCAAATATTTTTTATTGTTCCATTAACTTATTTACAATTGCATCACGTATGAAATTTATCCGATAAGAACCATAGTTTCTATGGTTTTTTGAACATGCATCAAAATCAGATAAAATATTATTAAAAATAAAATTAAAATTATAATCTCCTTTTAATTTATATAGTACCATTAAATAATATTAAATACTAATTTTTCAAGTAAAACACAAATAAAAAAAATAGATTTGTTTTACCAGGTCGGTTGCAATCCAATGAATAACGAATAATGATGATATTATTCACATAATGCTAATGAATTAATTCATCTAGTACTATTCATTTCATGAACAGTATAGTGACTTAATTCATGGCAAAAAAAGAAAAGTAAATTAATATTGCTTTCTGCTAACCAGCATTTGAAATGTGAAAAATAATAGGTCTCACACATAATAAATAATGTTTTGTATTTTATTTTAAATGTAAATCCAACCTTGTAAACAAACATTGTCAAACCACGATTCTTTTATAGATCAGTAGATTTGTTATGAGTTTAGTACATCTTTCAATCAAATTAAATACTTTAGAGTCTATTTATTTTTACGTTTTAATTAAATAGTATTTTAATATATTTTCAAATAAAAAATACTTTGAAAAATAACTATTACCATATTTAGAGTATGAAATGTTTGGATATGTTTTCTATTTTAATATTTATATCACATTATCGAAAATATTTATTATTACAAAAAAGAGACACAAGTAATAAATACATGAAGAACTTATAATCAACAATATGGAGCGTATCTGTCTAATAAAAAAGTTTAATGTAATCATCAAATCATCTATGTATTAGCTTAAATATTGACATCTAATATATAGATAATGATAGGCTACCAACTATTGTAATCACATATACTATTAGAATTATCATGTTCACATTTCTAAATAATCTTTAAATTAGATGAGAATCCTTTACAAGATCTAATACACACACGGAAGCACGTGTTCATCTCCGAACCCAAAAAGAAAAAAGAAAAAAAATGGAATGGAGAAGTGAAACAAAAATCTATACAAGGAAGAAAAATAAGAGGAAAATATGTTATATTTGATTTACTTGAGGGTTGAAGAGTAAGAAAAGATCAGAATTAGTGACTTTAAAGATCTATAGACTCTAACCGTGATCTTAATATGCAAATCTTCATATATATATATATATATATATATATATTATCTGCTAAATATGAAAAGAATGAATATAATAATTGCTGGACATAAATTCTTTTGATAAGTATATACTAGCATCCATAATCCTTAAATTTTAGATGTTGTATCTTTCTCTTTTACTAGAACATTAAATCCTAACAATTCAACATAAAAGGTTTAATTAAATTTAATCACCATCAAATTATTTATGCATGTAATATACTCTTTGGATTGATTTTATTTGTTCATGTTAAAAATAAATATCTATATTTAACTAAATAAAAATAGTAATTGTTTAACATCGATAATCAATAATAAGATAAATAAGACTAAGCAAGAGTCTTTGATCAAGAAAAGATAGAAAGCAATCAATCAAATGGAATTAGGAGTTATAATTGATCATGTGGGTTAGAAGTCATGATCAAGAAAAAGCTACTAACTATCAACATAAGAGTGCATGGCTAACCAAAAGATCAAGTTTTATATGGAACAAGAATCCTTAATGAGTTATATTGAAAAATATTATAAATTAGTTATACTTCATATAATTGCTGAGAAGGATACACATACAAATAAGAATTCAAATTATATTGCCTTCACAATCTAAACTATATATATATATATATAATGAACAATTTATATAGTATTAAGGTTAAAAATTTATGTGAAAACCAAACTCTATAACAATATAAAAACAGTTTTATTAGAAGAAAACAACAGTACATTATATATATATATATATATATATTGTGGTTAGAATTAGAGGAAAAAGTTATAAGATTATTGATTAAATTTCCTTATAATTGAAACATTAACTTGAATTTATATTGTTCTTATGTTTTGTTTTCCTTTTTATTCCCTTGAAAAAATTGTTGTTCTTTACACGAGCTAAACTTGCATATTACTAGGTCTTTTTAAGCGTATATACAAGATTGTTCCTAGATTACAATTAAACCAATCTAATGAAATCAAGTTCAAAATCTTACACATTCATACATGGATTAAGGGAGGAACTGAGAAAACAAATACATTTTATGTAAAAATGTATTACAAGGAATAATGTCAACATACAAAGATAAGTGAACATGGTTCTATAGAACTAATCCTCTTAGAGTTAACATGAAATAGATTTGTGGGAACAAGCTTTTTGATTGTTGTTGTGCTTTCGATGTTGTCAAACTAGTGCTACCTCTTCTCTTTTTTTTTTCTTTGTATATGTGTCTGTTTTGTGCTCTATATCTCTTTTACTTGTGTCTTTTTTTCATCTTCTTTAGTCTTTTTTCTGTTTTTTCTCTCTGCCCTGTTTATATTGTTGAATGGCCTTTGAATAGGTGAATATTAATCCTTTTAGGAAAGGAAATAATTCTTCACCTTTATGAGGATCAAATCTTTAAAGATAATCTTGGAAATCATCTTATATGTTGTTCATCAATCCTTTTGTGAAGCTAATTGGCACCAACATTAATTAGTGCAACCTACAAGCACTAATTGGTGTTGCCTAAGTCAACAAAGTGAGCACCAGTTCGGTGCCACTTTGCAATACCAATTAGTACTCTTGTCTTTTGCAAGAAAAAGGCAAAGAAGCTTCCCTATAAATAGACACTGTTTCCTTACCTTATATATAACACAAGAGAGAAATAAAATAGAAGAAGAGGAGAGTGAGAGAGGGAAGTTATCTCATAAAATTGTGAGGTATTTGTGAGAGAATAAGTAAGGTGTTCTTTCGTAACAATAGATAGATTTTAGTTGTTCTTCTATTAGTAGAGAGAGGTTATAATTCCCACATTACTTAGTAAAATCCTTCTATAATTGCCCGTGGACGTAGCCTAATTGGGAGAACCACGTAAATTCATGTATGTCTCATTTTTTATTTTATCCTATCCTTTGCCTTTTATCTTGTCAAGTTTCTATACCAGTATCCTAATAGTGGTATCAGAGCCTTCTTGGTCGGTGTTGTTAATACACAAAAGTTATTCGTATATACGGTTATTATTCACGTCTTTGGCACTATTCACCTATACAGCACTATTCATTCATACAATACTGTTCACATACGTTACTGTTGGCGTGTATAGAAAGTCAGTACGGTGATTAAATACAGTCTAGGAAGTTTTGTCTAAGAAGATTGGGTTTTAAGCGAGACCATTTGTGACCCCTCCAATCTTTCCTAGAAATTTACTTAGTGAAGTAATATTCACACGATACTATTTCTATATACGTTATAAATCTGTAAAATGGTGATAGCTAAATAGATCACGGTGAATAAAATGGCAATAAAGTATGAGATTGAGAGGTTCAAGAGGAGCAATTTTTTATTGTGGAAAATAAGAATCAAGGCACTCTTCAAGAAAAATAATTGCTTGGCAACAATTAGGGATCGGCCTGGGGAGATCACTAATAATACAAAATGGAATGAGATGAATGGCAATGTTATTGCTAACATACATTTAGTATTAGCCAATGACGTATTATCAAGTGTGGTGGAGAAGAAAATAGCTAAGGAGATATGAGAGACTCTAACAAAATTATACGTGTCCAAGTCTGTACACAATAAGATTTTCTTAAAACGAAGACATTATACCCTTTGAATGGCAGAAACCATATCAATGACTGACCACATCAACATAATAAGAACTCTATTTTCACAACTCACTACGCTGGGTCAACAAATAGAGAAAAATAAACATGCAGAGCTTCTACTTCAAAGTCTTCCTGATTCGTATGATTAGCTCATTATCAATTTAACCAATAATATCCTCTTAAACTATTTAGTTTTCAATTATATTACAGCCGCTATCTTGAAAGAAGAAAATAGGCATAAAAATAAAGGAAACAGAAATAGTTCAAACCAAGCAGAGACGTTGTGGTGTCAAGAGAAAGATCAATAGAGCATAGCTATAGTGGGAGTTAAAAGCATGGAAAGTCCAAATCAAGAAGTAAGAACACTATATAATGCTACAACTATGACAAAAAATGGTACTTCAAAAAGGATTGTTGGTTTAAAAAAGATATAGAGAATATTCCTGAGTCATCAAAACCTCAAAAATATGTTGCAAGCACCTCAGAAGATGGAGAGGTTTTATATAGTGAAGCAGTGACAATCTTTATAGATAGAGAAGAGCTCATTAGGGTCTGGCTAATGAATTCAGGAGCAACATGGCATATGACTCCTAATTGAGATTGATTCCATACATATGAACCCATCTTTAGAGGCAAAGTGTTCATGGATGATAATCATGCTTTAGAGATTGTTGATATTAACACCATCAAATTAAAGATGTATGATGGCTTAATTCATACTATTTTAGGTATGTGACATGTGAAAGACTTAATAAAGAATCTTTTATCAATAGAACAATTTGATAGTCTTGGTTGTAAGATTCGAACAGACAATAGAATAATGAAAATTGTCGAATGAGCACTAGAGGTTTTAAAAGAAAGAAAGACAGTTGCAAATATATTTATATTAATAGGAGAAACACATCATGGGGCGGAAGCGTCAATCATATCAGCTAGTCCTGTAAAAGAGAAGATAAAGATATGGCATCAAAAACTAGACCACATGTTAGGGAAAGGTTTAAAGGTTCTCTTTGATTAGAAGTTACTCTCTAAGCTTATAAAGGTTACTTTACCTTTTATGAGCACTGTGTTATAAGAAAACAACACAGGTTAAAGTTTGGCACATCAATAATTAAGAGCAAATGCATTTTAGAACTGACTAACTCTGATATTTGGCAAGCACCAGTTGTATCCTTAGGAGGAGCAAGATACTTTGTATCATTCATAGATGACTTCTTTAAGAGATGTTGGGTGTATCCAATTAGAAAGAAGATAGATGTGCTTGCAGTTTTTAAAACTTTCAAAGCGCAGGTGGAACTTGAACTTAAAAATAAGATCAAATGTTTAAGGACTGACAATGAAGGAGAATATACCAGTGATGAATTTGATAACTTTTGTGAACATGAAGGTATCAAAAGACAGTTTACAATGACATAAACTTCATAACAAAATGGAGTGGTAGAGTATATGAATAGAACTTTATTAGAAAGAACAAAAGCAATGTTGAAGGTTATAGGTCTAGGAAAGTCATTTTAGGCAGAAGCAGTCAATACCGCCTGTTATATGATAAATCGATCTCCATCAACTGTAATTAAGTTGAAGACACCAATGGAGATTTGAACTGAAAAGCCAGCTAATTGTTCTTAATTGTATATATTTGAAAGTCCTATGTACGTAATGTATAATACATAAAAAATTAGCAAGCTGGATTCAAAATCCAGAAAATGTGTATTCTTAGGATATGTTTATAAAGTGAAATGGTATCACTTATGGGATCCCATTGCCCATAAGGTAGTCATCAGCAGAGATGTCATATTTGTAAAAGATAAAATGCAAATGAAAGAATATAATAGTATTTTAAAGGAGACTACAACAGTCTAGATAAAAAATACTCAAAATCATACTTTTTCTAAAGCTGCATCAGAACATGAAAAACAAGAATAAATAGAGTTTGAAACTCTTGAAGTTTGGCGGTCAACTCATGAAAGAAGACTATCAACTTGGCACTCAAAATATGTTACTGAGAGCAATATTACATATTGTTTTCTAACAGAGAATGGTCCACGAGGCTATCAAAAGCTCAAATATATCTATGTGGATGACAGCAATACAAGAAGAGATTAAAGCTCTACATAAAATAATATTTGGGATTGGGATCTTGTTCCACTACCATAAAAAAGAAAGGTTATTGGTAACAAATGGATTTATAAAATAAAACATGATGGCAATGATCAAGTGGAGTGGTATTGTTCAAGATTAATGGTGAAAGGATATGCTCAAAAAGAAAGAATAGACTTTAATAAGATATTTTCTTCGGTGGTATGACTTATGACAGTTAGAGTAGTCTTATCAATGTGTGTTATATTTAATTTTCACTTGAAACACTTAGATATGAAAACTACATTTCTTTATGGAGAACTTGAAAAAAAAATTTATATGCTCTAACTAGAGGTTGAACAAATCTTTATATGGTCTCAAACAAGCATTGAGGTGTTGGTACAAGAGATTTGATTCCTTCATAATTAGCCTTGGGTACAACAAACTTAGTTCAGATCATTATATGTATTATAAGAGGTTTGAAGAAAATGATGTTTTTAGCATTATGTTGTTGTACGTGAATAACATGTTGGTGATATGCCCCAACAAAGATCGAGTCTAAGAATTGAAAGCATAGTTGTCTAGGGAGTTTGATATGAAGAACATGAGACTAGCAAATAAGATTCTAGGAATGTAAATTCACCGAGACAGAAGTAAGAGGAAGATTTGGCTTTTTTAGAAGAATTATTTGAAGAAGATCTTGCGAAGCTTTAATATGCAAGATTGTAAGCCAATTTTCACCCCACTTCCTGTTAACTTCAAATTATCCTCAAATATGTCTCTTAGCAATGAAGTAAAAAGGATGAAGATATCTCGAGTATTGTATGCATAAGACCAGACATTGCACAAGTAGTGGAAAGTTTAATGTTTGTTATGATATATACAAAACCAGACATTGTATAAGCAATGGGAGCAGCTAGTCGATATATGGCAGATCCTAGTAGAGAGCATTGTAATACTATTAAGAGGATCTTGAGATATATCAAGCGTACCTCAGATGTCATATTATGTTATGGAGGATCATAATTTACTCTCAAATGTTATGTTGACTCAAATTTTACTAGTGACTTTAAGGAAAAAAAAAGCATTATAAGCCATATGTTCATAATAATAGGAGGAGTTGTGAGCTAAGTCTCCAAACTTCAAATTGTTGTAACATTATCCATAACAGAAGCTGAGTATATGAAAGCTACATAAGCTTGTAAGGAAGTAATATGGATAAAGAAACTTATGGAGGAGCTCAAGCACAAACAAGAGAATATTCATTTGCATTATGATAGTTAAAATGCTTGTATATTACAAGGAATCCAGTATTTAATTGAAGAACAAAATACATAGATGTTCAATATCACTTTGTTCATGAAGTGGTGGAAGATGAAAGTATGGATTTTCATAAGGTTCACACAAAGAAAAATCCAACAAATGCTTTGACCAAATCAGTCAACACAGACAAGTATATATGGTACAAGTCCTCTTATGGCCTAACTGAAACATAAGTAGCATGAAAATGGCAAGTATACAAAGAATAAAAAAATCACAAATGATCAAGTATAAAGACTTGATTAAATCATCAAAGTCTTCAAGTGGGAGAATGTGAAGCTAATTAGCACTAGCATTAATTAGTGCTACCTACTAGCACCAATTGGTACTGCATGAGTCAACAAAATAAGCACCAATTTGGTGCCACTTGTAACACCAATTGGTGCTTTTATCTTTTGCAAGACAAAGGCAAGGAAGCTTGCCTCTAAATAAGCAGTGCATCCTTGCCTTATATATAACACAAGAGAGAAATAAAAGAGAAGAATACAAGAGTGAGAGAGGGAAGTTATCCCACAAAATTATGAGGTATTTGTGAGAGAATAAGTGAGGTGTTTTCTTATAACAATAGATAGATTTTAGTTGTTTTCCTATTAGTAGAGAGAGATTATAATTTTCACATTACTTAGTAAAATCCTTCTATATTTGCCCGTGGACGTAGCCTAATTGGGTGAACCACGTAAATTCTTGTGTGTCTTATTTTTTAGTTTATCCTATCATTTACCTTTTATCTTGTCAAGTTTCCATACCAGTATCCTAACACCTTCTTCGCTTAATTTGTAGAGAGAGGATCAAAGTTTGAAAATTGGATCTTGTACAAGAATGAAAAGGTTGGGTTATTGTTCATGAAGAAAGGATGATTGAGTGGGTATGTTTGGCTCAAAATCTGCAGCTGAATTTGGAAGTTAAACCTTGATTTCTTACACTAAGATTATGACCAAAATTTTAAAGAACACATCTCTTTCCTTTTATGTTGTCAAACGAATCAATCAAGGCCAAGAATTGAGCTCTAAGGTCGTGTAAGAGCCATCCAGTGCTTTCTTGGTCAGAAACCTACAAATGTATGAATAAAATAGTGTTGTTTTGTTTGCAACTTTACAATACAACTATATCATTTGATAGTTTTATTTATATCTACCTAGTATTTTGACCATGGTTTATATATGAAATGTCTTGCAAATATTTATTTTTTTAAATACTTTTGGATGTGAGATTTGAAAAGAAGTAATTTAGAGATAAAATTCAAATGATATTCCAACCCATTAATTTTGAATATTGGCATATTTAAATTCAAACCATGTTCCAACCCATTTTTAATATTGGCATATTTGACCTTCAATCAATGTTTTATGCAAAACTTGAGTTGTAGAGATTAAAATGAAGTGATTCTAGTGGAATTAGAAAGTTAACATCCATATCTTTCTATACATATATTGCAAGAGAAAAATAGCATGGAAATTGTAACCTTCTAAGACAAGTTTTGCATTCTACTAGTTTTGATTTTCAATCATTCCAACTTGAATATTTTAAGTTAAAAAAGGCTATTTTATGCAAACTATTTTTTTTTTATTTCTAACTCAAAAACCTATCAACCTACCATATTTAAGAAGAAAAGGAGCTCATACAAGAGAGATATGATTTTTCTAAAATAACCCATAAATTCTGTCAGAAGACATGTTTTATAAAGAAACAAGTTCAATTTACTTCTCAATCATCCAAACCGACATGATAATTATTTCTTCATATGAAAATCGTATTTATTTAGGCAAATTAACTTAAAAAATTTCAAATTCAAAATTGAAGATTTTATGCAAAACTATTTTTCCTTGTTTATAAGAAAGTAGTTATTGTACTACTTAAAAATACATTGTTTACTTTGGAAAGGACTCCTATTTTTTTAGGATACAAACAGACTAGTAGGAGTGTGGGGAAAAAAAATTATTAGATAAACAGAAAAGGAGAAAGAAAAATATGGGTGATGACCAGAAAGAAAAAGAAAAGTCTCATCATTTTTCCTACACCTGAAATTATATTTTATATTTTCTCTTCCTTAGTTTGAAAGGTTATGTTATTTTTCTTGGTTGAAAAGATACAGAAGCTTTTGGCTTTTGAATTTTAAAAAATATGACATTTATTTATCTTTTCTTTTGAATTTATATGATGAGTATGAATATTTTCTATATTTATTTTCTATTATTATATAACTTAATTGTTAAACAAATCCTAAGTTATTATTCTAACCAATCTATTGTTAAGTTTACTATCAAAACTGGAGTTATGATATTTAACTTATGAAGTGACTAAGTTTAATAATTATGGCGAATCTACATTGTTAATCTTAGGAAAAACATCCAATTAAATCGAATATAGACTGCAGACAATTATGTTGTTTAGATTTATCAACTTGTTTAGTTCTTAAAGTTATCATTAAATTACATTACTAGTACAAACATTATGGTTGTTTAATAGCTAGGATTAATTACACTATGGATTGATTAACTGAATAATATTAAAAAAAAATATTTAAAATATAAATTGACGTATCATTTTAATGATCAGTTTTGATTTTCATTAGTGAATGTTTATTTAAGACTAAGGTTCTTCTCTTAATAAGTTTCAATTTATTTAATTACTTTATTTTGTTTTCTCTAGTATAGTTTAGATAACCTCAAATCTCTCATAACTTTGAATTATTTGGTATTAAGACCTAAATTAGATTTTTTTTATAGGATCGACCTCTTACTTTCTTTATACTATCTTATTTATTTAAGTTATGGTAATTAATTTGTGTGACAGTAACACCGCAATACTTCAAAAGCTTGTTCTTTCCTAATTTAAAAAAAAACATATTGTTTTATGTACAGCAAAACAATGTTGTTTTTGTCTCACAATTATAATTAGGTTTATTGATCGAAATCATGTAAAACTTCATCTATGTCCTTATATTTTAATGCCTATTATTATTTAGTCCTTGGCCTCTACATTTTTTTAATATGGTTCAATTTAACCTCTTATTACTAAATTTCTTTTTAATTTTGCCTTTAAATGAATTACAAGCATACCCTATGTTTTCTCTATTACTCTCCATCAGTTCTTGATTTCTCAATTATTTATTTTTCAGCTAATTTGACTCTCAATTTCAACATTCATTGTTTTTTAATTTGGCTATTTATTTCAAACTCATATTTGAACTTTAATTTCTTTCAATTTTAACCAAATTAAACCGTTTTCTTCTTTTTTTTTCTTTAATTCAAACCTCAATTAGTACATGAAAAAATCTAAAACTCTATTTTGCAAGTGATACTCAATCATTAGTCTAATTTTCAACTCCGACTATATTTTTTTTATTTTTAATTCTTTGTATTTTTTGTATTTTTCATTTCTTATGAATTTCAATATTTGTTTTTTGACACATAAAAATTAAATAAAAATGAAGTAAAGAATGAAATGATTAACATTAACTAAAATTACTGAAAAGACATGGTTTTTAGATTTGTTTTCAAATTTTTCAAAATATTAACTGACATGACGAAAAGATTAATGTCTTCTCCTAAGTGCAGGAGTGTCGAAGTAATAAATAACCCGGCAAGACCGGGGTCGAACCACAGGGAGGTTATTGTACAAATTATAAACAACAATAATACAACAACAACAATAACAATAATAATAATAGTAGTAGTAGTAGTAGTAGTAGTAGTAGTAGTAGTAGTAGTAGTAGTAGTAGTAGTAGTAGTAGTAGTAGTAGTAGTAGTAGTAGTAGTAGTAGTAGTAGTAGTAGTAGTAGTAGTAGTAGTAGTAGTAGTAGTAGTAGTAGTAGTAGTAGTAGTAGTAGTAGTAGTAGTAGTAGTAGTAGTAGTAGTAGTAGTAGTAGTAGTAGTAGTAGTAGTAGTAGTAGTAGTAGTAGTAGTAGTAGTAGTAGTAGTAGTAGTAGTAGTAGTAGTAGTAGTAGTAGTAGTAGTAGTAGTAGTAGTAGTAGTAGTAGTAGTAGTAGTAGTAGTAGTAGTAGTAGTAGTAGTAGTAGTAGTAGTAGTAGTAGTAGTAGTAGTAGTAGTAGTAGTAGTAGTAGTAGTAGTAGTAGTAGTAGTAGTAGTAGTAGTAGTAGTAGTAGTAGTAGTAGTAGTAGTAGTAGTAGTAGTAGTAGTAGTAGTAGTAGTAGTAGTAGTAGTAGTAGTAGTAGTAGTAGTAGTAGTAGTAGTAGTAGTAGTAGTAGTAGTAGTAGTAGTAGTAGTAGTAGTAGTAGTAGTAGTAGTAGTAGTAGTAGTAGTAGTAGTAGTA
>SRLM01000528.1:854406-1054926 GCA_015708895.1 Populus ilicifolia
TCCCTTAAGCTTTTCTCCTCAACCCATGTAACAAGCGTTGGGCCAATAGCTCCCAAGTCAGTTGACTTTAGGGTATTAGGTGTTAAAACACCCCTTCGGGCTTAATTACTTAGGTTGGGGAGGCTACGAAACCAAACTTATCTATACTTTTATTATTATCATTCTTTTTTTTTCTTTTTCTCTTATTTTTTTATTTTTTTTTAATTATATATTATCCCTTTCCCTTAGTTGTTACCTTTAACAAAAGAACATAAATAATCTAATAATCCAATATGCAACCCACAATCATATGTTGAAGTGTGTGTGTGTAAATTAAGGTTTAAGAATACATGTTAAATAAGTATATGAGCAGACTTAAGTGATAACAATGCAAGAGTTTGTAAATCTGAATATTTCAAGAAGTATTATGATAGACCTTGTTACGAATGGTTACTAAGATGCGTCTCAAGAGTCATAAAAGATTCTCCTTACTCTGTCATCATAGTAACAACCATTTTGCACATGCTTTATGAAATAGAAAATATAATTTTTATTTTTTTTACCTTTTAGCTACTACCCTCTCCTCCCAACTAAAAGAAGACATTGTCCTCAATGTTTAAAGGTAGAAAGATAGAGTATAGAAGATATCACCTGAAATAACGACCACTGACAAACCTGAAACACACTTAAACAAATATAAGTAATAACAAAACACAATAAAAAAATTAAAAGACACAAAAATTCACAAATGAAGGCTCAAATCCAATCTAAGCTTTTTACGACTTTCCTTGGTTGACCAATTTATGCGACTCATGGAAGGATCAATTACAGGAACGAAACATTGTAGTTGGTCAATCAATTGTTCAGCAGTAGCAGTAGAGATTATGATTTGTCGTGCAGAAGATGTTAGAAATTCCTGTTCCACAACGTGATCAAGAAAAGACAACAACTTATCATAATAACCATTAACATTTAACAAACCTATGGGTTTATGGTGAATGTGCAGTTGGGCCCAAGAGGAAATATGAAATATCTCTTCCAATGTGCCTAAACCACCTGGTAAAGCAATGAAGGCATCAGCATGGTTAAACATTACATTCATTCGAGCTGACATTGTAGAGACCTGAAGTTCCTCTCCAATTGTTTTTCCAATGATGTCCCATTGTGCTAAAGCTTCGGGGACGACCCCCAAAACTTGACTACCTCCTAAAAATACAGCTATTGACACACCTCCCATTAACCCAAGACTGCCTCCCCCGTATACTAAATGAATCTTTCTCTCAGCTAACACTTGACCAAGATGATTTACTGATTCTAAAAACTCCTTTTCTTTTCCAGGACTAGATCCACCGAAAACACAAATATTTCTTATGTGATGACTTGAGGAACTTGCCATATCTACACACTTCAATATTTGTTAAATGTGTAGGTTGAGTAGAAATGAAAAGAAGGAAAAGAGGGTTTTATAGATGAGAAATTAGAAAGGCAATCATACCACCTATATGTAAGCCAGCTAGAGTATCACACACACTCTCTCTCTTTTTTATTTATTTATTTATTTATTTATTTACTTTTTAAAAAAAAACATGTATATGTACAAGTAGTTGTGATTGTGGCTCACATCTTCCCTTGGTTTTACGTCCAAGAACGGCTTAAACGCCCTCTATGGGTCGGGGATAGGCTTCCCATCCAGTTTTCTTAAAAACTGGCAAACAGGGTCTTTTTTAGTCAGATTCCCAAGACTAAGTCGATCATGTTCTTTATGAAATAGTGGCCATAAATCATGAATTGCACGATGCACATCTCCACTAGGATGCGTCTCAAGAGTCAATAGAAGGTTATCTAAAGACTACTTACTTAGGCCATCCTTAATGAATTGTATTTTATCTTTACGGTTTATAGATACCATTCCTAAAGAACGACATTGTGTATTACAAGTCCATCTAGCACATCGATGACAAACTTCCAGTCGTTTTGCACAACGTTTCTTTGCAAAAGTGCTTTTACCTGTTCCAAGCATATGTGAAATAAAGGAGTTAGAGGACTCACCTGATAATCGGACTTTTGCTTTAATCAACCAGCGAATATCTTCAGGAATTCCATGATTTATTAACAATCTCAATCTTGCACATCTAGCACGGTAAATTTTTGTAATCGCATTTTGAGGCAAAGCGGGAAAATACTTTTTCAATTTTGCAAGATTAGTGTCCATTTTCAAATGAGAATTGGAAAAGAGATTCAAAGAATTGCATAAATGTATATACAGATATCAGTTATTGTAGGAAACTAAAAGAACCGACTTAAGTCACGGAGTACCGTTATCCGCTATTTGACCAGGGTAAGAGAAACTAGCAAAAACAATCACTCAAAAAGAAAATAATAATAATAATAATAATAATAATCAATCTTTATATACAGGATCACCCAATTCAATAGAGTCATGTTCAACTGAAAAATTGTCAAAATAAACTTTCAGACGTTGTCCATTTACCTTGAAAACATTGCTAGTCTTTGGATTCTCGATGTCATAGGCCCCATATGGATACACATGTTTCACAATAAAAGGACCGCTCCATCTTGATCTTAATTTTCTAGGAAATAAATGCAGTCGAGAATTATAAAGCAAGACTTTTTGACCAACATTGAATGTTTTTCTTAGTATATTCTTGTCAAGAAACTCTTTGATTCTTGCTTTATGAATTCTTGAATTTTCATATGCATCATTTCTTATTTCCTCAAGCTCATTTATTTGTAACTTTCGTAGTTGACTAGCATCATCTAGATTTGAATTGAAAGCTTTAATAGCCCAATAAGCTTTATGTTCAAGTTCCACAGGCAAGTGACAAGGTTTTCCATAGACTAGTCTATAAGGTGACATACCTAATGATGTTTTATAAGCAGTTCGATAAGCTCAAAGTGCATCATTAAGTCTTAAAGACCAATCTTTCCTATTAGGGTTCACTGTTTTCTCCAAAATAAGTTTGATCTCCCTATTAGCAAGCTCTACTTGTCCACTTGTTTGAGGGTGACAAGGGGTGGCAACTTTGTGTGTGATTCCATATTTCTTCATTAAAGACTCAAATGGCTTGTTGCAGAAATGTGTTCCACCATCACTTATTATGGCTTGAGGGACTCCAAATCAACTCAAAATATTTTCTTTCAAAAACTTTATCACTATTTTGTGATCATTGTTTCGACTTGGAATTACCTCTATCTATTTTGAAACATAATCTACTGCGACTAGTATGTACAAGAAACCAAATGATGGAGGAAATGGACCCATGAAATCTATACCCCAACAGTCAAAGATCTCAATGACAAGAATAGGATTTAAAGGCATCATGTGACGTTTTGAAATTGATCCCAACTTTTGACAATTTTCACAAGACTTGCACAATGCATGTGAGTCTTTGAACATGGTGGGCCAATAAAATCCACTTTGTAAGATTTTTGCAGTTGTCTTTCTTGATGAGAAATGGCCCCCACATGCCCTAGAATGACAAAATTTAATAACACTACTTACCTCATTGTCAGGAATGCATCTTCGAAATATTTGATCAGGACAATATTTGAATAAATAAGGGTCATCCCAATAAAAGTTCTTCATTTCATTCAAGAACTTTCTTTTATCTTGGGTGCTCTAATGAGCTGGCAATTGTCCTGAAACAAGAAAATTGACAATATTAGCAAACCAAGGCATTGTAGAGACAGAAAATAAAGATTCATTGGGAAAGTAGTCATCGATTGGTGTGATATTAGTTTTCGAATCTGTTGTCAATCTTGACAAATGATCTGTGACAACATTTTCGCTGCCTTTGTTATCTTTGATTGTGATATCAAATTCTTGAAATAACAAAATCCATCGCACCAATCTAGCCTTAGAATTTTTCTTAGAAAGAAGATATTTCAATGCTGCATGAACACTAAAAACAACGAGTGAGCCAAGAAGATAAGACCTAAATTTTTCACATGCAAATACTACTACTGCAAGTAATTCTTTTTCAGTAGTGGTATAATTCATTTGAGCATTATTTAAAGTTTTACTTGCATAGTAAATTACTTAAGGTTTCTTATCTTTTCTTTGTCCCAAAACAGCACCTATGACATAATCACTAGCATCACACATTATTTCAAAAGGTAATGATCAATCAGGAGGTTGAATGACAGGAGCACAAGTAAGTAAGTTTTTAAGTTTAACAAAGGCTTTTTCACAATGTTCAGTCTATTCAAAAATATTATTCTTTGTTAGAAGGTTACTAAAGGGCTTAGATATTATGCTAAAATCTTTGATGAACCTTCTATAAAAACCAGCATGTCCTAAGAATGATCTAACATCTTTAATAGATTTTGGTGTTGGCAAGTTTGCAATTAACTCGATTTTAGATTTGTTAACCTCAATTTCTTTTGATGAAACAATGTGACCAAGTACAATGCTGTTTGTTACCATAAAGTGACATTTTTCCCAATTCAGCACAAGATTCTTCTCTTCACACCTGGCCAAAACCTTTTCTAAGTTAGTCAAACAATCATCAAATGAATCGCCAAAAACAGAAAAATCATCCATGAAAATCTCAAGAAAATTTTCAACCATATCACTAAATATACTAAGCATGCATCTTTGAAATGTGGCTGGTGCATTACATAATCCAAAAGGCATCCTTCGATATGCAAAAGTACCAAATAGACATGTGAAAGTAGTCTTTTCTTGATCTTCCAATGCAATTTCAATTTGATTGTAACCCGAATAGCCATCTAGGAAATAATAAAATTCATGACCTGCAACTCTTTCTAGGATTTGATCCATGAAAGGTAATGAAAAATAATCTTTTCTAGTCATTGAATTAAGTTTCCTATAGTCAATGCACATGCGCCAACCGGTAACAGTTCTAGTAGGGATTAACTCATTGTTCTCATTTGTTATCACAGTGACTCCAGACTTCTTGGGTACAACTTGGGTAAGACTTACCCATTTGCTGTCAAAAATAGGATAAATGATTTCATTATCTAGAAGTTTAATGACTTCATTTTTCACTACTTCTTTCATATTAGGATTTAGCCTTTGTTGCATTTCTCTAGAGGGTTTAGCATTTTCCTCCAAATAAATTCTGTGTATACAAATCAAAGGACTAATTCCTTTTATATCAGTTATGGTCCATCCTAATGCATTTTTGTGCTTTTTCAGAATTTGTAATAACTTACCTTCTTGATGTGCATTAAGTTTGGAAGAGATTATTACCGAAAAGGTTTCATTTTCTCCCAAAAATGAGTATTTAAGATTGGATGGCAACGACTTCAAATCAGGTTTGGGTGGTTCAACACTTGAAGGTATGGATTTAATTGATCATGGTGGCAATTCCTCAATTTGTGGCCTCCAATTACTTGTCTTTGATTCTTACTGAAAATAAATCATTTGCAAATCATCAGATTCATCAATCTCAATTTCACTAGAAGTGGTTGGAAATTGATCATGAATTAATTTTTCAGTAAAGTCCACTTCCTGTAAATCATTATCATCTCTAGGTTGCTTGCAAATGTTGAAAATATTCATTTCCAAGGTCATGTTTCCAAATGATAGCTTCATAAGTCCATTCCTACAATTAATCAATGCGTTAGAAGTTGCAAGAAACGGACGTCCTAAAATAACAGGAAATGAATTACATGCCTCAACAGGTTGTATGTTCAAGACAACAAAATCCACAGGATAAATGAATTTATCGACTTGTACTAACACATCTTCAATTATTCCTTTAGGCACTTTTACAGATCTATCAGCAAGTAAAAGAGTTATAGAAGTTGGTTTTAACTCACCTAGATTGAGACTCTGAAAAACTGAATATGGAAGTAAATTCACACTAGCACCAAGATCAAGTAGGGCTCTTTCAATTTTATTCTCTCCAATAAAGCAAGAAATTGTAGGACAACCAGGGTCTTTATATTTCAAAGCATTATTGTTCTGAAGAATAACACTTACTTGTTCGGCTAGAAAGGCTTTTTTTTCACATTCAGTTTCCTCTTCACAGTGCATAGATCTTTTAAAAATTTAGCATAGAAAGGAATCTGTTTAATAACATCCAGCAAAGGTATATTGATTCTTACCTGTTTGAAAGTTTCAAAAATTTCAGAGTTGTGATTGATTTTCCTTTGTTTGGTTATAGCCTGAAGAAATGGAAGTGCTGGCGGAAAATCAGTATTTTCTTTGTAATTTTCAGGTTCAACCTCTTCCTTACCCTCAGAGATTGACTCATCATCTTTCTCATAAGGTTCAAGAGAGGGTTTTTCAATAACCTTACCACTGCGAAGAGTAGTGACTGATTTGACTTAATCTATGTGTTGGCTTCCAGAACTACTTACATTTGCATTATATTGCCCCTTGGGATTTTGCTGTGGTTGAGAAGGAAACTTACCTTTCTCTTGGAAACTGAGAGCAGATGTTAATTTTGCAAGAGTATCTTTAAAATCTGTCATGTTTTGAGCAAGTTGAGTATTGATTGTCTCTTGCTTTTCAATGAATGCATGCAATGTTTCCTCAAGATTTCTTCTAGAAGGTGGAGCATAAGGAGGTGCATATCCATGAGAATTTTGAAAATTATGGTGTGCTTGAAATGGTGGTTGTAAAGTTTGTGCATTGTTGTTCTCACTCTTCCAACTAAAATTTGGATGATTTCTCCAACTAGGGTTGTATGTTTGTGAGTATGGGTTGTGGTTGGCCCTTTGAAAACTGTTTAAAGCATGGGCTTGTTCATGGAGACATTCCTTACAAAAATACAAGGTTGGACAGTTATCCGTTGAGTGTTCATTTGTTTCACATATTTGACATGCAATGTTTTCAACAGATTTTAATTGACCACTCTTTTTCAATTCTAGTGCCTCGACTTTTCTAGCTAAAGATGCAAACTTGGCTTAAAGGTTATGATCTTCTTTAAGGTTGTACATACCTCCACTAGACGTATGAGGTTGAGTTTTACTCAGTGCCTCATAAGTACCCGCGGTGTCCCAATTTTGAGCATTTTCAGCTAGCAAGTCTAAGTACTCCATTGCTTCATCAGGGTCTTTATCTTCAAAAGTTCCATTGCACATCAATTCAACCATTTGCCTATCTTTAGGCGTTAACCCTTCATAAAAATGTGAAACCAATCTTCATATTTCAAAACCATGATGAGGGCAAGTACTAAATAAGTCTCGATACCTATCCCAACATTGGTAAAATATTTCCCTTGGTTTTTGAGTAAAAGTGGTGATTTGTCTTTTGAAAAAGTTTGTTCTATGAGATAGGAAAATTTTCTTTAAAAACTATTGTTGCATTTCATCCCAAGTACGAATGGATCCTAGTCTCAAATTTTATAGCCATGTTTTAGCTTTATCTTTTAATGAAAAAGGAAAAAGCTTTAATTTGATGGTGTTCATGCTACAATTTAGATTATTATATGTGTTACAGACCTCCTCAAATTCTCTTAAATACAAGTATGGATTTTCCAATTCTAAAAACTATGCATGATGGTGCACTTGTTCTTGTTGGATTCATGTGGTCTCTAAGTGTTCTAGCACGGTTATTCTCATTATGAAGTGATTGATTATCTTCTTCAGCCATATTTTCTAAAAATGATGAAGATACCCTACAAAGTCTACTACTTGATGTACGTGACCACACTCTCATGCAAGTGTAGGAATAGAATAAAAGGAAATGGAACAGGAAAACAAAAGAAGAAGAAACAAGAAGAAAGAAAAAAAAAGAAACAAAGTTATATACAAGAAAAAGTGAAACGAGAAAATAAACTAAAAATTATAATTTATACAAAACTTACCTCCCCGGCAACGGCGCCAAAAACTTGACATGACGAAAAGATTAATATCTTCTCCCAAGTGCAGGAGTGTCGAAGTAATAAATAACCCGGCAAGACCGAGATCGAACCACAGGGAGGTTATTGTACAAATTATAAACAACAATAATAGTAGTAGTAGTAATAATACTAATACTAATAATAATAATAATAATAATAATAGGAGTACTAGTAGTAATAAAGAAAGAGAAGAAGAAGAAGATGATGATGATGATGATGAGAACTTGGAGATGAAATATTAATGTAAGGATTAAACAGTGATAATATCAAATGTCAAGGTTAGAGGTTCCACTAATGGTATGTTAAACAAGTATAATATAAACTCTTATTGTTCAATTGGAAACCACACATGAAGAAGGTTCCAATCAAATTATAGATTGTTAACATGATTACATCAGTCATCTTATTCAATTAATGCTAATACTTGTAAATTTCATCAAGCATTCATGATTATAACTTATGTTAACAACAAATCAAGTTCTTTTCATAGCTCAGGTGTCGGTTATACCATACAGTATGGGCTATGAAAGTGCCGAGCATTTGTTGTACCAATTGTTATACAACATAAATCAAGATTAGTCATTTAACAAGCAAAGTATTAAAGAGTGAACAAGATAACAAATATAAAACATGTTAGTATTAAACATTAAAGTCCATATTAAGTTTATACCATACTTATTCTTACACCATTAGTGTAACCTTTTTACCTTGACATAATTAATTTAGCTAGACATAATAGAAGAAAGAAAGATGGATAAACAAAATAAGAACATAAATAAGATAAGAGTTAACAAAGCAAAGGAAAGGAAATGAAAGGCATAAACTTGATATTAATGAAAACAAAGCATAAAGAATTCAAAAAGAGAAAACAAGAGCATGATCTTGATCTGGACACCAAGATGCCTAAATGCATGGCAAATGCCTCCTTTTATAGGCCAAAATTGAGAACTATTGATTTGATGACTAATTGATGAGTAGATGGCCAACCCACCCTTGACTTGGTGACAATCCTTATCTTCTCTTGTCTGCCCAAAACATCATCGATGACGTCAAAATTAGAGCCACTTGAAAACATGAAAGTTCTAGGCAATCGTCTCAGCTTTCTTGTATAAAAACTTCAGCTCATTTCGACTTCTAGAACTTCAGATATGGCCAAAAACTGAACAGTGCTCGAGTTGGAGGACAGATTCGGGCTTCTTTGTTGTTGCAATAATTTGGACTTGAAAATGGCCTTTTTAGATCTTGGGCTCCATATAAAAGTTGTAGGCCTATATCTTACCTTTCCATCCATATAAAGTAGACCTAAATCTGAGATCTATAGCTCCAGATATGACCCAATTACCGAACAGTGTTCCGGTTTGGATTGCACCGACATCTCTTTTTTAAGTTTGATCATCTCTTTACCTTTGCAATTGAAGTTCTTAAAGTCATCAATCAATCCTTTCATTTATGTGATAGGTCTGCATTTAAAATGGACATTTACCACAAATTAAGGGTATCTTATATTATTTGATAGATTATTATAAAACATACTTTAGTTAAGTTATTGATGCTTCAAGTGCAAAATAATGATATAAAACCATGATAAAAATGCACTTTTGAGTACTAATTATTAACAAAAAATATTAGGTCAAAAATTGAATAATAAAAGTTGTCACCTCTTTACAATGCTTGTAATACAAAATATTATAAAAGGCTTTGTATAATAAGCTTCATAAAGAAACACGATGTTTGAAATAAAAGGGGTCTAAAACCTTTAAGTTCAACCGAGAGATCTAATACCCTAAAAAATTATATAATTGGAAGAAAAAGGATCTAACACCTTTAAATTCTAAAAGATTATCTCATTCTTTTGGTTGACCTATACAACATGGAAAAAAAAGTAGAAATTGACTTATTATACCAGGTGACCTACCCAATATAAGAATATTAAAATTTGATAATTTAGATATCTTAAAGTGTAGAATTGACTTACCTGGCTACAAGACTTCTTAGTATTTTCTAAGTATAGGGTCAAAATTTCCTTGGTATTATAGCTTAAGGATAACTTTGTTTTTGATTTAGATCCATTAAAACCTTCTTGGATTCCATCGAGGATATTTTTGTAATTGTTTTGCAAAAACATTATGCAACGTTTTGAGTTAGATGATATACATACATATTTACTTGATTAGAAATATTAAATCTCCTATTTTCTTCACCATTTCTCTTGCTTAGTTTGCACTTGACTCTTTATCTCAATCAAGTTTTCCCTGTATGATTAATATGTTTGACTATTTCTTGGTTAAGGAACCTTGACCTTGTGCTATAGGTATTGCTCTCTTGGTGGATCCATGACTTTTTATGCATCAATATTATTTTTACCAAAGTTAAACTCGATCAATGAACTTTAAAAAAAAAATTATTTTTCTTGTCTTAGGAACATGCCACAAATTTAAAATGGTATTCTTCTAAATCTAATTGTTGAAAAAAAATCATTGAGATGTAATTTTGAAAGTATTTTTATGCAAATTAAATTTTTATGTTTAAGAACCCAAAAAATATCATTCAATGATATGATGTACTTTCATATATAGAGCAAATGCTTGTTAGGATTGTGAAAAAGAAAGTTACCTTAAAATTTGGTTATAAATGGCTCAAATGAATTTTGCTTGACAAACTTGATATGGCAAGATCTTGAAGGTAATTTTGGCTTTCAAAAGAAAAACATCTTGTTTATATCATAATAAACCTATCCATTTATTGATAAGGAATGGATGATTCAATGACATAGGATGACTTACAGTGCACGTTAAGGTTATAATTTTTTTATTATGAAGGCTGGCAACTTTCAATATAAATAAGTTATTTTTTTATCATAAAAGACTTCAAAGGCACATAATATAAGCTATAACTATAAAATAATGGATATTCACAAGGCTTAAATGGTGAGCCAAGTAAAAGAATGTAGAAAATATCTTTTTAAAGAATCATGAAGACTCAAATATTTTACAAAATTTTATTTAAAATTATAATATACACACACACATATAATAATTATTTTATTTAAAACAATAAAAAAAATTAGAGTTTCACTACTTAAAAACTCTATCCTAAAAATAACTAAGAACTTTATTAGTATATAAGCCAAGTGAAAAAAGTATAAAAAATATCTTCTTTAACGAGTCATTAAGTGACTCAAATACATAAATTTTATTTAAAATTATAATATATATATATACACACACTTAATAATTATTTTATTTATAACAATAAAAAATTGAAACTTTTATTGCTTCAAAACAACTAAGAACTTTTATTAGAATATGATTCTCTACCTATCTATGAATATAAATCACAACATATTAAAAAACTTCTAAAATAATAGACCAACTTCTAAAATAATAGACCAAGTTAAAAATTATATCCCTCCTTATCTTTATTATTCTCCTTATCTTTATTATTGAAAGAAATAATTTTTTATATTTTGCATATAAAGGTTCTACCTACGCATTCAAGTATGTTTTTCTTCATCAATTGATTTTGCTATATTTATTGAACGTAAAAAGAATGATAGTTAAAGATCTAGAATTACATATTAAACTAAATTAATTTTTAAATAATGACAATTAAAAACAAAATCAAATTTTATAGATGTGACTATAAAGTAAATGACGGTGTGAATAACTGGGCGTTAAATCTTTTGGAATAATAATGCCTAACTATCAAGAGAACAGTCCAAAGGTCAAGGTAATCAGTCTCCATGATTCACATGCCAGGTGGTTAAAATAAAATCCTTTATGCTCAGCATCGATCATGGCAACTAAATATAAGTATATAAACAGGATTTTCTACCATCTCAGTAGTGACAATTCCATCAAACTGGAAGCTGATCCGAGCCTTCGTCTTTTGGGTTCATGGACATAATACAAAACCAATGAGGAAGGAAAAAATAGGTGGCTAAAAATACAAGAACTCCGAGATCAGCCTCTTCACCGACTGCTGGCCGACGAGGATTCACCATGTATATCTGGCTTCCGCACCATAGACAATAGAGGCTCGCAATGATCACGACAAGTTTCAATGACTTGTACGATTGTATTCTAGTTGACTTTGAAGGCTTCACTCTGCAGGTAAAAACATTTTAAGTACTACATGCATGTTGAGGGCAGAACAATTCTTACATTAAATCAACATGTAAGGCTCAATATATAAAGACCTGTTAAGATAAATAAAGCCACCAATTAAGCACGTGCACAAGAATCCAACAACAAAAACAGCGTCCGGATTGACAGGTGCTCGATTCTTCCACCAACCAGTGCTCAATATCCAAGTATACACTGATGAATGTCCATTTTCCTGTACATTTTGACAGCCCGATGTGGTCAACTCGTGGCACAAATGATTCTGAAAAAATAAATGAATCTGTGGCACCCAGAGGCATGATGAATACGAGAGGAAAACAAAAGCAAATTTCAAGAAAAGATTGTTATTACAAGGCCTTCCACAGATGGAATAGCTACTAAAATACCATACATGATCTTTCTGTCATAACGTTTTCCATATATGAAGCTGAAGTTCTCCTAAGAAAACACGTAAAAAAAAATCTTTAAGTAGAGACTTGAAAGTAAAGAAGTCTAACCACAGCAGTCTTCAAAAATGAAGTCTTTCTGTTCCCAAACTTAAATCCAAAGTTTTTGTTTTCAGGAACTTTTTATTTAGTGTAAGCATCAACACTAAGTTTTAATGTTTCTGGAGTTAAAATTTGTATGGAGCCATTTTAATGTATGGTAGCCACGGTATGGAACAGATCAGCAAGTTCATACTGTAGATTCACTTCCATTTTATTATCCAGGTTAGATAAAGAAGAAAGAAAGTCATATTGAAGCCAGCAACAGAACTGCATCAAAGACTAGAATGATAACTGCTTTACAATAATGTCAACGAACCCAAATCATGCAGATGTAGGGTCTTAGCCTACCCAAAGGTCAGGGCATTGCCATACACTAAAATCTTCAGGTCTAAGATGGAAACGCTATATTTATTTACAACATGCTTGGACAATCTAAAATGATACTCTTCCATCAACCTACAACAATGCAAGTAGTAGCAGAAGCATTTTGAAATGCTCTGGAAGTCATTTCCATCAGAAAATTGCTAATTTCACTAGGACAAGCTACCTCTTGCTGCAAAGATGCACTTATATATCAATATAATATAGCATTCCAATTCATTTCTTTCAATTGTCTTCACATGCTATCTTTAGAAGACACAGATCATGGCAATCATAAAATGATGTTGGCTACTGCTGTTTAAATAAGGTGCAACTCATTTTACTCGTTGAGATGGCATGTTGTGTGACAAATAAGTGGTATGATCATTTAATTATTTCTTCCCCCCAGACGTAAATACTCTTTAACTTTCTTCTCTAATCAAACCTCCACTCACTTTCCTATCTCCCGTTGAAGGAAACATATACTATAAGCATACCAAAATTGGATTTCATTTCACAAATTAAATCTCTAAGCTGTGCTGAAATGTTTGCCACAAACCTTGCTATGTCAAGTCACAACATCAATATATTTCCAGGATTTCAATAGACTTTCAATGGGTCATTTGCCAGTATTTCACGCTATAAAGATCACACAAACGTTTCCAACGCATTAAACATACCTGAATCCATTGATCAAAATCTCTAAAATCACCACACCATCACACATGAAGCACAGGAATAATAGAAAGGAAACAAGAATGCTAAGCAGAGAATCATAAAACAAACCACTGGATGTTACCTCAAACAAGTGATCTAGGAAAAAGTGTGATAAACTTCCTGCGGACACCAACAAGAAGCATTGCCTCCTTGAAAGGGGCTGCTGCAAAAAAAAAAAAAAAAAAAACAGGAGATGACAAATCCAACTGCTAGTAACTTAGTATAAAGCAACATCAATATTAAAAATAGATTGGTGAACCAAATGCAGTGAATCCTAATGACTACAACAATTTTCCAGACTCAATGGAAACCAAACAAAAAAAGAAATAAGCTTCAAGATTCATTTCCTTTTTCCCCCCTCAACAACACCACAGGCTAAACCCATCACACCACATTTTAATTGGTCAATTCAGATCATTAATCAGGACTCTTAAACCAAACCCAATTAAAACAACCTTAAATCAAAACAACCCAAATGATCCAAATTCCTCAACTCAACTAAGGTAACCTTAACAAAAGCTCAAAAATACAACAGTCTATTGTCTTACCCCAGAAACTGAATCAAGAAGCTTCCTTTGAAGCAAAATTTTGGAGACCCAATTGTACAAAACACACAAAGGAAGACCCAAAATCAAGATATAGTAAAAGGGGTCGTGGATATAGTCAGCGAGTGAAGAGCCTAAAAGCTGCAAGGAAGAACCCAAGATGGAGCCTAGCCACTCGGAGAAGGAGCCGATGTCTGGACCAAAAAAGGCGTTGATGGTGTAAAAGAGGGTGTGGTGAGGGCTGAACCGGCCGCTGGTCAACGTGGTAAGGGCCAGACCCGAAGCCATGGTGTACATCAAGTGCGGTCCGGGGCCTGGCATTGTTGACGACTGAGCGCTGAGTTCGTACGCTATTATTGCCTATTGCTTGGTAGGACAGTTTGGTGATCAGCATGAGTGAGCTTTATTTTCTTCTTCCTTTTCTTTTTTTGGTTAGCAAGTGGTAAAACTAACAACACATCAATGATGATTTGAATTAGTAACTGAAAAATATTTTTATCAATGTAAGATGCTGGTCCCAAACTCCGGCGCCTGTTTCTACCCAAATTAGTGTCCTTTCAAAACTTATTTATCCAGATTAGTTCCTTTTTAAACTTAATTTCTTTTTAAATTAAGATTCTGGGCTAAAAAATAGTTTTTTAAAAAAAATAAATTATTTTTTATTGTTTGGTAGCATAATAAAAAATAAATTAAAAATATTTTTTAATATTTGATTATGTAATGAAAAATAAATTATAAAAATAACTTATTAATATTTTATTTTTCTCAAATTTATTAAAATAATGAGAAAGAAAACTTAAAAATTAAAAAATTAAATAAGAATAAAATTAAAAAATATATAATATCATAAATTATCTCAAATAAAATAAATAATAATTAAAATAATAATGATCAAATCTTAAAAAAAAAATAAAAGATGAAGAAATTAAAATAATAATAATAATAAATATTTCATAAATTATTTCAAATAAAATAAGTAACAATCAAAAGAAAAATAATTAAATTTGATAGATAAAAAATTTTAATAAAAAATAATAAGAAAAAAATAACAATTATAAAAATGAGGATCAAAGTTAATATAAAAATTAAATTTTAAGAGATAAAATTAAAAAACAAATATTCAAAATAAAATATATATATATATATAACAATCAAAAGTTTGAGAATTAAATTTGATATAATCATCAAATAATATGATATTTCTAATTTTTTCATAACTTTCAAAAAGTGTTTTCCATCTAAATTTTTTAGGAAAACACTTTTCTAAAAATCAAATTAAATTTTCTTTTGACTGGAAAGTATTTTTCATTGACCAACTTTTCTAATAATAAATAAACAAAAAAAATCTAAAAAATGATTTCCTGAAAATCATTTTTCAAAAAACAAACACAACTTAAGGTAGTTTTTGACACAAACTATGTATATTAAATTTAGGAGCTTAAGGATTTATTTTTTTTTCTAAAATTTGGGGATATTTTAAAAAAAATATATCTTGATTTTGGTTAGTACTAAATTGTTGGTTCACGTTATGCTATAGATCAAGTCAAGTTTTTTTTAATATAAAAATATATACAAGGGTTATTAAGTTTTCTCCAATAAAAAAAACAAATTATATAAAAATTACTTCCATGTGGTCCAATTAACATTATACGTCTAAAAGCTATTAGAACAACTAGTAAAAACTTAGTTTAATTAAGAAGAATTCAAGATGAAATCTTTTTTTTTTAATATTAAGACAATAATATATTTAATCGACCGAATTAACTTGGGCTAACCTATTAAATTAACGACCTAAATTATGAGATTATAATAATCTCATATAAAATAAATCAAAATAAATTATGAAACTCAATTCCTTATCAATATAATGGTAAATAATGAAATTTAAAAAAAATCATTTAAAAAAAGAACTTGAATGAACCAGAATTAACTTACTAAATTTATAATTTGGATGATAATACCATAAAAAGTAAATTAAAACAAAGTATAAAGCTTAATTTCAATCAATTAAATGTTAAAGGATGAAATTAAAAAAATTAATTAAAAAACATAAAAATAACTTTAGTCAACTTAAGTTAACCCGTTAAACTTATGATTTGAGTTAATAAAGCGAGATAAACTTATAGAAAACAAATTAAATACATAATTCAAATCAACCCGAGTTACTCTATTAAACTTGTAACTCGTATCATAAAACTAGAGTAACCTCATATAAAACAAATCAAATTAAATTATAAAATTTAACTCTCAATCAATTTATTATAAAAAAATTAAATTAGAAAAAAATTCAATATAAAAAAATAACATAATATTATAACATGAATCAACCTTAGTTAACTTTCAAAACTTGTGATTCAAGTCATAAAACTGCGATAATCTAATAAAAAATAAATTAAAAAAATTTAAAACCTCTCATTGAAACCAAATTAACTTTTAGTAAAAAATAATAATTAAGTTCATGCTAAGACTAAAGATACAATAAAAAAAAAGAATTCAAGAAATAGGTTTTAAAGATTCTCTTATGTTAAAATTCTTCAATCATATTGGGTTTAAAGAATAAGGGGAAAAACTCACTACTTACTAATAAAAAAAATTTAAAGATAAGCTATATAAATTTTTTAAATTTTTGTAACTTTAAAAAGTAATGATTTATATTTATAATTAGTTACTCTTATTTACCTTATATTTTCTTTATTATTCTTACATAAATAATACATTTAGTATGCATAAGATCACCTGCATCTTAGATTATCATGAGTGAATTACCATCAATTTATAGAAGAAATTCTTGAAAACATTTATAGTTAAGATTGTTCTTATTTATTGAAATTTAAATAAAAACAAAAATCAACATATAAAAATTATAAAAAATCAACATGTGATTACAAACCTCACTATAATGTAACAAGAAATCATTTATAATCACTAAATATACTTAAAAGTTAATAAAAAAACTAATTATAGCCACTAAAAATTTATTTGGTAGCGTGATAATAATAATTTTTTATACTAAAATATATAATAATAATAATTTTTATTTTAATATCAGTATATCAAAACGATTTAAAATATATAAATTATATTAAATTTTAGTCAAAAAATAATTTTAAATTTTTTTAAAATAGAAATTAAATTGCATTTTCAAACAGCATCTATATTTGCTTGAAATTAAATTAAAAAAATCAATTGTGCTAACTAATTTTTATTCAACCTCTCACGCCCTCCATGTTGTTTCCTTGTATCCCTCGAAGTCTTTTATTATTAATGATAAACTATATATAAGGATAATACTTTTTTATATGGTGTCCATCGAAGGGTCAGTTATCAATCAGAGGTGCACACTTTCTTTAGCACTTTTCATACAACAAATAGAATTTTCTGGTTTGGGGAACATGTTACAAAAAAAATTATTCTTGGGAGACATAACGGTGACCAACTAAAAATTATTTATTATAAAAAAATAGATATTTTATTTTTTATTTTAAAAAAAAATATTTAAATAATTATTATTTAGTATTATAATCATTAAAAATTTTAATTAATTAATAAAAATTCTATAATATAAAATTAACTACAAAAAAAAATTATCACTCTTTAAACATCTTATCCAATATAAATTATTTTACTAGTTTTGTCTTAAAATATTAAAAATTTATTTTTAAATTTATTTTATAACATTTCCAACCCTACATTGATAAATAACTATAAATATATTTTTTTGATAATTTTAATAAATATTGCGCAATCTACAACTTCCTGTATTTTTTATTCTGACCCAAAAAATAAATATGTAAACTTTGAATTTAAATGAAGAAGAAACAATGTTTTTCAAAGATCGGATCTAGCCCATCCAACCAGCCGGTCACTGGTACAGCTCAGTGAATTATATGTTGGCTAAGAGAATTAAATTTGCATATGTACAGTACCCATGTAATTATAATTGCAAAGGAGGGGGAAATGAAGAGCTCACCTGTGCAGGGAGGTGAAGTCGAAGGCGGTGGCTTGCTTTGGATCCCTCTGTTCCTCCAGCTCCCTCTGCTTCTTCTCGTCTTTCACTTTCTGGGTCATCTGTTCTCCCTCTGTATTTGTCTTTCTGTGTCTGTGTTTATGCCCCCCGTGTTGTTCCTCCTGTTCTGTTCTCTGGTTTCCTCTGTCTCGTCTCTACTGAAAAGAGAAGGTTGTTAGAGAACGTTGTTACTGCTATGGCTAGTGCATGCTCACAGAGCACAGTGGTGGTTTCTGGATGTTGATGGAGCTGGAGGAGGCGCACAGTGCCAGTCCGCAGAGAGGAAGCTGCTGCTGGGGAGCAGGAGTGTAAGTTTCTGGTTTGTGCACTGTTCACAGGGGGTGCAGTCTTGCAGAGAGTGGCTGGTGTAAGGAGAAGTTGTTGCGGGGGGCTATTGCAGGTTGGTCCAGATGGTGGCAATATTGGTCGAAGGAAAAAGAAAGGGAAGTGAGGGCTGCTGTTTTTGGCAGCGATCACGGTGGACGGTGATGTTGGCATGAGTTGTCCACTACGAGAGTGAAGGAGGAAGATCAGCAATATATTTATTAGCGAATTAAACCAATAAATGTATAGCAATAATTGAAAGTTTACATTATTTATGTTATGGGAACAACATGTCATATATATTCCCTTATTCATGTAAATAAAAAATCGAAAAACAGATAAAGATTTCTCTTTATTTTTTCCTCCATTCTGTCATCGTATCAAAACACACCGATCCTTTTTAATATCCTACCAATCCTTTTTGTCTTTTTTCATGGCTGATACTGAACCCCAAACTGAGAAATCTCTATCTTCCTCCATCCTAGCCGAATTAACCATGAAAATGACTAAAGTTTTGAACAAAACTTCAGCCGCAACCCAGACTTCTGATGGTGCAACTACACCAATCGGCATCAAGTTAAATGGCACCAACTATGCACTTTCGTCCAGGTGGTCCAGGTGTTTGAGATGTATATCTCAGGCAAGGACAAATTAGGAATATAAATGGCGACCTATCTCAACCTCCTCGAACAGATTCTACTTTTTGACAATGACGCACTGACAATGCAATTGTTAAAGGGTAGCTGATAAATTCCATGCATCCCTCTTTTATCAATAATTTCATCTGATTCCGTACAACTAAATCTAAATTGGTTTGGGATGCAATTGCTACTACATGCTTTGATGGTAGTGACACCTCTCAAGTGTATGACCTACATGCTTTGATGGTAGTGACACCTCTCAGGTGTATGACCTCCAGCTATGTGTGACACGCCTTAAATAAGCTGCCAGTTCACTGGAAATGTTTTATAATGAACTCTAAGGTCTCTGGCGCGAAATCGACTTTCGTCGTCCAAACTCGATGGAATGCCTAACAGATATTCAACATTACAATTCTCTTATTCAAGAAGAACGAGTATATGTATTCTTGGATGGTCTTGATGACCATTTAGATTATATCAGGTGTGATGTTTTGCAGATAAAACCATTCCTAATAGTAGAGCAAGCCTATGCACATGTTAGGAGGGAAGCTCTTCGTCAAACAGTGATGACCACATGCATTGATAATCTACCTGAAGCAGGCTTGGAATTCAAAAGTTTCAAACACAACTCACATTCCTTTTCTTTTCATGGTAGAAAATCTATTTCCAACTCTAAATCCCAAGCCACCTCTGATGGCATTAAATGCTCTCACTATAGGGGAGCAAAGCATACTCATAAGATCTATTTCAAACTTCATGGATATCTTGATTGGTGGCATGAGCTTCAGGCTTAGAAGCGCCATGATGGAAATGGTGACAACATAGGACAGGTTGTAGTGGCATCAACAGCAGAACTGCATCTATCCCTTATTCCAGTGGCTAAAATCGTTAGTGGTACAACTGGACAAGCTGCAGTGGCTGCAGCAGATCCACACTTAAGTAATGCTTTACTTGGTTCTAATCAGGGCGTTGATTGCAATGATTGGATACTTCATTCAAGAGCAACAGACCACATGACTTTTGATGTCTTTGATTTCTCCCAACAATCCCCTCCAAGGCAAACTAGCATTGCAAATGCTAATGAAGACATTTTTTCAGTAACAAGTGCTGAGACAGTAATGATATCACCAGCCTTATCATTGTCTCATGAATTACTTGTGCCTTTTTTATCTCACAAGCTATTATCCATGAGTCAGATTACTAAAGCCTTGAATTGTGTTGTACTCATTTACCCTATGTTTTGCCTTATTCAGGATATTCTCACCAAGGAGATTATTGGGCGTGGTATTGAGAGGGGGGGCTCTATTATATGGAAAATATTGGTATTGGATGAGCACATCACATGCATCTTTCAAGCGACCTCAAAATGAAATAAATTTTGCTATAGCACCGTCGGCTAGGCCACCCGTCGTTTGGATATTTGCAACATGTGTTTCCTGATTTATTTCCGGGTTTGTCAAATTTGGATACTAAATGTGAGACATGCATTTTAGCTAAAAGTCATTGAGTTACTTGTCCATTGAGTAGGAATAAGAGTAATATTCCTTTTGCTTTGATTCACTTTGACGCCCTTCCCTAAAATCTACTCTATCTGGTTTTCGTTGGTTTATAATATTTGTTGATGATTATAGTTGGATGACTTGAATTTATCTGTTAAAACATAAAAATAAGGTTTTTCATGTATTTAAATCATTTTATAAAATGATTCAGACTCAATTTGTAGCTAAGCTCTAAACACTTCGATCAGACAATGATAGAGAGTATGTGAATCAACAATATCATAATTATTTCTACCATTACGGACTAATTCATGAGACCTCATACCTCCAGACTCCGCAACAAAATGGTATTGCAGAACTCAGGAATTATCACATTCTTAAAACTGCTCGAGCTTTGTTACTTAGAGCTCACATACCTAGCCACTATTGTGGTGATGTTGTTGCCACGGTTGTCCATCTTATTAATCGTATGCTTTCAACAATTCTTGAGTTTAAGACTCCGTTATAGGTCTCGTCAACCTATGTGTCATTAACAACAATATTAATGCTTCCGCCACGCATCTTTGGTTGTGTTATGTATGTTCACCTCCACAAGAATCAACGCACGAAACTTGATCCTTGTGCCATTTGTTGTCTTTTTTTAGAATATACTACACACTAAAAGAGGTATCGATGCTATGACCCAGTTACTAGGCACACATATGTGACTATAGATATTTCGTTCCTTGAATTTGACACTTTCTACTCTCTTGTTACATCCAATTCTTCTCGTCAAAGAGAGACACAAGTAGAAGAAATGAATTGGTTGACATTTGACTAGTTCAAAGACATTGATACAACCCCGAATACAACTTAGCCTATTATCAATTAGGAATCTAATCTAGAGTTGGCATCATCAGAAACACAACCTATTATCAGTTAACAATCTAATCAAGAGTTGATATCTCTGGAAGTTGAAGTAACATCTCCATAAGTAGTAATAAGACCCCCCACTCTTCAGTATCCAATGACTTATCTCCTGAGAAAATCATTAAGGTAAGCTCTCCTATCCCACCTCATATTCCTGATTATTTGGATACCCTTATTGGCTATGAGTTACCTTTTAGGCAAAATCAAGGAAAACCACCAAACAGATATTCTTCAAAACTAGAGGATCAAAGATCAAGATATCTAATTGCCAATTATGTTTTGACAAAGAAATTGTCTGAACCTCTTAAGAATTTTATGAATGAACTCTCTTTACATCATATTCCCATGAGTGTTGACGAAGCGTTAGATGACTCTAGGTGGATCCAAGCTATGAAGGAGAAAATGGAAGTTTTACTAAAAAAATAAAACGTGAACTCTTGTTTCTCTACCAGAAGGTCAAAAAATAGTGGGATGTAAGTGGTTATTCTCCATCAAGTACAAAGTTGATGGGTCAGTTGAAAGGTACAAAAAAAGGCTAGTGGCAAAGGGCAATACGCAAACCTATGGCATAGATTATCAAGAAACATTCTCACTTATCGCAAATTGAGTACTGTCAAATCTTGATTAGCCATTACACCAATTTGATGTTAAAAATGCATTTTTACATGGAGATCTTGAAGAAGAAATCTACATGGATATTCCTTCAGGATATATGGCAAATTTTAAAGCTAAGATCATGTGCAAACTACAAAGAACTTTATATGGCCTGAAGCAGTCTCTTAGAGCATGGTTTGGGCGCTTAAACTTAGTAATGAGGAAATATGGCTTCCAATAAAGCAACTTGGATCATACTTTATTCTTAAAACATCACCGAGGTAAGGTAACAACTTTGATAGTGTATGTAGATGATATGATCATTACAGGAGATGACTCAGAGGAAATAGTAAGACTTCAAGAGAAATTGGCCACAGAATTTGAGATGAAAAATCTAGGACGACTCAAATAATTTTTGGGAATTGAAGTTACTAGGTCAAAACACGACATATGCCTTTCCCAACAAAAATATATCCTAGATTTATTAGCAGAGGTAGGATTACTGGATTGTAATCCGGCAGATACATCAATAATTCAAAATCACAGACTAGAAGAGTACCCAGACCAAGTGCCAACAGATAAAGGAAGGTATTAGAAAATAGTAGGAAAATTGATTTATCTCTCCCATACACAGCCAAACATTGCTTATACAGTAAGTGTGGTAAGCCAGTTCATGTATTGTTCGAGTGAAGATCATATGAATGCATTGATTCAGATTCTCAGATACCTAAAGTTCTCTCCTGGAAAAGGACTTATGTTTACAAGAAACAATCACTTATGAGTGGAAGGCTACACAAATGCTAACTGGGCAGAAAATATTTATGATAGAAAATCAACTTCAGGTTATTTCATGTTGGTTGGAGGAAACCTAATTACCTGGAGAAGTAAGAAGCAAAAGGTGATAGCATTATCAAGTGCTGAAGCTGAGTTTTGTGGGATGACTAAAGGTTTTTATGAACTTCTCTGACTCTGAAGGCTATTAATTGAAATTGGCTTTACTCGTAAGGGAGAAATGAATCTATTTTATGATAACAAAGCTGTAATTGATATCTCTCACAATCCAATCTAGCATAATCAGACCAAACATGTGAAAGTAAATCGACACTTCATCAAACAAAATCTTGATGCCAAGATAATTCATTTTTCGTTTGCTAAATCTAAAGACCAATTGGTAAACATACTTATAAAAGCTATATGTAGCAGAAGTTTCTACAACTCACTTGGCAAGTTGGGCATCCAAGATATATATACACCAACTTGAGGGGGAGTGTTGACAAGAGTTGTCCTCTGCGAGATTAAAGGAGGAAGATCAGTAATATATTCATTAGCAAATTAAATCCATAAATGTATAGCCATAATTGAAAGTTTACGTTATTTATGTTATGGAAACAATCTATATATTCCTTTATTCCTGTAAATAAAGAATTGTAAAACAAAAAAAGATTTCTATCTATTTTTTCCTTTATTCTGTCATGTGATGGTGAGGATGGAGGTGTATACTCTAATTTAATTTTTTTAATTTAAAGTTTATAAAATTAAAATTGAACTGAATAGTTTTTTATAATTTTAATAGGTTAATTGGTTTTTTATGGTTTGATTTTTTATTTTTTATTTAATTAGTTTTTAAATTTTTTACACATTCATTAAAAAAACAAAAAAATCAAAAGATTTTATTTAGTATCGTGCAAATCAACCATTAGGAAACTAAAAGAGTTCACATAAGAAACTGCATATGTTAACATCTAGCATATCGATATCTAAAACTAAGAACAAATATTAAATTTCTTTGAAAATAAAGAATAAAGACAATAAATAAATTAAAAACATGTAAAGATAAACATATAAATAAAATATTAGAAATAAATAAAAACAGGAATCGTAAACAAAACAATAAACAAAAGATTTGCTTCGGTCACGCAACTATTCCTGTAAAAAACACTCATTACCATATTTAATCAAAGACAATGATGTAAACGTGTCCTTTTGTACATTTCGAATATCAGAAGATTTGTTTCGGTAAATTAACACGGGAATCAATTATATTTTTAATAATTTGCTAGGGTAAAAAACACTCATTAGCCATGAGTTCACGTCAAGTGAATGTGCAAGAATGTTCTCGAGCTTGAAGCCCATACCTCCCATTGGGCCTCGACCACAAGCTGGATACGCATGAATGTTCATGGATCGTGTCAGAGCACATCTGCTTTGGTTGGGCCTTGGAGCTGTAGCCTGCTGCAAATGGATCTTTAGGCTGCGGGAATTGCAGCCTTCCATTCATGGGAACAATGATAAGAAAAAAAGAAAAAAAAAACTTTTAGAAATTCTGTGGGACCCATGGATTCCTTCTTTTTCGCTTTTAAGGGATAAGGACCGGAGACCCACGCCTCTCCCCACACGCCTTCAAAATTCTTGCGACAGCCCGCCATGAAACACGGTTGCCAGGGGAAGGTGGGTCCATAGCTTTTTTCGTGATGTAAATGCAAGAAGATGCGTTTTTTTTTTGCGTTTTACTAAAATGCATTATTAAAATTGATTCTCAAACAATTGCTCGGTCATAATCGCTTTTGCTAGTCAACGTGGCCCATTTATGAGCTGCCAATGCCGTCGTTTCATTAAGTGATTTGATTTATTTATTTATTTATTAATAATTTAAGGTATTTTAATCAGTTTATATATATTATAATTAATTTTTAAAATTTATAAAACACCTTGTAGAACTAGTAAATAATTAAAGTACCATGAGAATAACAAGTATATACATAAAAATTCAAATCTAAAATATAAAAATAAAAAATAAAAAATTTTATTTTAAAACTGCTAGGTCACAAACCTAAATAATATTTAATAATTTTATTATATTATCATAATTATGTGATGATGTTGCAAGCGGATGATTATATTTATTATAGTTATATGTTTTTGAACATTAATATTAATAGATTTTGTACCTATAAAAATATTTAATGTAAATTTTATATAATTTCTATAACATTTTAATTTTTTCCAACTTGGTATCAGTTGTTAAATTCTTTTATTGGTTAAAAACTTAATTTAAGCGATTTCTATCTTGAAAATAAAATCAAAAGGAAATAATTTTTTCAAAATTATACAATATATTTACACTTCTCAATTGTTTAAAAGAAATTATTGTGCCATTTGATCCTATATTTTTATTAAGAAGAAAGGCTTAATTAAAAAATAAGATATTGCCAACTTTTATTTAGATAGACTAGACCACTTTCAGTAAAGTTAAAGGATTCTTGGAAAATTTAATGAACTAACAATGCTATCCAAATTTTGAATTCCCAATTATTCATGAGAATGGAGGAGACCTCCTTCGCCTGTGAAGTCCAAAAGAAAAGGAGCGTGTGGGCGTCAGGGGCCTGTATGCTCAGTGATCTAAAACGCTGTCCTCGGAGTGCACAGGTAGGTACTTGCCCACATCAGTCAGTCCTCTCTCTCACTATTTGGCAAAGCAGTTTGATTTCTCGTATTTTCCACAAATTTGTCCACAAACAAAGTTGCTTTGCAAGTTACTTTTTTATTTTTTTGACAAAAAGCCCGGACTTTTTTACACTTCAATAGAAATTATTTCTCCTTTCTAAATAATTTTAAAAGCTGATTTTCTAACGTTAGTTAGCTAGACGCATTCAAAAAAATACACTTTGAAATATAGTTTGATTTTGCTACATACTTTAATTTGTTTTGCATTAATGAACTTATTGATTTATGATTTAAAATGAATTTTTTTATTTACGTGGAATAAATGTGGTGGGGATAAACTCACGAACACCAACAGCTATTCGTGTTTCAAATAGATCAATTACAAAATTTAAAATAAAAATATTAAAAAAATATTAAATAGACTAATCATACAAGTTTATGTGAAGAAAGAAATTAGAGATATATTAAAGTATCAAAAATAGATCTTAGAACATTTAATTCATATACAAGAGAGGCTAAAACTAGCTTTATTTCGGCCATGAAATTTAAGCAATAAGACCACCATTTCTACACTAGTTTATATCAATCTTGTTTTTGTGTTATTTTTATTTACTTTGTGAATTCCAAACTAATTATAAATTTTTTATTATTTGTAAGAATATTAATTATTTTCTTTATATACCATGATATCTTATTTAATTAATTTTCATGTCATGTCAGGTGAGAAGAATACATAATAAAAGAAAACAAAGCATCCGAGCTTAAAAGGAAAACAATGTAGTGGCAAAGTTTCCTATATTTGCGAGGACAATTAATTGGCATCAAAGAGGAATAATAAAAACAACCTTTTTCCTTTCAAAAACATGATAAATACAAGGCTACAATTAAAAAAAAATTATCTTGAAAATTATAGGGAGACAACTTTTTATTGGTTTTTAGGATTATTGACTGATATTATAGGCTATAAATAAATATTATATCAAACTTATATTTTCTTTTCTTTTCTTCCCACAACAGCATAAAAAATTAACTTATAATTTTTATTTATATTATTTTAACTATAACCCAAAGCTTATGTGAGCTTAATTAATACTTAGTTTTTAGTTAAGATTCAAGGTTTTATTTAGATTAGTGTTTTAGGTTACAAAATAGGTTTTGAGTTAATTTTGTAAGTGGACCAATTCATTTCTCAAAAGTAGATTCATTATGCTTATTTGTTAAGAGTATTTAAGGTCTTTATAAGTCTAAAATTAGACAGTCATTGAATAATATCATTCTAAATTTTTCAGTTTATATATGAGAGTGATTCTTGTATTTTTAGGTTTTTAAAAGAATTAAACCAACTTATCAAAAATCAACTAGCTTCATAATATCATTTAATTTAATTCTAATAATGTTTATGTTTTTTAATAGGTTTTTATGGTATCACACTGTCACTATATCTTTTTTAGTGTTTTGAAATCAAATTTCAATTTTAATTGTAAATTATATGATTATATAATCATGAGATTTATATCAAAATATGAATGAAAATAAAAAATTATATTGCCATGCTCTTATGTATGAACATATCTTAGAGGAGGCATTACATATAGGAAAGAAGTGTAAAAGCTACATGTACTTTTGTTTATGTCTGTAATAAAACAAATCCTTTGAATGATTTTGTTTTTTTAAAAAGTTAATGTCGGTTTTATTGATTTGTGTTTATATATATATATATGTATGTATTGATTTTAATAAAATTGGGAATAGTTAGTTTAACATAGATAAATAATTGTTTATTTGTAATGCCACCCAACAGATATCAATAATTTTTTTATCTTAAAATAAATATTAAAATTTAATTTATTTATTAAAATATATTTCTAACCTATAAAATTTTATAAAATATTTTATTAATATGAATTCACTTTTAATAATATCCAACATGCAATTTTAATTATCATCATTGTGCGACAAATAATGACACCACCATCATAGTTATTATCATCTATATCTTATCAAGACTATCTCATCACTCCACTTTCATCATTTTTATCCTCATTAGTACAATCAATATTTTATCATTATAATATATTTTTTTGTTATTTTATTGTTAAAATATTTTTTATACCACTATTTATCAAGGATCATGAATTATTTTAATATAAAATATATAATGAAAAACGTTTTACATGTAAAACAAACATACCTCAAATATAAAAAGAAAAGCAAGTGTCCTTTACTGTGTAAATTATTATTTAGTTCCATTTCATTATAAGATAGTTTATAATCTCAAAATTTAAAGAGAATTATTGTTGGTTATGCAAAATATATATATTTTTTTCAATCAAAGATTAATTTTTTATGTTTAGATTAAAAACAATTAGTAAAATCTATATAAAAAAATAATTCTTTTTTCTTTTTTTCTTTAAAGAAAATAACTTTATCAGTTGTTGTATTACCTTAAACTTTTACATATTAATTGCCCATTTAGCACTCTAACAGCAACAATAAAAAAATAAATATTAAATTAAAGTGTTTGGTTAATACTAATCACATTTTTTCATTGAATTTTACTAAAAATTTAAGGTCGAATCTCAATTTATGATAAGGAATTTTTACCTGTTTCTTCTTCCTTTCTACGTAAAGAGAGAGTGACTTTACTATTCACTTGAATAGTAGAAAATATCTTTACTATTTCGACTGGACTGGATTTAGTTCTAAATTAAATGTATTGAATTGAGTTTGACCTAGTAAAATAAAATAAATATTAAATTTTATCCTTTATTTTTAGTTATTTTTTATTTAAAAAACTAGTGTTTCATATTATTCAATTAGACTATATAAATTAAAAGGAAATCACTTGATGACGTGATATTTGTAGAATTTGATCACAATCCAAATTTTATTCCTAATAATATTTTATCTGATATTGTTGAGCACTTATGAAACTAATAAATTTATAATCGTTGTCGGATGTATTTCATACGTGATAGAATTGTAAATAGTTTAATGGAACAATAAAAATATTTTATATTAAGTATTATTCATTTGATGATATAACAACTGTAGTTAAATCTAAATTATTTAAATTAAAAATTATTAATATTAATATATATTTTTTAAATTATTTTATAATCTCAATTTAAAAAGTATTTTTCACTTAACATATTAAATTATTTTTTATTTAACCTTAATTTCATTCATATTTTTAACTAAATATATATAAATACCAAATCAATCTTAATTAAAAATATTTTTTATAAAATATTTTTTTATCAATCATAACTATAACAGCTAATATATTACTAAACAAATTCTAAATCGCGTTCTTGAATTATTGCTAGATTTCTAAAATAATCTTTTTGCAGAATGTGTTTATTGATAAAGTTTGACTTGGGATTCACCAATATCTTCTTGTTGCATCGTTTATGAACAAACAATCATCACTTTTATGATTTGTTTTTTTTTCCTTCAAAATTAACACATTTTAATTTTTCTCGAGAAATTTTCTAACTTCTTATTTCCTAGAAACGTTCTAATACATGCGATTAAAAAAAATAAACACCCTGATTTTATAGATATTTTAAATATTAACATTAATTTATAATATCAAACACGCATAATGCGAACACTAATTCGAGACATATTAAATATATAAATTAAACCCACATCCTTTAGTAATGAATATTTACCACGGAAATAATGAAAAAACAATGACCAACCAAATTATACCATCAGGATAACGATGGAGAGGCTTGAATGGTAAACCACTGGACAGAACAACCTTCACGCTGTCTCCAGGTTTGTTGTCTTTTGACCCTATTCTTTAGTGGGAATTTGACTCCACAACTCGCCTTCCTAGTCCTAATCAAAACGCTAAGTTATTCCTTAAAATCAAGACGCTAAGTTATTCCTAACATATATATATATATATTCGAGAACCAACCACTCTAAATCAAGTGTCGTGACATTGGATGTGACTTATACGAGTTTAATAAATTTAATAATATAATTAAAAAATATATAACGATAATAAATCAAATGAATTAAATAAAAAAATTGATAATTATCACCTGCACATGATAAAATGTTGATTAATATTATAAAAAATATCTTGTGAATATTTTTAAAATTTCTCTGTGATCTTGTATGCCACATGATGAAGGATATGCTATTAAATGGCATGGAATGGATATTTAATTTTAATTAAATTGAAATATCCCTTGTGATCTCTCCTGGAGCGTGCTATTACACCCAGGGATGATTTAGCAGGGGAAACAAGGGGGTGATAAGAGGGTATTGTTGTAATTAAGCAATGAAAGTCCGTACGAGGTTGTGGGATTTATAAAAAGAGGATAAGATGAGGAAAATGGAAGGAGTCTGGTGAAAGTGCAATCGAAAGGATCATTGTCCCCTCCATTCTATCCGCATCGTGCTCCGCATTACCAGGAAGGACTTATTGTTCCTCTATATTACACCTCTGCCATCCAAATCCATTGTGCCATGACGCTGCCCCATGCAAATCTTACCATGTAATTCCCAATAATATATATATATATATAAAATGGTGAATTCGTATAATTTTTTCATCATTTTTTTCTTTTGTTGCTGAAGAACCAAAACATAAAAGAATGTGTTATGATAAGGAAAAGCTTCAAAATCCAGTAATGAAATTAACAAATAAACTGTATTATCATCCAACCATGTAAAAAAGATAATTTGTTTGATGAATAAACACATTAAGTTTTATTTTTTTTATCTCCCAAATGAACTTCTTATTTTATTTTTTTAGAAAATAATTTTATGTAAATGTATAATTTGAATATAAATGAATTAAAGATTAAAAGGTTGTTTGAAATTATAACGATAATTATTTTTTAAAATATTTTTTACTTAAAAAATTATTGAAATAATTTTTTTATTTTTTAAAATTTATTTTTAACATTAACATATCAAAACGATCTAAAATTTAAAACAATGAAAAAATAAATTCAGTTTTTTAAATATAAAAATAATCAATCCATAACTAGTTTTGAGAATATTGTAATCTTTTGAAAATAATTAATTTATTTTATATTAAATATAAAAATAATTAATCTATAGCTAGTTTTTAAATAAAAATAATTAAATAGCTCAATAAAATCCGGTGAGAGGACAGGGTGTGAGGTTGATTTGTTTTTTTTTGGTTATGGAAGGCAGGGGAGAGGGGTGATTTGGTAAAAACAGAAAGTGGGTGGAGACGCGGTGGTAATAAATGGGGGGGTGGGGGGGTTCATGTCCAGAATGGATGCCAGGTGGGAAAATGGCGAGGTCGAGCAGCCGCGTGCATTGTCGGAACGCTCACATTCTCCCTGTAGCCTGTCCCTATCAATATCTGCTTGTCTAAAAGGAAGAAAGAAAAATAAAAAAAATCGAAATAAACGAGGGCGTCTAAAGTGCTGGTCTGGCCTGTTCCATTATCTCTACCACAGCTGAGCTGTTAATCATTATACCACAGCTCATTTTGGTTCCTGACTATAATAATAAGAACACCTCCTTCTGCTGCTCGCGTTCGCCATAATTCTCTCCTTGAACTCCTACCATTGCTCATCTTCTTCCGAATGACTTGTGTTTTAAACAAAATTAAAAAAAATATTTTTTATTTTTTTAATACTTTCAAATTATTTTAATATACTAATGTTAAAAATAGCTTAGCTTGTTTTATTACACGCTGGCTTGCTAGTGCTCAAATGAACACTCACCCAGCATCGAATTAATTATAGGATTGAATTCTGTTATTGACTTGTTGGAGGTTTAATAATTGCATGACAAGTACTGTAAAAGATGCAATCTTTTGATTTTAGGGATGTGCTTAATCTATTTGTCAATTATAATCTCTAATTTGTCCATCTTATCTATACGAATCGGATTTGTTCTAAAATTTAGATTTCTCCAGTTCCGGTCACATCACCCGGCTTGACCTCCGTCCGATTTGTTTACTATTCTAAAATGCATTTTTTATAAAAAAAAAACAATTTTAAAAAACAAATTGTGTTAAATACTTTTCAAATAAAAAATAACATGTGTACGGAAGGCGTGTGTAAATACAGAGAGAGAGAGAGAAGGAGAGGGTCAACAGTATTATAGTGCAGAAATTTGGAGCTCCGAGAAGAGACTACACTCACAGCTGAAGGATAATGTTCTTTATTCAACAATGAAGACCACCTTTTGGGATGGTACCTCGAAGACTTAGGTCCTAGGCAAGATGAATTATATATATATATATATATATATATATATCTATTTTCAGATATTTTGAATGTACATCTTAATTAATTGACATAGCTTCTTAAAATACCATTTCACCCCTTCTTATTTTGCCACGTGCCAAGGGGATCTTAGAGTCAAGGATATTCATAATTCAACCCTAAACTCTTTTTTTTTTTTTTATGTATATATTAATAAGCAGATATTAATAAGTTTAAATCATTACTGTATTTGTGTTAAGGATCGAATGAGTTATATATATATATATCATAGGTTTTTTTTATATTAAATTTTAATAACTATGATTCCCGTGAATCATGTAAAGAACTATTTCAAATTTTATACAAAAAGAAAAAAAGTGTTCACAGAGGACCATAACGTAAGAGCAACCAGAGTTGCAATGTAGGTGTGAGACATAAGAACAGAGGCTCTTTCCAATCCAATCCAATCCATTATCCATGTTTCTTTTTGACTTTAATATTCTACGTTTCGATCCATCTAAGCATCCTTTGTTGGATCGACAAACACCACACACCAAACCAAACTATAGGAATATTTATGTATAAAAATGCTTCCATCTTTTCTTGTATTTGTTTTTCTTCTCCATTCCTATTCGTTTTGTTCAGAACTTTCTATTTTTTCCTTGCTTCGTCGGTTTCATTGCCATAAATAAAACTCTCCCCTCAAAATCTCACCAGTTTTGAACCTAACACCCGCTCTTCTTTCTCTATCACCTTCTTTTACATCTTTGTATTGTAAATGCCCTGTTAGTATTCTTTCTCTCACAACATTTACTTCATTTCTTGTAAGTAAACACTTCACATTATCCGTTTGTTTCTGGGTTTCTTTTGTTTTTGATTCTTTAACTCTTGTTGCTTGCTTTCAAAGTGTGAAAGAAATGATGGGTTCTATTAGGTTTGGAGTTTTTCTTTTTGGGCTTTCTTTACTGTGATGAATTGCTTCTTTGGGTTTTACTTTAGTGTGTATATTGTATTGTTTCGCAGCAACTAACTCTTTGATGCTATTGATTTCGGTGGCAGGGTAACTCTCGGTTCTTAGTGCTGGCAGGAAGCTCTTTTTGTTGAATCAGTTTCCTTGCTTTCAGGTAACCCTTTTTAGATTATGTTTTTAAATGGGAACTGTGAGATCCATAGGTTTTGATGTGGCATTTGAACTCCTTTTTTCTAAATTTAACAGTTCTTCTTTCTCAAGAACCATGATCACCTCTCTCCTTTTCTGGGTCTTTTATAATAGGCTTTACTCTTATGTTTAAGATTTCATGACCTTGTTTTTTTTTTAAAGAAAAGGCCAATGTTCTTATTGTTTCAAAATCTTTTCTAGCAACTTTTTTTTTTTTTTTTNTTTTTTTTTTTTTTTTGTCTCCGAGTGTTTCATGTTCCAGTTTTTTCTAGATTGTCTCCACTCTTCTCTGCTTTGATGTAGCTATAAGGTGTAAGGGCATTTTGAGTTCTCAAGTTCATATGATAGGGCACAAGGCATGATTTCAAACGGTGTATGCAGGCCACTATTTATGATTGCTATTGTTGTCATACAGTCTCCTTTATTACCATTTTTCAGTATAATTAGTTTCCAATAAAAGAATGATGAAATTTCAGGACAAGAGATATTTAAATGGTGTATGCTTGTGTATTTGAAGTCAAGTTGGGGTCCTTGAAGGAAAAATCCTTCTTAGCTGCTGCTGATAATGTCCAGCTGTAGAATCTGGAAAATAAAGTAACATATATCAATTAAATGCAGCTAGAATTGTGTTTCTTATGTCATTTCTTATTTTCATTTATTTCGAAGTATTTCACCAAGAAGGTTTTGCCATGAATAGCGGAGTGTAATCTTGTACTTTGAATTATTGGTGCTTGTATAAGTTAATGCAATTGACAGATTATGGTCTTCAGTAGTCATATTTTTGTTGAAATAATCAGAATATCTAAAATTACAGAACACACATTTGTTCCGCGAATCAAGTACGTCCACGTTGCCGTTCTTCTTTCTGGTTTTATTTGTCGGCTTGTGCGAATATTTCGATGCAAGAGGAGATAAGGATGGATTTATTTGGCTAATCCAACTCATAAAAATGCAATCCCAGTCAGTGATTTTGATTTGGAGGACAGGTTCTGTGGTTTAATTGTTTGGCTGGAACTGGGTTTTAAAAGGCATGTATAAGAAGACTATATTGCATTCATACAACTCACTGTGATAACCTTTTCATTTCAAAACGTACTCTCCCTTCTCACTTCGGCAGCTTCATAAATTTTTGTCCAACCACGAATTCTTACAAAACAATTTCCCTTGAGTTGCCTAAGGAATAAGAAAGATCTAGGAAGAAGAATCCGTTGCCTGCATTTTTCCTAGTGAATCTAGGTATGTATATGAATCATTTGGTTGCGTTTATGATTACTTGTTTATTTCCTCTGATCCATAGATTAACATGATGAATGTTGGCTATACTTTAAATCTCCGTGTTCGAGCTGGAATGTGTGGCCTTATTCCCTTTTTGTGCGTGTAATCAACAAGTAGGTCACCGTTTTCTGGTGACTGACCCTCCGGTTGTTCTCTAATTTATTTCATGGATTTAATAGTTAACATCTTTGTTTTCATTTGCTGACTCATGAGCAGGAATAAGACTAGATAGGCTTTAGCAATTGCAATTTCACTTTCTTTCTAGTATACGATAAAAATTGGGCCAATAATAGACAAACATATAAAAAGAAGCAGTTTCTCTGTGACAACTCTATTCCCCTTTCAAGTTCACACTGGAAATATTTTCACTTTATTCTCTTTTTATGACGATACACATTTCTTTCTGTTTGTTCACTAGTTCATCTTAATAATGATCTTAGCTCTATTTGGCAATTTGATCATCTGATTATAAGCGTTTATTCTCCATTAAAATTTTCAAGGACCTTGGCCCACAGAAAAGAATCAAAGGATATTTCTTGGGACACTGAATATGGTATCACAGTGATACGAAGAAACAAGATCTTGAAAGTGTCCTATGAGTGATGTACGTACTTTCTGGAAATTACTATGCCTCCCTTTATTGTTTTCAAATTAACAGGGCCTGCATGTTATGCATAGGGCTCTTAAGATGTTCAAAGGAGCTAGATATGTCTTCTGACTTTAAGGCTCCAAGCCTTTGCTTTTTCCTGATTTTTAACCTGTAATAGTTTTAAGATCCATTGCAAATGGTGAACCTGCATTGCTGGCGAGTACACATTGTATTCATGCATATACAAGGCAGCAGAATTGAATGATTTACGTTCTACAGATTTATACTTTATTCCCTTTCTATATTTCTATTCGATTCAAAGATGAGCATTATTCATCACATCACGTGGTAGTTAAACATGTTTTCTGCCTTTTCCTGCAGGTCTTTAGTTCTCTAATATTTGCATCACTCCTTCAAGATCTTTTTGGTAGGAAGGTGTTGATTGTGCATTATCTCCTTTCTTCTAACTCCATAGCCAGAAACAAGAATACTACAATCTGACAACAATGGTGTCAAGTTCTTGCATAAGTTTATTGGACTTGGCATCTGGGAATATGATGAATTTCAGTCAGGCTCCTAGAGCTCTTCCAAGGATAATGACTGTTCCAGGAATAATTTCTGACATAGATGGAGATGGAACTAATGATGACAATTCTGATGCTCCGTCAACTGTAAAAAAGATTATTGTGTCAAATTTTCTCCCTCTGAATGCTCAGAAGGATTTAAAATCTGGCAAATGGTCATTCAGTTTTGATGAGGACTCACTTCTGTTACAAATGAAAGATGGCTTCTCAGAAAATACTGAGGTTGTTTATGTGGGATCTCTAAGGGTTGATGTTGATACTAGTGAGCAAGAAGAAGTTTCTCAACAATTGCTGGAGGAATTTAACTGTGTACCCACATTTATTCCTTCTGAAGTTTATAAAAACTTTTACCATGGTTTCTGTAAGCATCATCTGTGGCCCCTTTTCCATTACATGCTGCCTATGTGTCCAGATCATGGTAATCGCTTTGATAGATTGCTGTGGCAGTCGTATGTCTCTACTAATAAAATATTTGCAGATAAAGTCATGGAAGTGATTAATTCAGAAGAAGATTTTGTTTGGGTCCATGATTATCACCTAATGGTTCTCCCTACTTTTTTGAGGAAACGTTTTAATCTAATTAAGCTTGGCTTCTTCCTGCATAGCCCATTCCCCTCGTCGGAAATTTACCGGACTCTGCCTGTTAGAGATGAAATTCTGAAATCGCTGCTGAATGCAGATTTGATTGGTTTTCATACATTTGATTATGCTCGCCATTTTCTATCCTGTTGCAGCCGGATGTTGGGCCTATATTACGAATCCAAACGTGGTCATATTGGTCTGGAGTATTTTGGCCGCACAGTGTACATCAAAATTTTGCCTGTGGGGATTCATATGGGTCGAGTTGAATCTGCTTTAAATCACCCCTCTTCTTCCATCAAGGTCAAAGAAATCCAAAAACAGTTTAAGGGGAAAAGGCTTGTTGTTGGAGTCGATGATATGGACATATTCAAGGGCATTAGTCTGAAATTATTAGCTATGGAGCATCTTTTGCAGCAGAATTCAGGGATGCGGGGAAAACTAGTCTTTGTTCAAATTGTTAATCCTGCTAGGAGCTCAGGGAAAGCTGTACAAGAAGCAAAAATGGAGACACATACAATTACCAAAAGGATAAATGATACTTTTGGTTTTCCAGGCTATGAACCAGTGGTCCTGATTGATCGTCATGTCCCTTTTTGTGAGAAAACTGCCTACTTTGCATTGGCTGAGTGCTGCATTGTAAATGCAGTGAGAGATGGAATGAACCTGATCCCATACAAGTACATTGTGTGCAGGCAGGGTACGCCGAAGATGGATGAAGCTTTAGGAGTTGCCTCTGGGTCGCGTCATACAAGTTCACTTGTTGTGTCAGAGTTTACTGGTTGCTCACCATCATTAAGTGGAGCAATAAGAGTGAACCCATGGGACATTGAAGCTGTTGCCAATGCATTGAATGTGGCCATCACCATGCCTGATTTAGAGAAGCAGTTGCGGCATGAAAAGCACTATCACTATGTTAGCTCCCATGATATATCTCACTGGGCCCGCAGTTTTATGCAGGATTTGACACGAGCATGTGAAGATCATTATAGTAAACGCTGCTGGGGCATTGGCTTTGGTCTGAATTTCAGAATCTTGTCACTTTCTCCTAGCTTTAGGAAGCTTTCCAATGATTATATCATCTCTGCGTACAAGAGAACTTCTAAAAGGGCAATATTCTTGGACTATGATGGAACAGTGGTGGCTCGAACTTCCATTCCTACAGCCCCCAGTCCTGAAGTCATCTCTGTTATAAACAATCTTTGTTCTGATCCCAGGAACAATGTGTTTATAGTTAGTGGCAGAGGAAAAAAGTCTCTGAGTGATTGGTTTGCTCAATGTGAAAATCTGGGTATAGCAGCTGAACATGGATACTTCTTGAGGTATGCTAATCGGTGTTAATATTGAATTTCTAGCTTAATAATTTTGCTAGCAAGACATTGTTTGTCTATTAAATGGGACACATAAGGTTCAAACATAGCACTCATTTAAGTAAAATTAACTTCTCTACTGATTAGGTCATTGCAATTGTGAATGAAGCTAGTGGTTTTCAACTCATTTCATTGTATAGTATAAGTTCTGTTTTTTAAGGGGTTGCTTTTTCTCATTGTAGGTGGAGTGGGATGTCTGATTGGGAAACGAGATCCTTCGCTGATGATTTTGATTGGAAAAACATTGCCGAACCTGTCATGAAATTGTATACAGAGGCCACTGATGGTTCCTATATAGAGACTAAGGAGAGTGCCTTGGTATGGCACCACCAAGATGCTGATCCAGATTTTGGATCTTGCCAGGCAAAGGAACTGTTGGATCATCTGGAAAATGTCCTTGCAAATGATCCGGTAGTTGTTAAGAGGGGCCAGAATATTGTTGAAGTAAAACCACAGGTATGCAGGCTTTTTGTTCATGGCTTGTTCCCATGTTCCTTTTTTTTTTTTTATTTGTTTGAAATTGGTCTCATATTGAACTTAAAAATGCGCAGGGAGTAACTAAAGGGTTTGTTGCAGAGAAGGTTCTTTCCTCGATGATTGCTCATGGGAAACCCCCAGATTTTGTGTTGTGCATTGGGGATGACAGATCTGATGAAGACATGTTTGAAAGCATGTCAAACACAGCTTATGGTTCGTCACTTCCTTCAGCTCCAGCGATTTTTGCATGCACTGTTGGCCAAAAGCCAAGCAAAGCTAGATACTATCTAGATGATACTGTTGATGTATTAGCTTTACTTCAATGCTTGGCTGATGCATCAAATTCAAAGTCAAGTTGCACAGAAACACAAGTTTCTTTCGATAATGTTGTCTGAAAGGAACTGTGATTCTGCCCTTTCTATATGCAATGAATGACGCAGGCTGAACAAGCACGACAGTATCAATATGGATTTGTGCAAGAAAGATGCTTGTTCGGATGATTCTTTTTCGCTTTGATATAGTAGATTTCTCCTGAAGCTGGTTTCTGATGTCAACTTATTCGTTGCATGCTCTTGCGGTGTTCATTGCTGGCGCTTTGCGTCACGCAAGATGGGACAATGAAGAATTTGTGGCCTCAATCAAACATTTATCTTTCTTTTTTGTTGTTGCTCTAAATTTCAGGGAAATGAGGGCTGGTGTATGTATCTTGTGGTTTGGAGGGGGAATAGATATTATTACCGCGTAGTTCACAGGTTCATATGTTTATCATCATAGGTAGTGTTTACCCATGAAAGAACTCAGTTTTTTGTATACATGCTTTTGCTTATACAAGAAAGGAATTGTTTAGGGCCAATTCTTTTCTATCTTGTTTTGTTTTGAGCAATGAAAGTTGATAGGAATTCCATTCTACCATCTTTAGGCATACCTGAATTTTTAAATTCAAATGAAATGAAATTGATATTATATAATACAATACAATGCATGACCAAAAAAAAAAAAGGTTGACTTAATTATAATCTTTATTCTTCACTTAAATCTTCATTATTCATCTCGAAATTACGAATAAAATTGCAATTTGATGAGAGAATTCAAGTAGGAATGAACTCTTGGGGTTTTGAAATTTTTATATAAATATAATAAAGTTGTTTTTTAAAATATTTTTTATTTATAATATATTAAAATAAAATTTATTTTATTTTTAATATTAACATATCAAAATAATCTAAAAATAATTTAAAATAAATAAATAAAATTTAAAATTTTATAAAAATATTTTTAAACTACAAATACAAACTACGTAGAGGAATACACCTATACAATATTTTTGCGATCATGGACCCATCCCTTCTGAGCAAAACATTCGAAAGCGCCCATTGACCATACATAACCTGACATCTGACATCTCAGTTCAACCTTAAAGTCAAGCTACTTCGCATAGAAGGGAAAGTTCCCTGGAACTGAGAAGCATTAGACCGAAATCCTAAGAAAAGCAACTTCAATCCTCAAAAGATCGAAAGAGGTAGTAAGAAATGGCTTCTTCTCGTTTCAGTGTCTTTGCACTAGTCATCTTGTCCACATACTCCCTTGCACAGGTATATTCAGAAACCCTATTTTTAATAACCCTGAAGTGTTTTGCTTGGTCTGATATTAAAGAGAATCAGAAGATTTCATTTACTCTGCGACTGTGATTTATGCAGTTTGGAGCATCAAGCAAACTCAAATTGTCGCCATTTGAGTCAGCACTTGACACGCTGCAGAATCAAATTGGGTAACTTTTCCCCTTTTCCCTTCTCTATCCTAAAATTGGTTTTTGTTGCCAAGAAAATCAAATGTAAAACTGGGTTCTTTAAATGAAGTATTATATTATACATAAAAGATAAACTTAGAAAAAAAGTTATAATTTGTGGTAAATGTAGATCCAGTAGCTATAATCGCCGTAAAGTTTCATTTTTATCCTTTTGATTCTGTTTCTTTTATTTCTTGATGGACCAGAAAGAAGTTTCATTGTTGTGCTTCATCAATTTGCAGCTATACTTTCAAGAACATTGGTTATCTTCGCCGAGCAATGACACACTCGTCATTCTCTCAGGAGAACAATAAGGCATTGAGCATTCTGGGATCAAATGTGATCGACACATCTGTCTCTATGTATTACCTTGGAAAGGACATTGAAATCTCCCCGAAAGACCTTAACCGCTGGATATCAGAAAATGCTAAAGTGGACACTTCGTGTGCTGTTGATGGGATGAGACTGGGGTTGCATAGGGTAGTCAGAGTTTCTCCCAAGACTAATTCAACTGCTCCCGCAGTGGTTTGCAGTGCTTTCAGGGCGATATTTGGGGCTATTGCTATTGATACCAGGAAGGTCGATAATGCTAGCTCTGTGTTTTGGAAGGTTCACGGTAGAGAGGTTGGAAGAGAAATGGTTATGTGAGCGAGCATTCTGTTTTCCCTGATATTAGAAAATGTGTGCTAAGCTGTGGTATTTGTCTAGGTAGGGGATTCGCTTTAGTGCATGAACTATTAGTGAGTTGCTTATGGTCTTCCATATATGTTTGACTATTAGTATAGTTATGTAGCTAAGATTTGGGTGCCACGATTCTGAATTTGGTAATATATATGTACTCAGAATGCCCTGTATTTAGTTTTTCATTCTTACTCGCGTGACATTGTGTATGCTTTGGCAATCTTTTCTGGGCTATGTTTATTTGACTAAAGTTAGGAAATGTCTGCAACATTGTGCCTTATGAGCGTGAAAGAATACTTTTTAACCAGCAGAGATGTTAATAGTCATGCCCGCTTGTCCTGTCATTCATTTACAATATAATGCTGAGTAGAAGATGCATGGCTTTTATACACTCACTCTTAACACTGTCTCGGCGCAAATGTGCGACAAATCATTTAGTTTGCTGAGTTTCACGGACAGATTAGCATGTCTTTTTATGGATCCTAACTTGCATTCAGAATCATTTTTAAATGTTCACCTAGTTGACGGGTCTCTTGCTAATCTAAGGAGGTAATTCCAGTCAGGGACTAGCGAGAGCTTTCCAGGGAAAAAACTCGCGTAACTGGTGTGGTCGAGTTACTTGAGTCTTTTACAAATTTGAATGCAACACCAAACTTCTGTCATAACTATCTGGTGACTAATTTTGGCACTAGTTATTTCGTTGACCTATCTATTTGAAGGATTCATAAGAGGGGGGAAACAGTACTAGAAGGATACATACGGTTAACATTGTTACGAGCAATAATCAGGGATTTTTCTGCATTTTTGGTGGTGGTACTCTCTGTATCAATCACGACAGCACCCTGCATATAAGCACAAGGCAAGGTTTGTTCAACGCAACATACTATGTTGACTCGTCCACAATTTGGGTTTGAATCATGATACCATATACCTTCATTAGAGGCAATTCGCGGCTCCATAAATGAGAGGTATTGTTAGTCTTGGATTCATGTAGAAGCGGTAAAACCCCTTCAAATATATCATGTTGGAAGTTTGGGTGTGAAATCCTCACCAGTAGATACTTGGCTCTCTCCCAGTTGCCACATTAGAATATCAAGGAAGGGGCCTTCCCCTCCTCGTGCAGATCAATGGTCAATTTCTTCTCGTGATGGTGGGCTTGTTAGTAGAGTTACTATCCATCTCATCTCATGACAAGCTTACTAAATCTCCAGAGTCTAACAGCTAGATGTATCCATAGCCTCAACCAGGGGCAGAACCAGTAAATTTTCCTATCCTGGATTATATAATATATATATATATATAAATTATTTTTTAAGGTTAATTATTTTATATATAAATTTTGTTAAGATAATAATAAAATTTTAATTAAAATACGTAACACTATATATATATATATATAGTTTAAAGTACACAATTCAAAATAAAAATAAATTATACTATCAAAGTTGTATTCTTCGATGTTTCGTAGAATATAATTTATTTATAATCGAATTTAAATTAGTATCTTCAACAAGCTATTGACTTTAACATGACTTATATTACTAACCAAATCGAGGGATTTTTTTTTTAGAAATACATTTGTGAAAATTGAATTGAAACCCATTAGTATATTAAAAAAACTGAATGTATTCAAACTATTAGATTTTTAGGGTACAATCTACTACAATGAATGTGAAATATTGAATTCAAAATAAAAAGTTAGGGCTTGTAAATTCTTACCTGATGATTTTATATTCTTGTGGCTCTTTATATAGATTCTTTTTCAAAATCTAAGCTAAAATTGTATATTGTTGAGAAGATAAAAAACTGAAACTCTAAGTTACTCAGAAGACATGGGAACCAATTAATTATTTATGTTTAGATAGGTTTGCTGTAAAAACCAAAAAGAAAGTGTGCAGATAATTAATTATTGTTGTTTAGGTTTCCTTACATTTTGCTATAAAAAAAATGTGAACCGGTTAATTTTTCAGGATTGCTGTGAGAATTAATATTGTTATTAAGGCTGTTATCTAGGCTACAACTTTTCTGAACCTTGTAAAAAGCTCCGCCCTTGGCCTCAACACTAGCTCATTTAGCCTAAATGTCCCCTTCCCCGATCTTTTATACCTTAGATTCCTTTTTTGGATATGAAATTAAATAAAAAAAGTTAAAAAAAATGATAAACATATTAAATAATACAAAAGTACGAAGCTTTACATGTCTTGCCTATATACTCCTCTTTAGATATATAATTATTTTCTCATATGATTCACGTTGAAGTAATTAAAGGTTTTTATTTGGTTAATGCAAACATCTTTTTTGAAGTTAGTTAGACGGAGCCTTTAATCTAGGAGTTTGCTATAAAGAGAAGCACCCCCACACCTCTTATCGCTTATCAACTCAAAACCAAACAACACTAAATATATTATTAATTTCATGAATTTATATTCAAATTTTATGCTAATTCAAATAAGTTAATATCAATTCAAGCAGAACCCATGAATCAAGATTTAATGTTCAAATCAACATAAACCCTATCCTAAAAATTAAAATCACAATTCAACATAGATTATAAAATAAAAAATGCACATGAATTTAAATCAAATAATGTCTAAAACAGTCCAAAAATATACACAAAATAAATAATTTGTCCAAAATGATTTGAGTTTATAGATTGACTTTCCAGAGCATTTGAAATGTCTAAGGTATACTAAAATAGACATAGGAAGACCAATGGAACAGTGGCAGCATGTGTAACTTGTGCCACCATCATTATTGGAATATGGAATCAAACGCCGCTGCTGCTCAAGCATGGGTTAGTGGATTGAGTGCTTCTATACCGTCAGTGCTCCTTCACGCTCTCTAAGAAAAGAGATTTGGCCTTCCAAAGCTTTAGTCCTCTTCTCATTTGTTTCTTATCACGTAATTATTCCTCTTTTTTGGTTCTCTTTTATCATGATTGTTTCTGATAATTTTTTTTTATTGTTGTTAATCGTTGATGAAGGGTGGTTGTCACAAAGTGTCATGAGAAAGTAAGGATTGAAGCTGGCCTTGTTATTGTTGATAATGGCTATTAGGACTCATTGAAGATGGAAAGAGAGGAAGATTGTGAAGGTTTTTTTTTTGTGTTGGATGACTTCATGAAAAAAATGATTTTGCCTATGGAGAAGCTCTTGAGGCATTATTGTTGAGAAGAAGAGATGATTGTCTTAGGTTGCTCACAGTGAAAAAGAACCAAGGTGTTTGGTGGCAGAAGAGGGATTTGTGTATAATAGATAAAATGAGAGTAGATATAAAGAAAAACATATGGGTGTTGGTTATGAAATTCTGCCTAACACAGATTATAAAATGCTATAGTTATGGCAATACGTAGGATAAACCTTAAATATATATATGAGGTCAATTTTTCATCCCTAAAAGAGATCTCGCGCGGCTATATAGTCCCACTAGACTTAGCCTTTCCTTTGTCGATTCACTTGTGTTTTTACCTACAACTAGTTTGTCCCACAAACCTAGAAGATCCATATACCCTTTCAATGTCATAAGCAAGCAGAATAATATTAATGAAATGAATAACACAGTAAATTACATGAAAAAATCCCAACTTTTTCATTAACTCAACTATCCCAACTTTTTCATTAACTCAACTAAAGGATTATACAAAGTTTATCTTATATATATATATATAAAATGAAAATTAGTTATATAGAATTACACTTTACACTTAAGTACTATGACACTACTTTAAAAACACACATACAAATACAATAATTATCTTATACTTAAACGACTCCTATTTTAACTATAGTTTCATCATTATGATTAATGAAATTTTCTATATAAATTCATCATTACGGCCTCCTCATTTCAGCACCACTAGTTTCTCTTAAGAAAATTTACTAAATTTATATAACTAGTCCCTGCCAAAGTTGCTGATTTAGTTTATTTCAATCAAACCTCGATCTTGTGATGATTTTAACCTCTTATAATATAAACTCTAATTACTTAAAAATTGCTTTATTAAAATTGATGAGTTTAACCTTATCCCTTGCTCATACAGTCAATAGCTCTTATTCATACAATTAACTTTTATTCTTTTTAAACCAAGATTCCTCGCTCATACAACAAACTAGACTCTTTTCTTTACCTTTTTTTTTCTATATCATTGACTACTGCTCATGTGACATCCTTAACTATTTCTGTAAGTTCTTAGCTTCTGCTCTTACGACCAACTTAACTAATTTTTCAAGTTAATAGCTTTCTTTTATATGGCTTTTTTTTTCTAGGATGGTTTTCTATATCTATTTTTAAGACACATTTTACACATAAACATAAATTTTGTATTGACTATAAATAAAAAGGTGAGGTGACAAGCACCTAAATAAAAGTTTAGTAGTATGTGCTCCTTCAACCACTGGTTTAACCTTGAATGCCCCTCTTGATTTTCAAGGAAATATTTCCAATTAGTATCTAATTCACTTTAACCTATTTTTCATACTAATTGAAAACATGATTATTCCTTGCATTTTTCAAACACAATATTTATTATTTCTTTACCATCTCAATACAATTTGACATTGTCTATATTACTCATTTGCATTTACATGTCATTTAACATTTTTCTTACTATCATTTTACATCTAACATCTATCTCTCATTTTCCATATTATCAATTTGTTAACCCATAACCTAACATAAATAATCATTTAATCACACTTGATAATTTATTACAAGCATACCTCATCATTAAAACAATAACATTATATAATTTTATTAATTTTCATATTTTTCTTTTTACCTTATACAAAAATAACCCTGTATCTAAACCTGTTATTTCATATAGATCAAAATCATGTCTAAACACAAACCCATCATTTTAACAAATACATCATTTTTATAATTTTTTTAGAACATCAATTCCAATACAGTTTATCCAATCTTTCATATTTCTATCATTTTACATATCACGTAACTTCCTTAATTTTCTTAGAACATAAAAATCTCATTATAATTTATTTATTCATTTCCATTTCTATCATTCCACCAAATACACAACTTTCATAACATTTGTAGAACAAAGATTTCAACCTAATTTATATAATTTATTATATTTCCATCATTACATCCATTTTATATTAAGTAAACTTCTAATTATCTACCAAACAACATTTAAAATCAATTATAAGCATTATAGAATACCATAAACAACATGAACTAATCACATTTCTAATTTCTCCCAATTTTCAGTTTATGATCGGCCACTAATTCCCTGAAATTAGTTTTTAATTTCTTTTCTAGTCAAGTTGTTTACACTATATTTACTCCCTAATTAACAAAATTTTGCATTTCTCTTTTATTTTCACATAAACTTGAAATTTAAAGATTCAAGACTTTTTAATTGTAGATGTTAATTAACCAAATTGAACCTTTCCTATATTATTTTTATAACCCAACACCAATAAAAATTAACCCAATCAACGTTACAATATAAAATATAATAAACTTTAAAATTTGTAAATTGAGGATTTTGAAACCCAAAACCAACATCCAACTAAGAATTGAAATTAATTGGTTAGAACCTCTTAACACAAACAAATCATCCAATTGAATGAGTTTCTTGCAAAGATTCAAACGTTTTCCCCTTCCTCTTCAAGTTTTTGTGCACTTTCCCTCTCTAATTCCCAAGCTTCCAACCCTTCTATTTAATTTGGTTTTTTATACTGGATAGAAATCGTCTAATCATGCTTCCCTGCCCATTAGTTTTGGAGAAGAAAGGAGGAGAAAAATCAAAATTTCTAAGTCTTCATCCATCGTTATGGCTGGCGGGTTTAATAGAGGAAGAAGTAGGAATTTTTCCAAAAATTATGATAATATCACTCATTTTATGTCATACATGATATTTTCTTCAAAACTCCAATCTATTATATTTTTTATTTTACAAATTCTTTTCTACTTTTTACTGAAGATTTTAACTAATATACTGAGTGTTTTTTCTCTTTAATTATGAAAGTTTTCCTTGAATTTCTTTTTCAATTAAAAATCTCTTTATTCAACATGAGTTTCTTTTTTATAACTATAATCGTGTCTATTAGTTGAGTTATCGTTTTTAAAAATTATCACAAGTTAGTGTAATATTTCATCATCTTTTTATTCTGTTCATTAAATTTATATTTTTATAATTAAATATGTTAAGATTTTATTGTTTTCCATTTCAACTAGTGCTATACAATGGTTAAAATCACAATAAATATTAATTTTTTATTAAAAAAATTAAATAATTATTTGATAAGTTAACTAGTTTATTTTTTTAATCATAGTTTTGAAACTAGGCTTCACTTGATGGGTCGATCCGGGATCAGGCCTATCCAAAATTAAAACCAGACTAGGTTTAAAAAAATAAAAAAAGATAAAATTTAGATTGATCTAATAACAATCGGTTAAAAATCTGGTTATAACTAGTTGATTTTTATAGGTTTTTTTTATTAAAAATATCATTTTAATTTTTTAAAAAGGTAATTTAAATAACTTGATAACCTAATCAAAATCTAAAACCCAAGTTTTGAACGGGTTAAATTTAAAAATTATGCCTTGAACCGTTAGGTCGACCAAACTTCACCAGATTTTTATTTATTTATGGCATGCATGAAAAAATAGCTACGCATGGATTTTGATACGTCCGCAGCAGGGCGCGGACCGAACTATAAAAGGGCGGAGAGACCACAATTTCCACAAAAGCGCATGAGACAGAGTTCATTAAGCAGTATCATCCCGCTTTCCTGTCCGTCAGATGATACAGCTGGCTCCGCCATGATAAAATCAAATGGATTCTTGGTGATTTCAATCAATTTTTCTGGTCGTGACACCTCATATGGACCCCACTAAGAAGTCCACCCAACGTCTCTCGAAAAGTACCTGATTGCCTCCTCTGTTCATCCCCCACACAGGGGCCCACAATCACGCTCGAGCAATTAACAGCATAATTAATTATCAGATAATGCTCTTAAATCCACGCTTATCTCTCCATAAAAGCCAAAAATATAGGCTCAGACACAGCCAATCGATTACACTTCCACTGATTACTTTTTAAATAAGTTTTGATAGTGAAATATATGTTAATAATATTTTTTTATGTTTTAAAAATTATTTTTAATTTTAGTATATTAAAACAATCCAAAACATGTAAATTATATTAAATTTTAATAAAAATAAAAAATTTTAAATTTTTTAAAAATACAAGTTTAATCACGTTGAACACACCCAAAAAATAATGCAAATGCAAGCCTCCAATTGAGTCCAAATATATAAATATTATTATTTTAATATAATTTTAAATAAATAAAACATAAAAAAAATTAGTGGTTTCTCCAAAATAAATAATTATAAAGAAAGATTCAAATCATCCTTCACTGGCAGCTGTCAGTTCCCGGTATCTTTCCGTTGCGTCTCTCTCGCATTTAAAGATCACTCTCTCGTGAAGAGAGAATTCGATCAATCGAAATGGCCTTTAGAGAGGCAGAACCAATCCCAGAAGAAACGACGTCGAATTCTCTCCTAACAAACACACGCTGCGGCTTCCTTTTTCCCTGCTTTTCTTCCCGACGATCCTCCAGCGTCGGATTATCCTTCTGGGAGCGAATCAAATCATCACCTTCATCAAACGACGATGACCCTCATCGTAATCAATGGTGGGCCAAGGGGATGAGAGCGTTTAAGAAGATAAGAGAGTGGTCAGAAGTTGTTGCGGGTCCGAAGTGGAAAACTTTCATTCGGAGATTCAATAGGAATAAAAACAGCGGCAGCGGTAACGGAAGGCACCATGGGAAATTCCAGTACGATCCCTTTAGTTATTCGCTGAATTTCGATGAAGGACCAGGAGGACAGAATGGAAATTTCGATGACTTGGATGATTATAATGGTTTTCGCGATTTCTCCTCCCGTTACGCCTCCGTTTCTGCTTCTGGTCGGCCGGTTGCTGTGGAAGCGTCGAAGAGTAAAGATGTGGCGGTTATGGTTTGAGAGGAGACGATAAGAGAAGGGAAGGGAAGCGCGCGGGCGCCGTTGATGCCAACATTCGCTGAGGAGGGTCACGGATGGAGTGAAGTGTGTGTTGTCTCCGTGACGCCGGCGCGGTCATGAAACGCGGCCGTTCAAATGGTATTTTATTAAAAATTAATTTTTATATTTTTTATATGTCATTATTAAAAATAAAAAATATATTATTTTAATATATTAAAAAAAAAACAAATTACATATTCTCAAACACCTAAAATAGCAGCGTGAACTCTCCTAGCTGTACCCGCAATGTTGTGGTGGAGGATTTTCTCAAAAGATTTTTAAAAAAAATTAAAAAGTTTTTATTTTTAATTTCACTAGATAAAACCATAATAAGTTATTAAAAAATCAAATCAAATCCATTTATCACCGTCGTTATCTTCAATTATAGATTTTTGTGATGCACAAGGGAGTGATAGATTCTTGTGAAGCCGTGTTGAGATGTTTTTTCACTAAACTTTCTGGTTAATTTATTGAAATAGGATATACCAAGATGGCGATAAGACAAGAACATGCATGCGTGTTAGGATTCAAGAGAGGGGTTTTGCTTGCCTTCTTTGCTTTATAAATGTATTTTTTTATATATATAACATGGGTTCCTTCTTCCGACAATATTCTGGTATTGCTTCTCTTGCTTGCTGTGTACCTAACAAAAAAATATTTATGTTGATGTTGTGTCATGCGGATGATAAATGGGTAATTACAGATTTACCTTTTTACTTTATTTATACTTATTATCAATAGATAGTAAGTTAGATATTCATAGTTTTTTTTTTTTAAATATCATTTATAACTCAATAAATATAAATGTAAATTAGGTTCAGGATGCTGTGGGATAGCATTCATCTACTTATCACTTTATTTTTAATTTTAGGATTTTAAAGATTAATCCAGGTCCGTGTAAATTGATTAATCAAAGTATGCATAAACCAGCATTTATATTCTTGATTATAAAAAAAAATAATAAAATTAGGATTAATCAAAGTATGTTTTTTTTTTGTTACCATGTGAACTTTATTCCTTTGCTTTAAGACAAGTTGACTCCCAGTTCACAAAGGGACGTTATGGCCTCTTATGAGGACAACGAAAAACATACCAAATTAACCGAGTCTTTCTTATTATTTCATCAGAAATATCTTAGCTTATTATTCCAAACACAACAATTCATATTCAAGTAGTCGCCCTAATCATTTAATTAATCAATTAATTCATAATAGTGTACATACAATGAAATTCATTAAGTACAACTCAAAAATTTAAGCTTAACTTTTAGAATACATTTCATTACAAGAACAATATTATAAGTATTTATTGATATTATGATCCTTATCCATTTTATCCATTTGAATTACAAGATACTACTAAGAATCTATTTAATATTGTAACTAAGAAAATCAAAACTATGTCTCAAAGTGATATTTTAGACTGTGAACCTATAAAACATATAAATTAAATTAAGATATTCATCACAATCCTATTTAGATACACCAAATACAACATACACATGAAAATTCATGAAACAAATCTCTATAATTTCTTTTTATAATGTCAACTCATTTTCATTAATCTTTACTAACCTTGAGTATTGTATAGTTATCTCATCATGGTAATTTTAAGATTTATCTTTTAATCCAAAAATTGCATCTTATGCAAAAATCCATCTCAATAACTTTATCCATTGAAGCTCACCCTAAGGTTTTATTAATGATAAAAGTCTATTCCTCGTATCTTACCATATACCATGTTTTTGTCAAGGGCAAATTATCATTTGTACACTTTACTTTTATATTCTTTAAGGAATCTAACTATTTATCAATATCACTCAAAAATTTTAAATAAGCATAACCAATAATTTATCGATTTTTATTTTCCATAAGTATGCGAATTTTTCTAAAGTGCTAATTGGACTATTAATGAAAATAATTGGTTGATAACCTTCATAACTATACTTTTTATTGATCAGTTGAGCTAGTCTCTTTTTAGATTTCTTGCACATCTTTACCCTAACTTCTAACCAGATTACAACTAAAAAAATTATAAATTTATATAAGGTGATATTTTATATTGTGAACCTATAAAACATACAAATTCAAATAAAATATCTATTACAATTTAATTAAAGTATGTCAGATATAACATGCATGTGATTTTTCATGGAACAAATCTCTATAATTTGTTTTGATAATAACAAAATCAACTCATTTTCAATAATCTCTACTAACCTTGAGTATACTCATCTCGTCAAGATAATTCTAAGTTTTATCTTCCCATCTAGAAGTTACACCTTGTAAAAATACCACTTTGATAACCTCATCCATTGAAACTCACCCTAAAGTTTTATTAATGGCAAAGGCCTATTCCACACATCTTACCATGTTTTTAATAAGGATAAATTATTCTTTGTACTCTCTGCTCTATATATTCTTTAAAAAATCTAACACTTTATTGGTATCACCCTACAATTCCAAATAAGTATAACTAATAATTTATTAGTTTTTATTTTTTACAAAAAAAATCTTTAATATTGATTTAACTTGATTTAGTTTGAGCTAACATATCATTTGTCGTTCATCTTATAACAAACTTCCATGTATTCATGTCTTTACATGCATCAATACACTTATCTATCATGTTAATTGACCATCATATAGCTTGAAATATATAGACATGGATGCGTATGTTATTATCTCATTAGACTATTAAGATAGTTCTTAAATCTCTTACCATATATTACCCTCATTAGCCTATATTTATATCAGTCTACATGATTAAATAACTACCTTTCTTTTCAAGAGTACATCGTAAAAAACACCATATTCATTCAACCACACCACATTGTTCAAACTAGTCATTCATTATAACTCATTTTACTATTATTGCAATCCTTATTGTTCTCATATATACATTGTTTCGAAACAATATTTGAAATGTATTTTATTGTTGTTCCTTAATAGCTTACTGACTCATATAAACTGCTGTAAAAAAAACCTAAAAATTATGCCCTAAAAATAACCTAAAACACATCTTTAGTATAATTAGTTACACTCTCCATAACAAACTACTCAATAGGTTCTAATATTGTTATGTTTTAACAGTGCTAGACTTCTTTATTGCTATGAAAATCCAAAATAAATTGAATATTAATGATATATTATTTCCTATCAAATGACATGCTAATCAAAACAAACCAATTCCTTATAAATCATTAGTTTTTTTGGTCCTCACTTTTAATGTTGACTCATCACCCTTTTCCATTTATGTAGTTAGTTACACAACTTTCATCTAATCCATTTTATATTCCATATTCCTTTCTTTCCCTTTTTTCTTCTTCTTATTTTTCCTTAATTCTCAATGTAACCTACATTTGTTACATTTTCAGTAATTTTATTCTGAATACCAATAATTTTACTTTTCATCTATGATTTTTAATTATCTAGTTCACCTTGAACAATTATAATCATTGATGCTAAATTAATCTCAACCTTCCAACATGAAGGCCAATTATTTCTTGCTATCTCTTATAGATGCCATTAACTTTCACTAATCATTAAGGTTGCCAACAACTCTAGTTAACCTTTAAGGATGCCAATAAATCAGGATAACATTATGATTTCCAACAACTTCATCTACCCCTTATTGATGCTAACAAATCCAGCTAAGTCTTATATTTGTTAATAACTTCAGCTATTACTTAAGGATGCTAATAAATCCAGTTAACCTTTACGATTACCAATAACTCCGACCATCCTATCTAGAAGCCAATAAATTTGACTAACCCTTATAGTTGTTAATAACTTCGGCTATTCCTTATAAATGCTAATAAATTCAACTAACCCTTATAATTACCAATATCTTCAACTATCCCTCAAGGATACTAATAAATTTGACTAACCCTTATGATTCCCAACAATTATTGTTATCCTTAAGAATGCCAATAAATTTGGTTAACCCTTATAGTTGTTAATAACTTAATGTAGCATTTCTAATTTCTAAACACATTCAGATCTTTTCATCATAATAGTCAAATTAAAAATCATGATTTTTTTTTATTACGTTCTATTTTTATTTCATAGATCTCTACAAAGATATAGTAGAATTTTTCTTATTCTTAAGCATACCAAGTTATCAACATCGCAATAAATTCACACAATCAATCTCAAGTTACAGTTCAACCATCCTAAACCTTTACTAATAGTAACATAAATTACATTCTTTTTCATAATCCAAATATTTTCCATATTAAAATTACTTCACCAAATTAAAGGATATAATTAAATCCTAAAGATTAAAATAAGCCAATTACATGTATATTTCTTTTAACCTAATAAATACAAATAAATATCATATCAATTTCAAACTTAATATATAGAATTCAAAGATCATGAACAATCTTAAATATAGTTTACGTTATGTTACAAGTACTAGTGACAACTTAATAATACAAGAGAGAATTTAACTAATTCATAATTACATCACTAAATCCTAATAAAAAGAAGTGATAAGGCTAATCTAATGCTCCAAAGATGTACCTAAAAAATATTATAACATACAATATAAGTGAGTTAAAGAACTAAATCATGTAATACATAATTAAAACTAATCTTTAATGTCATCAATTCAATTCTAGCCAGAGATTTATTATTATTAGTTGGTATAAACTTTTTGAAAAAGTTAATTAACTTAGGTGTCCGGGTCATCAATTTCTTTAATACCACTAACATTTTTTATGATAACTAATAGTCAATAAAAAACATGGTTATTAGAAAAGCTAATACCATTAAAATGCCATTGATATTCTTTAAGATAACTAATAATCAATAAAAAACATGGTTGTTAGGCAAACTAATATCACTAACAGTACCCAAAGTATTGGTCAAATAAATCTCTCAGTAGCAGATAAACTAACGTCACCAGTATCACTTAAGATACTAGTTAAAGTCACCATTTTTACATTGTTCATGTCACTCTTAATATATATACATAAATTTATATATTAGTTTAGAGGACAACACTTGATTGACTATATAGGTGGTCTAACAAATGTGTTGGCGTGAAGACATGTAGAATTTATAGGATTGTATGAAACAAAAGTGAAAGAAACTATGGGATTGTGTATAGAAAAATATAAAAATATTTATATAATGAAGAAAAGAGCATGAGAAAATATGGTTTAAAATATGTATAAAAACATGCAAAATAAAATAAAAAATAAACAAAAAGCGTCTGGGTTTTTTACATAGCTAGGTTACACTTGAGGACATGCCCAAATGCTTGGTTACACCCTTAGGATAACCCAGCTTTTCTAGCCTATCCTTAGTAAACAAAAGTTGTGCTCACTTGGGCTAAGCCTAGGCAAGCTGGATCAAGTTTTTTTAGCTTTTTTTTTTCTTCCCTTGAAATATCAACTATATTAAAAGATTTAAGGTTTGTTATAAAGCTTTATTGTTCGCATGAGAATAGTGAAACTTTTTTCTCTTTATTTTTTTTATTCTTTTAATTAAGTCATTATATGACCTAACTGAATACAATTGGGATTGAAATTATAGACAAAAATATGAAATTAAAATATAAAGGATTGAAAAGGGAAAAAAAATACATGACTCTCTCTATATTCATAATTATTTTTTATTTTGGTCTAAATATTCATTTTATTTAATTTTTAATCACTGGATTTCATAAAATAAAAAGAAACTTATTAAAAAAATAGTAATGGATGAGAAATTTATTGGTTATCATAAGCTAGGAACCAAAATATCTAGGTTTAGTGTCAAAGGGTTCTATTCGACAAGAGGATTTTGATGGTGATATTTTTTTTTCTCTTCTTCTTGCTTAAAAGTAAAATGAAATCAATTTCTTAAGCGATAAGCTAGGAACCAATCTCTTAAACAGTAAAGTAGAATGGTCTCGGGAGATAATTGTTTCAATTTAATTTTGTATTTTTTTAACGGTTTCTTTTCATTGGAGGTGTTTCTTGCTTAATAAATTGATTTTAGGTAGTTTTAAGAGTGTTTATCAAGGGTTTTAAATGAAAATGGATTAAGAATAGATTTTTTTGGTAAAACTACAATTCTCTTGATTTTCTAATCAGTATACATTGCATTATTTGCATGAGTGACACATCATTTGTTACTTTTTCAAATAAAAAAAATGTCATTTGCCTTTTAACAAAAGAAGAAAAATAAAATATTTTCTAGACATGCCAGCCTAGGCTAGATAGCCTATATGATTGGGTATTGGTTATGGCCTAGAAGCCTAACTATCCTTTTTTTTTTGTCATTTGTCCTTTTTTTTATTTTTTTATTTTTATTTTTTAATTTCTTCATTCAATATTGAGTTCGTATTAAGTGTTTTTTTTTTTAAAAAAATTTGCCTTCATTTTCATTGATTTACATTTGATTGATTTTGAGTTGGTTTTTATAATTTACTTCAATTTACTTTTTATAAGATTATATTATTCTCAAACAAACATCTCATCATTTAGTTTGTATTTAATTTTACGAGCATGTATTTTTATTATTGTATAATGAAGTAAAAAATAATTTTTTAAAGAAATTATCAAACCTAGTAAGCTCTTAATTTGGGTAACGGGATTGGCAAATTAAGTTATAAAACCTTAATCAAATTAATATGTTGTTATTTTAATATTTAAAAAAATTATTTTAAATTTTTTTTAAAGTTATATCATGTTTTTAACTGTTATCAAAGTTACTTTTAAATATATTAAAGTCAATCGAGTTGTAATAGGATAAATTTTAGATAATTTAGTTTTATATTTTGACTAAATGAATAGTTAGACTAATAAATTATAAAATTAACTCAGTAGATGAAGTTTAATAACAACAATAAATAGTTTATTTGCAATCCAAAACTTTTTTAACACTAAAAGAAAGTATTGATCCGAAGTGTAGAGTGTAAACTAGCGTATAAGAAAAAGAATATGTATGCACATTACCTCCACATCGACATGCTATAAGCGGCTGCATCTAGACACAAAAGTAATGATCGCCTGCCTTTTTGGTCAATACAGCACGGGAAATCATATATTCTAAAGTTTAGGCCTCCTTAGATGATGAAATTTTTCATCACGAATATAATAAAAAGATTGACTAGCTTGGTAGTAAAGATAGAAAAAGGTCAAATAACATGACTTGGATGAAAAGGCTCTCCAAATCCTTAGTCAGAACATCACTCTAGAACATATTTTAAGACAATAATTTGAGCACAGTTCACATAATTCACGAGTGTAAGCGCAATTAGAACAACACAAAAAATCCCTTGCGACAATCTTTGACGTTACTGTAAGCCATGTGATCTCTAGATAAAGAAAAATGATGGTACTAGCAGGTAGCCATCAGCCAAGGCCACAAATCTGGGCATTCTAGGGCGGTCATCATGTTCCATGCAAGACTGATTGCCCCCAGCACGCACGCAGTGTTATAAGCTTATCCCGTAGCTTTTTTAAGAAGAGTTGAGAGGTGAGATGTCACATTTTCAATCAGCAGAAAAGTGGTTGCGGTAAATTTCTGCATCTGAAATTACTGTTTGTTATGTGGTTGAATTTTATTTTGTTTTTGTTAAAATTTGATTTTTTTAAGTTAATGTTTTATATTTTTTAATTTTTTTGATACGTTGATATTAAAAATAAATTTAAAAAAATATTATCTTAATATTTTTTTAAATAAAAACACTTCTAAAAATAAATCTTAAAGCAGAGGAATGCAGAGTTTGCTGAACACTCGACGCAGCTTATTAATTTTGAAAGCTGTGGTACTTGCGAAATATGCATCAGAGTGGGGGTACTGCTGCATTCTCATGTCTTTTTTGAACAATTGCATTCTCAAGTCAATATCCAATTTTTTCATGCTATTCACTCATTCCAAGGTCCTCAGCTTTTATCAAATAACGTGCTGTTCAGCTAATCTGGATTCTTCGGACTTGAAAATTCCTAATGTTATACAGAATTTAATCAAGTGATCAAACTTATAGGCAATAAAATTACAGAAACGGGATGCTTTAACCCTGGCTTGATTATATTTTCTGTGAACCAAACCAATTCTGGCTTTGGAGTTTCGAGATATTTAGACAACTTAAAGATTATGGATGAGTGATCACAGGCGACCACTCCACGTCTCTCATGTAACATTTTCATCTCAACTCAGGAGCACTCCTGCAGTATTTTACATGACAATATTCAACGGGCATCCTCAGCTAAAATAATGAATTTATAGTACATAACATGGAGGAGGATACATACAAATTGATCAGACAAGACAGGGCAAAATAGTTTAGTCAGTGAATAGTTTATGTATCTCTGACAATTTCAGTACTGGTATCATTGATCGGTAAACTTGCAGCAACAGAAGACGAAGATGACACGTCCATGTGAATGCTTGAAGAAGTTGGAAATCTGCTCTTCTTAGACCACAGCCATATCTTGGAAACTGAGAAGCTATCACCTCTTGTCCTCCCTCTGATTTTCTTGTCTTCCAAATCCCCGTCAGTTGAAGGGCATCCATTATCTCTTCCTCTGCAGTTAAGATTACCTTGAGACAAGGCCACTTGCAAATTGGATTCACCTTCCACATACTGCACTGTCCCCATAGAGTAACATCTCCTAGCATCCAAATTACACCTGCTGGTCTCTCCTTGTTGTTTCTCTCCAGTATCCCCGTCATTCAAAGTTCTGAACTTGCCAAGTCGCACTGAAAATACCCTCTTTTCACCATCACTTTTGTCCTCCACAACGGTAGCTGATTTTTGACAATTGACAGATCCACACTCTTCTTCACAGGAGAATCCATTTGATAATTCTCTTGAGAGATCATAATTGGACAGTGGGTTTTCCATTGGAACACTAGAGCCCAAAAGGGTCCCTCTACAAAGAGGGCAGGTTGAGTTTGAGAGAAGCCAGGTATCTATGCAGTTAGTGTGAAAAGCATGACTACACTGAGGAAGCAACCTGAGCCTTTCTTGGTCTGAGAATTCACAGAGACAAACTGCACAATCAAATGGCTCCTTTAAACCCATGATGTCTTGGTAATAGAACACAGGTAGAGCATCAATGAAAGCTTGGTCTAGACCTGAATCATGCAAGCGAAAGAGCTGTTGAAGCTGTCTTTGTAGAGAATGAGACCCTGAGGTTTCTGGGTACCTATTGGAAGGATAAATTGGGGAAAAAGATGCCCTCTTTAGGAGAAATCTAACAAGTAAATGAAGAAGACCAGAAACAAAGAAAACAACAGCAAAAATTACTATAACCAGAAGAAGCACTGGACTAAATTTGTTAAAAGAAGATGATGGCGGGGTTGATTCTTTCTCATAGTTGAGAGTCCTGTAAGGAGTTGAGATTGATAGAGGAGGTGGTAGAGGAGTTCGGTTTATTGTAAAACCATCCTTTTGTTTCACATCAAACAGAACTCTACACATTTTAGCAGATGGGTGCGCTCAAAAACAACACTTTCTCATGAGTAATTCGAGATCAGTCTGTTCAGACTTCTGACAGCCCTTTACAACTGATATTGGTTGCCCTCACATAGACATTCTTGCTTCAACTGAGATTGTAGAGGATAAAAAGGAGTGCACAATCAAGCTAAGAACATATTCTTAAGGGGGAATTAGAGGATAAAAAGGAGTGCACAAACAAGCCAAGAACATAACATATTCTTAAGGAGGAATTGAGTGTGCTGTGAGGAGATTCTTTAGCTCTTAAGTGAGGATTATGTGGTAAAAAAAGAAGACTGTCTTTTAAGTTCTAACAAAGTGTGAGCGCCGAGGGCTTTTGCGTTTGCTTAATGATAAATTAAAAGAAGGTAAGGTAGGGTTTTCAAAGAACCAGCCATTTACACATACACCACAAAACTCCAAAAGTGTGCAAGAAATTGTATTTGGTTGGTCATTTGGTGATGACGGGACGGGGCCTTGTCTTGAATTTCTGAATCTTTTTTAAATCTAACACAGTTTTCAAACAAAAAAAATATAGTGAGGAAATGATATATTCTTAAAAAGTTTCGGGAGAATGATATAATTTTTACATAATTATTATTTTCAATCGTGATTGTTTAATAATCTCAATTTAGAATATATATATATATATATGCACAATTTTTTTTTATCAATTGTAGCCGCTCATAATAAATAAATAAAAACCCTTAAAACCCCAAAAATCTCAAGAGAAAGCAACCTCTAAATTACTAAAAACACTATCAAATCCTCCATTAAAATACCATAATCATTTTTTCCTTGTCTCAATGAGTATCTCTAATGTTTTTATGTTGTAAATTGCTGACCAAGCTTATGTGTCTGGTAAAACTGCCTCCACCACTGATCACCTAAACATAAAAATAACAAGATAATATATATATATATATATATATATATATTCTCTGTTAATTTGACAAGTTAAATTATTAAATTAATATTTTTATATTTTGATTTAATTTAATATTTGTATTGTGTTTGATAAATAAAAAATTCTGTTGCATTTGCTAATTATATTTATTTAGATTTTAAATATTGAAAGTATATGTTGTTCTTATTACAATTGATGTTATTTATAGAATCAATTAGATTTGAATTAAAGAAATTAAGGTTTAAATTAATTATTGGGTTACTTGTCATATTTAATTATATTTTTTGAATTGATATAAATTTTATTATAATTGATGAAATTAAATAGGCTTTTAATCAATTGATTTTATTAATAAAGTGATGGTTCAAATGGTAGCAACTAGAGTTTGCATTGAATTTTTGTATAAATTATCATAATTATAGATTTTGTTTAGTTGAGATCATTTACTTTTTAATTGACATTCAATTCTTATAATTTAATTTTTAATTGTAAAAATTGTTCAATTAATAAGATGTAAAAATTACCATAATTAAAATTTTGCAATTAATTATAGTTTTATTTCTATTATTAATCATTTAAATAGGCAAATTGATTATAATTGGATGATCCATCATCTCCGACATACATCAATGTGAGATTTATAAAGAAATTTGATTTTTAGAGATGTGTATTTTATAATTTCTGAGAAGGAATGCATGGCTGGTACATAAGTATAGTACGTTGAATCATTACACCTTACACATCGCAAATTCCTCGACATGAAGAGATGAAATATTAGCCACATGTATGTAGGATTAAAAATGTTACAAGTATTTATTACTTTTTATAGGCTTTGATAAAATCATTGTATTTTATTTATAGATTAATAATTTTTATTTACTTCATATTATGTTGGAAAGTTGCTACATGATGGTCGACATGCTGCGACTGATCCTTATGATTTCAAGATGATTATGATGAACTTGTTTTTTATAATGCATATTCTTGATTTCAGACACATCATACTATATTTAACCTATTAAAAGAGATATTGAGTCTAAATGATATTGTCTTAGAGAAATAAATCACATAAACATGTGAAAGTTGTGCTATTGATTAATCTAGATCATTCTCTCATCGTTGCAAAACATATAAATAACTTCAAATGTATTATTATGTTGTGTATAATATGTTATATTATTTTTCTAGTTAAGAGTTATTCTTATTATTACTAGTTTTGTAATATTGATTTTGCTAATTATGATATTGATTTTAAATTCTTTTTACATATTATCCATTATCATAATTGATTAATACAAACATGATTTAATATTGCTAAAAAATAGATAAACATATGAGCAAATTGTTTAAAATTTTAAATCATTTATTAACAACTTAAAGAAAACACAAATAAATACGATGATAAAAAAACACATATATTAATTTAGAATTATAATTAACAAATAAAAATGATATTAAAATATCACACTTTAAATTATGGGTTTGAGGTTTGATAATTTATAGCCTTGGCTTTTAATTGTAGTGATTTAAACTTAGTTTTATATAAAATTAGGTTTGGGACACAACTACAATTTTTATTAGTGGTTATTTAGCAATTTTAAACAATTACTACTACTAATAATAATTTAATAAAATGCTAAGGGTAATAACAATTGTTATCATTAGCAGTTTTAAATATCCGCTATTACCCTAGTTATTATTAATAAAGTTATGTTTTTTAATAATAGTTGAACTAAAATTGTGTTATTTTTTAAATATTTTTTTACATTATTTTAAAAAAATGTTAAACTATGCTAAGTTGATAAAAGACCTGAATTTATACATTCAAGGCAGAGTTTTTCACCCACGGGATTTTTAATTTGTCTGTTATATTAGACTGTTAGAGGAGGGAAGAAGGGGGTGGTTACTGCGAGTGGTTGTAGAGGAGTGTGAGCTGCTGGCCCCTCTTGATTATGATAATTTGCAATAGGCACTAATAGGGTTACTATTTTTTCACATGGAGACTTTGTGATTGTGCACATGCCCGCTGCTAACTGTTCGAAGCTCATTTGGGACATGGAGACTCTCCTTTAGACCTCCTATTGTCTTCTTCATCAAAGTTTTGATGCATGTAGTGAAAGGCTAGTAGAAAGACCAGAGTGCCGCAATGAAAAAAGCGTAATGATTGATCGGTCCACCACCACTCACAGTCTGATTGTCCACAGTAGTCTGTGTGACTTCTGGATCTACAGAAATAATTACCCTTCAATGATGGTTTTTGGTATGATCGCCTGCTAATCACGAGAAAGTGCCCATCAATCTTCGCCAGCCTGAAGGTTTTCCAACCATTTTTGAGTCTGAAAATCTCAGATATGTAGAGCAAAACCAAAACACAGCCTATATATATGAGCACATGTGATTATGCAAAGCAATTTCTTCTGATGACTAAGGAAAAGAAAAGTGAAACTGCAGACCAAACCTAATGGTAGGTCACATGAGCTCTCAGGACGCATGGCCTTTATAATAACGTTCTTGAAGTTTGTTTATTTATTTTAATCATGCCCCCTCGACAAGGTGATGATGGCTTGCCATATTTGTAGTGGTTAGACAATTTTCCGTGATGAGATGATTGATGTTGTCCAGACAACATGGTAATCAAGATATTTTGGTTACTTCTTCCTACTTTCAAGGTTCTTGAATCCAGAAATTAAACGTGACTCGAGCATCTCTATACTTACACATTACAAAATGCTTTCAATTTTTACTAGACAATCCACACTCTAAATTCAAGTTACCTTGAAATAATCCTAACAAGACTAAATACTCTTCAGCATATTAAAGATTGTATTTTGTTAGTGTTTTTACGATAAAAAAAATTATAAAAAAGAGGAATTATTTTATATACCAACATGTTTTAAACGAACTCTAAGATTTGATGTAGGGTTAATGACCAAATTGTATAATATTTTATTACTAATGTGGACTCGACTTCCACGGCCTAGTTTAATCATGGATCTGAAATAATGGATCTCTCTTCATCCTCTTTTATTGTGTTTATCATAGCTGAAATTTGGTTTGTGCTTGGCCTCTCATTTGGAGATGGATTTATGCACTTCAAAGCTACCTGCAACAGGTTCAACATCCTCTCTTCACAAGCACCTTCTGAGATCAAGGCCCTGTCAAAAACTTCAGCTGTCCATTCTTCTCTAACCACTGAATGCACCCAACTTGCCAAATCAAAGCCATTGTTTTGGACTAGTTTCCCTGTCAAAAGCTCAAGAAGAACCACACCAAAGCCATAAACATCCAACTTGAAGCTATCAGACTGGGAAAGGAATGATTGGTCTTGGTCTTGGCCTTGAGCCACAATAAGACCATATTCACTAATGCAGGGCTCCATTTTATTGTTGAATAAAATGTTGGTGGATTTCAGGTTCCCGTGAGCAATCCCAACTTCTTGAAGCTGCTCATGCATGTATGCTAAGGACTGTGCAATAGTAGCTGCAACATTGAGTCTGCTTCCCCAGTCAAATACTTGACCATTCTGGGATCCTGAATCATCAACAAAAATTCGAAGGTATTATATTTTCCTGCATTTAAGCTTATATTTTTGTTTTATACTTATGAAATTGCTTGGGCGTGAGAGAAGGAAGCCAAAAATGAAAAAACAAATCAAGAATATTCAAATCTGTGGCATGGTCTGGTGTTTTGATTGAAAATTTAACTTGAATTCATTTATCAAACAGCCCAGGAAACACCAATCAGACTGAAATTTACCATTTCTCTCGGTTAAATGTTTTTCCTGTGGGATTTTTCAGCAACTCGTCCTCGTATTTCCTCTAGTTACATCCCCATGGTGCACTTAATATTGTGGAAATTTAAACTACCCTTATCCTATAATCTCTAATATTATTTTTTTTCCTGTTTTGCAATGTCATTTATATCCTACGAATGCGTTTCCAGTTTCCACCTTTAAAATGGGGTAATCTTACAAGTTAGAATACTAGACTTACCATGGAGAAGCTTGAAGAGACTGCCATTCTGCTGATACTCGTATACCAGGAGCTTCTCTTGCTTGGAGCAATAAAAGGCTATTGGAGACAATACTCTGGGATGCTTCACTTGGTCTATCCTCTGAATTCTGCTCTTGAAGTTTTCTGCAGAAATCCCCAAGTCTTTGATTCTTTTCAGTGCCAAGATCGTAGCATTATCGAGCATGACCTTGTATAAACTTCCATGCTTTCCTCTACCTAGCAACTCAGCTGGAGCTCGAAGCAAGTCCTCAAATTTCAAATCCTTCACCACAGGACAGGGAAGGACCACAAGTGATGATGATGTCGTTCCAGCCTCAACGGATGTTATTGAATACTCTGATCTACTACCACCAGTCTTGGATTCACTTGAAGTTCTACTAGACTCTGCACTCGCATTAGCTACCTTCCCCATCTTGACTACCTTAACCGTTTCTCCCTTAGATTTATTTTTCTTAAATAAATATGAAGCAAATATGAGCAGCACAACCACGGCAAGTAGTATATAACCTGAGAAGATAAGGAACCGATCAGCTGATGAGTGCTTTGATCCCTTTTTTGACGGTGGAGGGGATGGTCGGCAGGCTTTTGATAATAGTGTCCCACATAATTCAGGGTTACCTGTGAAGCTGTCTGCCCCAAACTTGCTTTTGACATCAGGAATTGGACCACTGAAATTATTGTTGGCGACACTGAATTCCTTGAGATAGGAGAAATCAAAATCCGGTATTGCCCCACTGAGCTGATTGTTTTCAGCAAAGAAGGTTAGCAGGCCTGAAACTCGGGACATATCAGGAAGCTCACCAGAGAAGTTGTTGTTGGATATATCAAGCCTTTTCAAGTTACGTAACTGGGAAATAGTGTCAGGAATATAACCAGTAAATCGGTTCCCGCCTGCGTACAAGTGGCTTAGACGTTTGCAATTTCCTATCTCGTCAGGTATGAAGCCAGAAATATTATTCTCTTTCAGGCTCAAGACATGAAGAGACTTCGCTGTGCAGACAGAAGCAGCATCAAATATTCCTGTTAAGTTGAACTTATTAAGAACAATCCTCTTAACATTTTGCGATCCCAAGCAGTCCACACCTTTCCATGTGCTATTGCAGGGATCTGAATTGATGTCCCAACCCCAATTATGATCATTTTGCTCATGTCCTGCTGAAAGTTTCTCCATGAATTGCAGCAGTGCCTTTCTGACATTTTCATCTTCTGAATTGGACTTTGGAAGAACGGGAAAGATCAAAATGGGGAGCACCCAGATGAGAATTCGATCCATTTTTTTTGGATGAACTAAGTGAGTTCAGCAAAAATGGCACCAAAAAAGGAACTATATTGTGGTTTCCTCCTTGGTAGTGGCCTCAGATTGGCTGGCTAGGTATGTAAAACAGAGGAGAAAGCAACCAAATCGATGTGGTTGCTTAAACCAGTTTTCAGTGCCAGTTGGCTGAATTTCTGAAGAGAAGTAGCATTATTCTAAATTGTGTTGCCGCAAGGTCCTGTAGAAACAACATGCCAAAAGGCCTAAAACAAGATCTTCAAATCAGGAGTCGGCAGAATGGAGAGGTCAAAATTATTTTCAATTTTGTGTCCATCTCAGTTGGTTTCTACAAAATTAATAGTGTTTGATGTTTCACTAAACAAATCAAAATGATACAGTTGTAACTTTCTTGCTGATCTGATTCTCACTGGAATTTGCTGGCTAATAACAAAGAAGAAGAAACGTTCTCGTTGATGCAATAACATTTCTGTTCTCCATATGGTTTTCTGACCTTTGTAGCTAATACTTTTTCAACAGCTTCTAGATTATCAATTAGCAATTGGACCCGCGATTCGGATTAAATAATCTTATTTTTAAGACATATATATGTACTTTTTGCCTTAACAATTCCAAAAAAAAAAAAATTAAACTTGCATTTAATTAAATAAATAAATAAATATTTTTGTCAATACATATAAAAAAAATCATTAATGATAAATAAAGACTATATTGAATAAATCAAAAAATAGATATAGATCAAGATATTTGATATTTGATATTACAATAGAAACTTGTACCCAAGTGTATTTAATAACTTTATTTCTTAGAATAAATTTTTTATTTAATTAAACAATTATTTGTGCCAATAAAACATAAAAAAAATCATAACTAAAGACTATAGATCAAGATATATGATATTATAAGAAAGATCATGTACCCAATTGTGTATAATAACTTTGTTTTTTAAAATAAATTTTTTATTTAATCAAATGATAATAAAATTTGACATATACATCAAAGTGATTGAACAAAACTAAAGAAAAATATTATACGGGGCCTTACATATTTAAAAAAAATATTATAATTTTATATGAAACCAAGTAAAAAAAGTGATATCTAAATTTGAGAGGGGAATGTGACTATAATTATCTAAATTTAAAATATGAGTCATAAACTTGATTATATTTAATAATATTATTTAATGTTTTATTTAATAATAATAGTATTTTATTTAATAATAATAATAGTATTAATAATAGAAAACAAATTGAATAAAATTAAAGAAAAAATATTAAGCAGGCTTATAAAGAAAGAATGTATCTTAACATAACAAAATTTTACTAGTAAACTAAGTAAAACTTAAATTATATTCTATCCAAAAATACCATAAAATATTATTAAAATTGAAAAAATAGCTAATAAAAAAATATAAACAAATAAAAGAAAAAAAAAACTAAACACAGGCCTGACATAGATGGCTCAACACACCTGAGCTTTTAAAAGCTGAGGTGTGTAGATTTTTTTATTATAAAGTGGATGACTTATTGTTTGTCCTAATTTTTTTTTAAATATAAATAGGCAATGTGTTTTCTTGTCTTTTTCTCAATTCCAATCACAAAGTTGGCTAGAAAACGGAGGTTGATGATTTTTGGACCTACAAATCTATTTTTAACTTTTTTTTTAATCCAAAAACACTTATAAAACACAGTAAATATCTTGATAAACTGGTATATGGTTGTAAAAAAACTCAAAAATCAACCCAAAACAACAGGAAACTAGAAACATTCTTGATCTCAAATCAACCAAAGCAAGCAAAGTTAAAGGCATATAATATCTATGATAAACTCTCCTCATCTAATGAAACTTACTGACATCAAAATTGATCTTTTTCATGTTTGAATTAGTGTCAACCAAGATTTTTTCTCTCTTAAACTAAAAATTTAAAAAGCAATACCAACCAAAGTAAGAACTAGAAACTAGAAACATTCTTACTCTCAAATCGATTAAAGCAGACAAAGTTAAGGGCATAAAACACCTACGATAAACTCTTCTTATTTAATGAAACATATTGACACCAAAATTAATTTTTTTGTGTTATGAATTAGTGTCGACCAAAACTTTCTCTCTAATTAATATAAACTAAGACTTTCTCTATAACCAGAATCTAGCCATTTTTTCTATTTTCTCTCAAATTAGGGACTAAAAAAAATGGACTAAAATTGAATTATCAAAAACTATATGAATTGAAAGTTCTTAATATAAAAGTATGACGATCAAAGTGAACTCTTAATGCCATTATTTAAATTACCACCAATTTTCTCTATTTTTTCACTTTAGCCCCTCTTCATTCAGTCTTGCATTTCCTTAACAAATTTGACACTTATGATAAACTTTCCTCATCTAATGGAACTCATTGATACTAAAATCAATCTTTTTCATGTTCGGAATTAGTGTCAACCAAGACTTTTTGTCTCTCAAATTAATGTCAACAAGATTTTCCCTTTTTATCACCAAAATTTACCCACTTTCTCTTTTTTCTCTTAAACTAGAGATTTAAAAATAAAAATAAAAAATAAATTTTTGGATCGAAATTAAAATTTCAAAAATATATGAATTGAAAATTTTTATTATAAAAAGTATGAAGATTAAAGTGAATTTTTCATGCTATTTTTTAAATTACACCAATTTTCTCTATTTTAAATTTAGTTCATCTTCTTTCAATCTTGCATTTGATCAAAAAATTTGAAGCAATTAGGCTTCAATTTGGCCTAAAAAATGATGCAATATAAAAAGTTTGAGGATCAAAAAAATAAAATTATTGCCACAACAAGTCCACCATGAAATGTGAGAGTGTAAACCTTAGCTAAGATCACACTTTACACTAGGGGCAAATGCAAAGAAATCCTTAATGACTAAAAGTGTTCAAACAACTCTAGGGGTAGCATAAAAATCCTCAATGATAAAAGTGTCCAAATAACACTAGCAAGCATGAAAGCAAATCATCTACAATCAAAAGTGCTCAAATAAAGCTAAAGGGCATAAAAGAGTTTTAAAAAGTCAAAAAGATATGAGTGTGCCATAAAAATTACTAACATGATGATGCTTAAAATGAAATGAAAAAAGAAAGAAGCCCAAACCTAAGGGGGGCACCATTTTGCAAATCAATTCTAAGGCCTAGAAAATTCAAAAAAAAAAAGTTTAGGATATAAGTACTAGTGATTCATAGTTTTAAAGTCCCTTAAACACCTTTTGAGCCTATAAATATTCTTTTTCTTCATAGCCAAGAACCAAAGTCTATAATATGTGCCCAATTAAGGCCTTTATGATCAATGACAGGCAATCCAGATTGGTAAACTTTGTTTTCCCATACAAAGAAGTCATTAATCACGTAAGCAAAATAAATTCTTTGAAAATCAGTATTTTAAAACCCTCATACTAGATCTTAAACCCATCACTTCACATTTTCACCAAAAGTAAAAGAAAAAAAATTTCAACACTCATGCAAACCTATCCATGAGAATCGTTTGAATTTTGTAGAACAAGTTTGTTTTAAACAAACATCAAAATGACTTTTCAGAATAACTTTAAAATTTCAAAAAACTTTCATGAAAACAATTCCTTGTAAATAGCTAAATCTTTTTTCACATGGTCTTATCCCTAAAAAAACCCCAAACAAACATTTATGGGCATGTCAAACTGAGAGGCAATCCAGCAAAACATATAAGATTGGCTTAATGATTCCTTTTCTAAAAAATAAGAGATGTAATGATCTTTTGGATAAAGGTCTATGGGCAAAAAGGTATACTCATGTCATGTTTTCTTGAAGGTTAAGATCACAAGATGTTGCTCAAGTAAGCCAAAGCAAAAAAGCCACCAAAGCTTACTACAAAGACTCGAATTTTCAAGAAGGGAAATCAATGAAGAAAAGGGACTTATATTTCACAAGTAAATATGAATGCATCTTGGTCATAATGCATTACTATCACTTTTAATAGATTAATGTCTCGTTATCGTAATGTTTTACCTCTTGTATAATGTGCTTTTTTGACTTTATATCTTTTCAAGTGAGCCTTGAATCCCTCATCTCTTGACATTGCGTTTCATAACCTTATCTCCCTTTCAAATGCGCCTTTAAGATATAATCTCTCAGGTGGTACGTTTCCTGACTCTATCTCTTTTTAAGAGATCCTTTTAGCTCTCGACCATCTCAACTAATGCACTTTATAGCCCTACCTCCTTCCACTTAAGTGCGTCTTCGAACCCTTGATCATCTTAGTTAATGTGCTTTATAGTCATACCTCCTTTCATTTGAGTGCCTCTTTAAGCTCTTAACCTTCCTAAATAATGCACTCTAAGGTGTTATTTATTTCATCAAAGTGTGCCATCGAGCCTTTTAGTCTTCCTTTTAGATGCGCTTTATTGCCTTCACTTCAAATACTTCCATAAAGGATTCATAATTTCTTGATAGGGTGAGTTTGTTATCTCTCTTTCTTTTTCTTCTATATAAATCTTACCATCAAAAGTCTTTTACGAGAATTTCTATCGTAAGCCTTATAAAGAGGAGGGCAACTGTCATAACCCAATTCTGGGTTTTTCCCTAGAAAATTATTGTTTTTTTCAAAACATAAATTAAAAAATAAAATAAAGACAAGCAATATAGAGAAAGCAGATTAAGAAGGATTACAAAAATATAAAAAAATCAAGTTGTAATTTTTGAAAAAATTCAAAGCCTAATTGTACCTTATTATGCTCAAGAATGGAGGAAAAAAACAAACTCGAGATCAAATTAAATGATTATTGGATAAATTTGCATAAAAATTAAGACCAATGACATAATTAAATTGTTAATAGCCTATTTTGATTTAATCATGGGCCAAATTGAATTTTAATTATGTTTAACAATTAATTTTGGGTCTAATTAGAGGATTTAATTAAGTGCAAGGACTTAATTATACTTTAAATAGGTCAAATTAACTTTATTTAGGGCTTAATTGGTGAAGAATTAAGTCTAAGGGCCTAATTTTAGCTTAATTGAGAGGATTTAAATTTTAAAAGACTAAATTTAATTTTTACCAAGTTAATTGATTGAAAGCAAGGGCCAAATTTCAAGGAAATTAAAGTTTTAGGGTCAAGTATAGGTTAAATTGAAGAAATTAGTAGCCAATGACCAATTTATAAAAGGCGCTGGACTATAGAGGTTTAACTGACAAAAATCAAGGGTTAAGTTTAAAAAATTAAAAGTTTAATGGTCAATTAAGGGTTAAATTGCATAAATCTAAGACCAAGAACCAATATACAAAAGGCGTGTAAATCCAAAGTTCCAGTTGAAGTTCAACAAGGATGTAATTGCATTTAATCAAAATTTTAAGGTCAATTAAAAGTAGAGTTGCATAAAATTGAAAACTTAAGGATTGCTTTAAACTTTAGAGAAATCTCTATTTAAAACCTAAAACAATGCTATTTTAATTTAAAAAAAATAGAGAGAGAGGACCAGACGACGTGTTATTTGGTCGCTATTCATTATCTTCATTATTTAAAAAAAAAAAAAACAAGTCTAGTCATTAACTTTATAGATGCATTTAATATACTCAACATTCACCAAATTTGCCAAACCTTGCACAAAACTAATCAACAGAAATCCCTCTACATCTAGGTATGGTCATCACCAGCTCATTGGCAAATAAATAGAAGTGACATCACCCTAAGAGGCCACCTCAGGCAGCCTGCAACTGAAGATTTAACACTGCACCATGCCTTCTTTGAACCAATAGTTGGGATCTTTGCCAACCGAATCAAGGGCTAAAAATTATACCTCTAAGAAGATAAGATTACTCTCTTCCACCTATATAAATAGGAGCAAATTTCACTTTCAGGAGGAAGAAAAAAATTAAACACAAAGTTGGCCAAAAACCAGCCTTCTTTGTTCAGTTTTCCTATAACCAGTCTTTTCTATTCTTTCTCTCTCCACTATGGCCTTTAGCCACCACCACCCATCTTCTCACATCTTTCCCACCACTAGTAGCCATCAAACCATCTCATGTGGTGGTTATACCACTTCTCTCTCTTTTCTGTAAAAATCTTCTTCTCTACCATTGTGACCTCGGTAATAGTAATGACAATTACCACCTTGCCCAGAAGCTTTTGTCCTTCCCAAAGGTAGCCAAGGTAGTAGCTCTCTCCTTAGCCACTCCAATAGTGTCAACAGCAAGCTTCCTTTCTCCTTTGTAAGCCTTTGCTTCTTCCTCTTCTTCGAGCTGCAACTAAAGCCCACCTCGGCCTCACCACCTCCAGTCGCACCGTGCACCACCAGTTAAGCCACCAAGTCCCTCAGTGCTAGGTAAGCCTATCTCTTGTCTTCTTTTTCTTCCTTCCTGCTACTGCTGCATAAGAATAGTGCAACGTGAATTATAATTCACGTCTAGGTAAGCCTATCTCTTATCTTCTCTTTCTTCCTCCCTGCTACTGCTGTATAAGTTGCTTCGGGCTGGACCTGTCCTCACCCAGCCCAGTTAGCTAGGCCGGGTCCAGCCTGTACTTAAAATTATATATATATATATATATATATATATAATGTTAGCTAAAATAATAAAAAAAAATTCAAAAAGAATTTTCAAAAAATTATGATTTGTAAAAATATTTTTTCACCAATTTTTTATAATAACATGTTGTATATTTACACTGTAAAATATAAATTCGGTATTAAAATACTCCTTTTTCCTTCAAAATATTTGAAAACATTTTTAAAAAAAAATCTCAAAAACTTTTAAATCAATTTCCCTTTAAAAAAACACAAAAAAAAATATTTGAATACATATGGCCACATCTTAAAATTTTTCCAAGTATATTTTCATAAAAAAAAATTACATCTTTTTCATGTTTTAAAAAATATTCAAAATATCATAATCAGTTTATGATCATCTATTTAGGTTTTCAAGATGTAAAATTACATGATAAAATACACTCTTAGTTATTAAAAATACAATGTGCAAATAAATGCAATGCTGAAATTCATACTTTAAAACTGTTAGGGTTTTACCCGATAAGGTAAAGACTCCCTTATAAAGGGAGATTTACCTTAAACATTAGAAAAGACCAACAAATAGAAATCTGACCTAGAAAAACAATTAAACAACAATACAGCTTACTTTTGGTAGGATGCACTAGGGATGATGCGTCTTCCCCTTACACAACCAATCTCTTACTTAAACTTTTACAAACCATAAGTTTCTAGTGACCATGATACTAGGTGGCAACTCTTGAACCTTAATCATAATTTTTATGATTAAATCCAAAAAACCTTCCCAACACACCACTCCTCACATAAAAGGCACGATAAAAAGCCTTCACAGTAACCCGATGATGTCTTGTCTACTCGCACCCCCATGAAAATGCCCATCAACAAGCAATTAAAAAGGCTAGATTGAAGGGTGTGGAGAAGTGGAAAAGCTACAAACCGAGGCATGTCACAAAGAGTAATCGGGCATTGTATTAAAATTTTATAGTTTCAAAAATTTTTACAAAGTGCTCATGATCTAGTATAAAAAATAAAAATAAAAAAAGTCATAGTTAATGAGAAAGCATACTAGATATTTGATTATGTTTATCAACCATACAAAGCATCTTATAAGAGCTTGTTGTTATATAATTTATTATTTTTCATAAAGCTTTAATTACATGTTTGTTTATGAGACTTTTAATAAAATATTTAATTTGCAAGAAAAATAGCCTGAACAAGATTGACTCCAATGGAGTTATACAAGAAAACTTATATAAGGGATAAGGGGAAAAGATAAGGTTTGTTAATACAAAAGCGAAAGTATTTGTTGTAAGTATTTTGATAGTTATCATTGGTTTAAAATTATTTAGTTATTGTTGGTTTAAAATTGTTTAATTACATTAATAATATAAAATGTCATTAAATTTAGGAATTTAACCTTTTTTTTGTTTTGTTAGAGACATATATGCCAATTTGGTTGTGAAATTTGGCTAAGATACTCTCACATGTCCTTCTTATTATCGTTAAGGATGGTTAAAAATAGTTATAGATTATGGACTTAATAGAAATTGAATTTATAGTTTGTTTATGATATTGGTTCAAGAACTGAGGGCAGGCTGTCTTGTTTCAATTATAGACACGACATTCTAGCCCAAGTTATACATTATAATACTTTGATGTGACCATCCAAATAAAGGGTTTAGGTTTTGACTTGTAATAGTAGATCCTTTTGTTTCAATTATAGACACAACATATTCTAGCCCAAGTTATACATCATACTAATTTGATGTAATTATTGATTAATATTTAAAAATGTATTTTTATCAAGGTTTTATATCATCATTTTACACTTGAAGTATCAATAACTCATTAACTAAAGCATGTTTTATAATAACACATCTAATAATATAAGATACCTTTAATTTATGGTAAATATTTATTTTAAATGCAAGTCTATCACATAAATAAAAGGATTGATTGATGAATTTAAGAACTGAAATTGAAAGGACAAAGAGATGGTCAAATTTAGAAAAAATATGTTAGTGCAGTCCAAACCGGAACACTATTCGATAATTGAGTCATATCTGAAGCTGTAGATCTCAGATTTAGGTTTACTTTATATGGATGGAAAGGTAAGACATAGTTCATATAAAGCCTAAAAAGGTCATTTTCAAGTATAAATTGTTGCAACAATAAAGAAATCTGAATCTATCCTACAGTTTGTGCACTGTTCAGTGTTTTTCTAGAAAGCTGAGATAATTTCCTACAACTTTCATGTTCTCAAGTTATTTCAATTCTAATATTATCAATGACGTTTTGGACAAATAAGAGAAGATAAGAATTATCATCAAGTTAAGAGTTTGTCACCTACTTATCAATTAGTTATCAAATCAATAGTTCTCAATTTTGGCCTATAAAAGGAGGTATTTGTCATGTATTTAGGCATCTTGGTTTCCAAATCAAGATAATGCTTTTGCTTTCTCTCTTTGTACTTTTATAATGCTTAAATTTTATTTTTATTAATATCTTGTTTATGCCTTTTATTTTTTTTTCTTTACTTAGTTAGCTTTTATCTTATTTATATTCTTATTTTGTTTATTTATTTTTCTTTCTTTCATTATATTTAGTTAAGTTTATTATATCAATGTGGAAAAAGGTTATACTAATGGAATAAGTATAATATAAACTTAACATGGACTTTAATGTTTGATACTAATATATTTGATATTTGTTATCTTATTCACTCTTTAATACTTTACTTGTTAAATGACTAATATAGATTTATGTTGTATAACACTTGCTATAACAGATACTTGGTACTTTCATAGCCCATTGTATGGTATAACCGACATCTGAGCTATGAAAGGAACTTGATTTGTTGTTAACTAATCATGAATGCTTGATGAGATTTACAAGTATTAGCATTGATTGAATAAGATAATTAATGTAATCATGTTAACAATTTATAATCTGATTGAAACCTCCTTTGTGTGTGGTTTTCAATTGAGTAATAAGAGTTTATACTATACTTGTTTGACATACCATTAATGGATCCTCTAACTTTGATATTTGTTGTTATCATTGTTTAATCTTTACGTTAATTTTTTATTTCAAAGTTCTTATCAACTTCTTTATTATTATTACTACTACTACTACTATTATTACTACTACTACTATTATTATTACTATTGTTGTTGTTATATTATTGTTATCTATAATTTATACAATTAACCTCTATTTGGTTTGATCCCAGTCTTGCCTGATTATTTGTTATTTCGACACTCTTGTACTTAAAAGAAGATATCAATCTTTTGGTCGTGTCAATTATTCAAATAAAGGATTTGGGGTTTTAACTTGTAACAAACTTTGATATTCTTTTTAGAGTTCTTAATCTTTAAAAGCTTTAACTTATAACAAAATTTGTTATTCTTTTCTCCTATAAACATTAGTTGGTATCAAACTTCAACGATTCCTAGTAGTTTTAGTTGAAAGACATAGAAGATGTTTGTCAAAAATTACAAATTTCTAGTTGTTAGTTGTATGATATTAAATAATTATAGTTAAAAGAAATTGTGAAATAGGTCAGCTTATACATGAGGGGATGAGAAGGTTCATTCTCATGAAAAAAAAGATCTAGAAACTAGGGTGTTGTTTCTATTTATATGAATTGTTGTTATCCAAAATCCTAGTGGTGCACCCATGATAGGTTGTTGAGTGATGTTTGAACTTGAGAATAATTTTTTTTCAACTTGAGAAGACCGATGCTTAGATGTTTATAAAAAAAATATTTTTTCCTAGTTTATTTTTTTATTTTTTCTAACTATTATTAGGTTGTTCTAGATTTTTTTTATTTGAAAGGAATGGTGTTTTTTTCTATTCAATATTAATAGAGTTTCTAAAACTTCTTGTATAGAGGACAAATAGAGATTTTGGTGAATAAACATTTTAATATTTTAATTCTTTATATTTTTAGTGACACTTCTTTTGTTCTTTTTTTTTGTGTGGTTATATGCAGGTAATGCCTCTCCTAAAATAAACTTGAACTCAAAGTATCAAATGAGAAGAGTTGCGAAAAAAATAGAATAAAATGCGAATCACCTATTTTGAAAGATTATATAACAAACTTTTGAAATATAGTAAGGGTTTTAAAGTAAATGAGCAATTGAGATCTTTCTACTTTTATGATTTTGATCAAATTATTATAGTTCATTGACATAAAAAAAATTAGGCTTCCCATTTAGTTTAGATGATTATTCTTAATATTCAGCTCTATGAATCATGTTATATTTTATTTTAATAAAAAAAATTTAGGTATAGTTAATATTTTTCTAATAAAAAAAATAAATTATATAAAAATTAATTTGATATGATTTAATTGTCTTCATGCATCTAAAAACAACTTGAATAACTATTAAAAACATAATTTGAATCAAAATAAATATTTAAAATAAGATTTTTTAATAAACATTGAGACAACGACAAATTTGATTAATTTAAATCAACTCAAATTCATTGTCAATCTGCATATCAAGTTATGATATCATAATAATCTCATAAAAAATAAATCAAGATAAATTATAAAAATAAATTTTCAATAGACTCAATATTAGAAATTAAAATTGAAAAGAAATAAATTAAAAAAAAAGATCCAAAAAATAACATGAGTCAATATGGGTTAACTTATCAAATTCACGGCTCGAGTTATGAAACTAGGATAACTTAATAAAAAAATTAAAATAAATTATAAAGTTTAATTTTAATTAACTAGTGTTGAAAAATAAAATTAAAAAAAATTACTCAAGTTAATAAGAGTTAAACTATCAAACCTATAACCCTGATTATAAGATGAGAATAATCTTTAAGAAAGTAGGGGGAAAAAAACTTAAAGCTAAATTTATAATCAATCCAATATTGAATAATAAAATTAATAAAAAAAATTAATTAGAAAAATGAAAGAAAAACTTAAATCAATTAAATTAAATTGTTAAACTTACAGTTCAGGTCATGCTTTTGGAATAATTTTATAAAAAATAAATTAAAAAAATATAAAACTTAATATTTAATAAATATAATATTAAAAAATAAAATTAAAATTAAAATTAATATTATAATAAATCATGTTAGAGAGGAAGGGAAGCGGTATAGTAAAAACCCCTCCTCCTTTAGCCTTTTTTTTTAATTATTATTATATTTTAAGATTATCTTAGGTAAATTGGTTTTATTATAAATTTAATTAAACAAACTATTTTGTAATGTTACTCGGCTAAATTTGTTCATTATGAAATGTGTCAAATATTTTAATATTATCTTGCTAAAACAATATGTATTTAGTTAATTAGAAATTAGTCAATTTCAATTAATATTTTATAGTTTTATCTTTTAATATGAATAATTTTTAATGGATAAATTCAAGTTGATTCAAGTTTTTTTTATTTTTTTATTAATTTTTTTAAAAAATTATTATTTAATATTAGATCATTGAGTTTTATTATTTGTTTTGATTTATCTTTTATAAAGATATCTTGATTTTATAATTAGGGTTGGAGGTTTTGGTATTTTAAATATGATTAAATTAAGTTATTTTTTCTTTTTATAAGGTTATCTCGATCTTATATCCTTTAATATTGGTTAACTTTTTATTGGTTTATCCCCGTTTAATGACCCGAGTTACAAGTTTAGCAGGTTAATGCAGTTGATTTGATTTTTTATTTTATTAATTGATTTTTTTCTCGACTTCATCATTTTATATTATATTTGATTAAAAATTAGGTTTTATAATTTATTTTAGTTTGATTTTTATAAGATTATCCCGACTTCTTGACCCAGGAATAATGTTTAATAGGTTAACCTATATTCACTTTGTTTATTTTTTGTTTTATTTTTTTATAGACATTTTTACATATTTCATTGTTTATCATAATTAAACTTCATAATTTTTTTTTATTTTCTCTTTATAGGGTAATCTCAGTATCATAACTAGAATAACAAATTTGATAAGTTAATTTAGATTAAATCATATCATTTTTTTTCTTTGAGATTATTTTTGTCTCATAACATGGGTTATGAGCTTAGTGGATTGATTTGAATTGTTTTTAATTTTTTTTTTAATTTTATCTTTCAACATTAAACTGATTAAAAATAAAACTTCTTAATTTGTCTTAATTTCTTTTTATAAGGTTATTTAAACCTTATAATCTAAGTCACAAGTTTGAAAGGTTAACCCAAGCTGCTTTTTATTTTTTTTTAATTGATATTTTTTATTAAAAATTAGGATTTATAATTTGTTTTTTTTATTATCAATCTCATTACTCAATCATGGATTTGACATTTTCACCTAAGTTAACCCAAGTCAATTCAATATGTTGTTATCTTATTAAATAAAAGATATCTTCTTGAAGTTTTTTTCGGTCAAACTATGTTTTTATAAGTCATTTGATTGTTTTTTATTCATAAAGTCAACTAGATCACATTGAATCAACTCTCATATAATTTGATTTTGTTTAACTAAAAACCATTGACAATATCTAAATAATTTTTTTACATTCAAGAAAAAATTAACTTAACTCATAACATAGCAAAAGTTAATAATCTAGTTTTCTTCTAGACAACATGTTTAGTATTATACTAGATAGTGATTTTTAAAAATATTATTTACTTGAAAAGATATTAACATAATTTTTTTATTTTTAATATAATGTATCAAAACCATAAAATAACACTAAAAATATATTAATTTAATTTTAAAAAACATATATTTTAAGAAAATATGACAAAAAAAATTGCAAACTCCCAAATAAAATAGTCACGAAGAAATGACACCAAATATGATTGTGTTTGTTTTTAAAGTAGTTTTTGTGGTTGTAATTTTAAAAATAATTTAAAAAATATATATTGTTGAGTGTTATTAGTTGGATTTAGATATATGTTTGATAACAATTATGATTGAAATTTATGTGCATTAAAAAACATATATAAAATCTTTAGTTATGGTTACTTTTTGAAAAGTGTTTTTTATTTGGAAATGCATTAAAATAATTATTTTTATTTTAAAAAAAAATAATTTTTAATATCAATATATTAAAATAATATGAAAATACAAAAAATAATTTGAAGTAAAGAAAAAAAATTGAAAAAAAAATCTTTTTAAAACACAAAAAACAAATAGAATTTTACAAAAATCAATTAAAAAATATAAAAACTGCTTTACAAAAATTATATTTCAAACTTAACGTTTTAATAAGCCACGTAGTATAAAACACAATTTAATATATTATCAAATACCTAACCTAACTGTGTTTTTGCAAACACAAAATTACAACTAAACAAACGCACCTTCGGATGCAAACACAAAAGTTACAACTAAACAAACGCACCCTCGGATGCCAATAAAAAGATTGCAACTGACGATTGAGGCATCTCGGGTTTGGTATCATATAACCGGACGAGATAATTTATTCAGAGACAGATTCATGTGTGCCAGTACAATACTTTGAGTTCTTCAAATAGCCATACATTGTTAATTGTTGATGACAATTGAGCAACGAAAGAACCATTTCCAGACAAACAGTGAAGCAGTACCACATGATCCATCAATTAGAGTATAACAGGTTGTAAACACAAATGGATTATATTTGTAATCTTAATAAGATTGTTTGTCCAAAGTAAATATCATCCATTCTTTCAGCTCTGAGACAAATATTCTCACTCCATCAATGCTCTAATGATACCAGTTTTACATAATAATATTAATAGGAACTGGATCATATGGGAGGATTGACACCAGCGATGAGAATATATAAATTGTGAATGATTTTATTAAATAAAATCAGCGTAGAAAAAGAACAGCTTATGTCACTAACGAGACAAGGACGCCCTGCAGCAACCAAAATAGTTATCACAAGAAACCATACATGCTATAGAAGATCTAACTTGGTTTTTTCCATGGGTTATCCCCATAGTAGAAAGCAGTACCAACCATAAGGGCCACAGTAGCCCCTTGGACAACCACTCGAGCTCTCATTAACACCTGCCCCAACTGCGAATTGCCTCGTCTGAAACTTATTAATCCAGCTGTGAGAACTCCTGCCGTCATAAGTGCTCCTGCAATAGTTATAAACAGTCGATCAAGCTGAAGCTAAATACAGGACTGTCTAAAGATGAATCTCATTTCTTATCATGAGCTAATAGCACTACTAATTTGGAATTTCTGACTGCCAATATGCAAGTCAAAAGCTCAAATTTTTGAAGACAAGAAGCCAGCAGTAATATAACATATAAACGATCCATTTAAACACAAAGTGAGATGCCTAGACCCTTAACAAATTTGGTATCTTCTGAAACATGGGATCTGCTCGAGATAAACCGATCAGAAAAAATGAAAGATGTTAGTTGTTTTGTGCTCAAGGTAATCTAAAATGTATCAACCACCAATATCCCTCTATTGAGAGAGGGAGGAAAAAATTCTTCAAGGGCATGGTTGTTTTGTGCTAGGATTTAATGGAAATGGATCCTCATTCCATTTCTTGTGCAGTACAGCTTGATTCTCTCAAAAATGGATGTAACATCACGAAAGAAACAAGCTACGACACCTTTCTTTTGTTGGAATGAGATACCACTCTACTCTATATGAGACAAATCGTTCTATTGATCTGGTGGTAATAAAACAGCATTATACATAAATTTAATTTCAGGAGGAAAAAAAGTAAATTATATTTCGAATTAGAATTAGAATTCCAATCCCATTTCCGAAACCAACCAAACAGCTATTTCTTTTTCTTCAAACCTTAAGACCATAATCAATATAATCATATTCCAAACAAATTCTATGATTCCCAAAAATATTGTCTGCGCATAACATACGTATATTATGAAAAAAAAAGGGGGGGGGGGNCAATGGGGACGATCAAATAAGTATTTACCGACGGGAACGAGGGGATTCCGCACGCGCTTCTTCTCCTCGAATAGTTGTTCAAAGTTGGGTTCCGCCGTACCCATCTTCTCCATTAATTTACTCTCTCTCTCTCTCTCCCCTATATACATACATATATTTCTCCACTTTGTTTTACGGCAGGAGAAAGAACAAGTGGATCAAGCAGAAGCGCAAATCTGCAATTTTGATGCTCGACGCCGTTAATAAATTCAATAATGGCAGCCGGTGACTTGGGTCTTGGAATTGTAATCGGGCTTCATTCACGCTTGGGCCTACTTTCGACCCATATAAGCACATAAATTAGTAGATATTAAATGTGGCTTGATATGTAAGTCCATGACTAGGTTGATTTATGGTTTAATTTGAGTTGGGTTGCTCAATAAATCAATAAATATAGGAGTTGACCTGATAGTTATTTAAATTTATATGATATTTATTATAGATATAGATGCATATAAGTTAAAATAATTTATACATTCATATTGTTTAAAATATTTAACAAGTCTAATTTTATATTTATCACTAGTATTATTAGCTTTCATCTTCATTTTAAAAATCCACTTATGGCTTAATAATTTATTATTTTAAAAAATATATAGTATTATTTATAATGGATTCAATTTTCCTTTACTCTTTCTAAGTTTAACTTTATTATTTTATAATTGATAATAATTATTTGAGTTAGTCTCAATTCTTTTTTTAAATAAATAATTTTCTCATACTTCATTCCATGAAAACTCATTCTTTATTCCATGAAAACTCATTCTCAAATAAAATTGCATCTTTTAATTTTATAACAATATTAAAATAAATATCCTTAATACTTTGGAAGACAACCTCGTGCCTTAAGATATTTGTTGGAAGGTCTTTTAACTTTATAAAATTCAAATAGCATCTTTTTTCAACTTTTTATGTGATATTTTATTAAATATATAACTAACAATTAAGACTATCTTCCTCTATAAATTCAAGGTTCTCTCGAACTTATTAACATGATATTTATTATTTTTTTAAAATGTTCAGTTATTACATTCAGCACTATTATTTTTATTCTAGTGGAAAAAAAGTGGCAATTTAGTGGAAAATAACATTTTAGAAACAAAATTCATCAAATGGTACTTCATATTCTCAACCCTTATCACTTTTTATTACTTTTATATTTTTATTAATTTGATTTTCAACTTCATTCTTGTGATATTTAAGCAATTCAACAACTTTATATTTACTTCTAAGCAAATAGGTATAACAATATTCTATAAAATTATTTATAAAAGTAATATAATATTTTTTTCCACCTCTAGTTTACACAAAATTTGAATCACTAATATTTGATTGGATTAAATATAAAGGTTCATTATTATTTTTTAATTTTTTAAAAATATATTTTTGTGAATCTTGATTCTACATAAATCTCATACTTAAGATTTAAAATATATATATATATACAAGGTAATAATTCATGATTTATTAACCTTTGTATAAAATTATAATTTACATGACTTAACCTACCATGCCACACATTATAAGATTTTAAAAAATAAAAAGAAAATATAATCTTATTATTATTATCATCATCATCATCAATTATTACAACAATCATTACATTCATTTTAAAAATATCATCACAAAGAACTTTTTTTTCTATAAACATATCACTCTTATATAATATAAATTTATCACTTTTAAACACCATCTTAAAACTATTTTTACTCAATAATGAGTCAAATACTAAGTTTTTTATCATCAACATGCAGTATATTATTAAGGATAAGAGGCTTTTTAGATGTCAAATTCAATTTGACATTTCTAATACCTAGCTTGTTGAAGGTTGATGAGTTCTTTATACATAGGTTTTCTCTATCCATTTTGTGTAAGTGAAAACCATCATTTTAGATAAAATTTGCTAGATCATATTTATTTACCAAGCTAATTTTTTATATATGTAAATAATGTTGTGTATATGAACAACTCTGACTAGATAACTTTGTTATCATACTTTAATTTATAAATTTATCAATTATAAACTTTTTTCATAACGATAGCTACAACTTTAAACTTTTAATTAAAAGTTTTTTAAAATGCTTTTATATTTTTAATTGAACTATACACATCATATTATGTATTGTCTAATCTATTCAAAATATAAATTTTTATAACACGTGAAATCACTATAATTCCATACATCCACAACTACCATAATAATAAAAAATTCATTATTTAACAACTTTAACATTTATCCTACAAGAATATATATATATATATATATATATATATATTCTAGCTCCACAACAAAGAAGTAAAATAATATAAAACTTGAAATAAATCAACTTGATAAACAAAAATATTTAAATTATACAAGATTAAAAAAATAAAGACTTTTGTTTATTCTAGTTCAAATTAAACATAAAGTATGTCAAAACATTATGTTTAAACAAGAAAGATAAATGCATGATTATACCAAAAAGTTTGCACGTAATATGTATAAACTAAACAAAAATATAAACATGGTTTATAAAAGGTTAGTTCATAAAATATATATCATGCAAAAACTAAAAAAAATTCAAATAAATTGCATGAATTTAGAAGATAAATTATAACTTTAAAACAACTTTCTAAAATTAAGTTAAAAAAAAACATAAAGCTATAAAAAAACTAAAAAATTATAAATTAAAACATATGGTATTAAAATAAATCTATATTCGAGAATATAGCGGATTAAAAATAAATAAACTATAAGTTAAATATTAAAGATTCTATAATCTCTTTAACAATTAATTTATATAATTAATATTTTTTTCTCATATGATAATCCAAGTCTAATATATAGAATGAAGTCTTAAGATTGTAAAGATTGTAAAGTCAAAGTTATATATTTATCATAACACAATAATTATAATTTAAAAATATTTTGCATATAGTTTATCATCAGAAAAGCACGTTAAATAAAATATGTCAAACAAAACCTTAAATTTTATATATTTATAAATTTATAAACTCAAGACAAACATATTCAAACTTTAAATAAACTATGCTTAAATTAAAATAGAAAAGGTGATTACATATTAAATCACTTTAAAATAATAAATCTTAATTTTATTATTATTAAAAATAAATTATTTATTCTAAAAACTTTATCACTCCTCACCTATGCAACTAGTATATATATACAATATTTCTTTCAAGATTTCAACAACACTACTTTAGTTAAAATGCATTTTTAAATCAAAGTTTTTAAACCAATGAATATAAAACTCAAATATTTCTCAACAATATAAATCTAAACTTTATATTTGAAAGGAAAATCAAAATATAAAAAAAAATGACAACACTAAAAGTGAGGTAAAAAAAGGTGTGAAAAAATCTGAAAAATTCAATTGTTAAACTCTTCTTTCACCTCTCTTTTTATAGTGAATTTTAAAAGTTAAAAAATTTAAAAAATAATAAAAATTACTTCTCACAATTATCAATCATTAATTAACTATGATAAGTCAAAAATAAATATAGAAAAATTACTTCTTATTAATTCCTCATTAACCCATTTTTTTATTTAAAACAAATTTCCAACAACAATCACTAAATCAAGTCAAATTGTTTTCTTACTATATTTATTATTGTTCTTATATTTTATCCAAAATGTATTTAAAATTATTTCCTCATTTAAATCATTTATTTTCCTCCTCTCTTACAATGATGCTTTTATTAAGTCTAATTTCTTATTAGGTTTAACAAGTTTAAGATTTTGAAATTAATCTTCAAATTTATATTTCCCAAGATAACTTGTCAAATCTTAGATTTACTTGATTCTTTTTTCAAGAACTCACTTCATTTTATTTTTGAAATACTTGATATAATGTCATAAAATGAAGTATAAGGTTTTTGATGATCTTGTTAAAAATGATTTTCGACTTCACCACTAGATTGAGCTAAGGGCTCCGATAAATTTTATATGATATTTAAATAATAACTAGTAATATCATATTAATTATACCATACTATCATTAACATATCCTAATTTCTTCTTGGTTTGTTTTATGTCTGCAATTCTTCAACGCTCTTTTCTTCCCAACAATTCCCAATCCCTAAAAAATCAAAAGCCATCGGGACCTCTCATATCCATAATCTTCATCCAAAACACCAAAAAAATCACAACCCAAGCCTTTATCCATCTTTATCGACCAAACCTTTTCTTAATGAAATCCACTCAATTTAAATTCAAATTAGTCACCATCAATAACTTGAGTCTTCGCTTCTCTAATGGGTCTTTCCTATATATANATCCTTGTAATTTTAATCTAAGCTACCATATAACCAGGACACTTGCTAAGATAACCCCACGCGTCAGACCATTTCATCACGAAAACCTAAGCCATCACTTTTCTTAACACACGCATGTTAGACCATTTGATCTACTGCATTTTTCTCTTATAATTTTTGTCCCCACTAGAATTGGTAATGATGGATTCAATCTTCTCACTAGTTTCTTTATTAATCAATGTAAATGATGATTTTTTTTCCAAGTTCATGTATTTTGTAAGATATCCATGCCGGTGTCTATTTTCTTACAAAACAAAAAAAGTATAGTATATAGCTTTTCTTCTCTTTTCAAGTACAGGGCTAGCTGATCACTTTGTTATTTGATTTCATGAATTAATAATTTTGCTCAGGCGAAAAAAAGGAAAATGGCAGCATCCAACACAACAGAATGTGCTCCCCATCTCTTGGGTGGATACTGGCCATGCATTCTTGCATTTCTTTCCTGTCAAGATTGGATATGAACAAGGGGCACAAATATAGAAAAAGAGCAAAACTCAAATACTGAGTTTATCATCCTGCACCTTATTGTGGAATGTATTATCTGGCACCTAGAACAGGAGAGCATCCAGTGGCTGCTTCTCACAATCACTTGCTGGGTTAGTGACGCACTAACAAGAAAAATGAACATATTTCCAACGTGTATAGTTTCCTAAAGGGCGAGAGAGATCGGCTGTCCAAGAGATACCAGCATTAAAACTACTCGTGTATATATGAGGCCTGTAAATTTTAAAGGCATGCCCCTAACCCAATAAAACAAAGTCCTGACGCCTGTAAATTTCCATTTCTGTGTTGCCAATTTCAACCTTGCAATGCAAGCACAAAAGCAATCAGGTAAAGGAAAGAATATTGCCATCAATAATACATGCAGTGGGCTTCCTTCATTGAAAAAATCCACTCCACCCTAGATTTTATCAATTAACAACACACACGCCATCTTTAATGAAGGTAATACGGGGGGTAACAGGGCTCTGACAAGAGTATTGCAACGTACCTCGACAAATACTCAAATTCATGGCTTAAGATCATCAGAAATTGCAGAAGGTATGCCATGAGTGGTAAGAATATCTACAGTAGCTTCCTTGGCAGTCTTTGTCCGGAGAACAACTATCTGCACCAAAAGTACAGGTATAGATAAAGATATCAGCACTAGACACCCACAAGCAGAACTAGTATAAATAGCCGAGATGCAAATGTTAGAACATACAAACACACAGACCCAAAGACCCTCTGTGTGTGTGTGTGTGTGTGTGTGGTGTGTGTGTGTGTGAGAGAGAGAGAGAGACCTGGTCATATTCCAGATCAAATTTCAGAAACTCATCATCAAAATTCTCAACCATGCTGGCCAAGCTCTTCAAATTCTTCACTGGCTTACCATTGAAAGCAACAACCTGCATAGATACAGAATAAATGACATCCAAAAAGAGATGTAGTTCACCAAAAGAAAAGGGGAAATAATAAACAGGTTATACCAACTCAAAGACAGAAATAAAAAGCACTAGTTACAAGACTGATTCTTCACCTGGGTGTTAACAATGTCCTCATAACCAATATTAATGTCAGCTACAAGCACCTGCCAGAAATTTTCCAGGAGAAGAAAAGTAAAGTGCAAGATCAGTGGAGTAGAATAGTGGTCATAGGAGCTGACATGTGTGCCTGCATGTGAACGTGTGTGTGAGAGAGAACCTGAGAAACCACAACTATCTGCTCATCCGGGGATTGTGGCATTGAATGCAAAAGTTTGTCCAGAAGCTTGACAGGAGCTTCAAATTCATATTCCTTGCCATACTGCACAATGATGCAACAGAGCAGAGGCAATGTAAAATAAGTTGACCATGAAATTACTATAATGCTAAGTATTGCATTAAACGGGGAGAGGGAGAGAGAGAGAGAGATCCATGAGAAAGGTGGCACGAAACTGAAGCTGCAATTGGCAAGGTGTGAAAAATGGGAATAAATAAATGAGGTTAATATACAATTAATTATTTGTCTTCAATATCCATTAAATTAAGTTCAGAATATAGCAAAATCAAAGAGATGGAGAACAATGTTGGAATAGATAAACATGTAAATGCAAGCTACAAAAATAAAGTCTTCCCAGGTGAAATAAAATACTTTGTTGAAAAAATAAACAGGAATCCTCATATTGCAAACCTTGGAACAAGAAAAAAGAACTATGGCTTGCAAAACATAGAAGCATTACTACAACAGAAATTCATTTTAATTACAATCCATATCTTCAATCCTAGTTTACAAAGCGAAGTTACAAAAGGACAGTGATAACAGAAAACAAGCTCAGGAAAGTTTGATGGAATTCACTAGTGACCTAATTAGATGAATATCCATTTCAACCCAAGATAAGTTCTGGATTTGGACATTCAGTTACACATTAGCACATTTTCATTACGTGAACAGGTTTAGTATGTAGGAAATCAGCTTCAATAACAGGGTAATGCCCAGAGTATTAGTACAATTAGAATTTAGTCCTTGTATTTCTACAATCAACACACTTCCTCTAATGTTTTATGATGTGGTGAAAGTTCAATATCCTATCATCCCCAGATTCAAAAGCCAAGAAAAATCATGGTGTTGATTTATTAAACATAAGTTGATGTACCTACAGGCAAGACAGATAAATGACTCAATGATGATGCACCGATTACAAATTAGATTATGCATTACTACATAAACCACAACCTCCTTAAAGCATTTGCACCAACAAATGCATGCAAACTTGCACAAACATACAAGAAGAAAGTATAATGGGCCTTATCTCTAACACATAAAGCATACAAGTTGAAAAATATCACGCAGTAACACCATATTCAAGAAATGTAATCAATATCATCCAACCATAGCATCATGCACAAAAAGAATTAATCACTCACTTCATAGAGTGTCAATTAAAATAGATGTATTTAAGACCTATTAAGTTTTACTAACTAACTATACTAAGAGAAGACAATGGCAGTATCAAGAGAAAATATATACAATAAGGAAAGCAAAAGGAGAAATGCGCACCTCGGAACGGAGATAAGGAACAGAAACTGTCGTGAATACAAATCCTGCAATTATATAATAGGATGGAGGTTTTCCCTTGACATGCAGAGGAATTAGCCTTCTGTGAGTTGAGAGTTTGATGTCAAATTCTAGAGTCTTAGAATTCCGAAGAACTTTGATCACAGCACTATCCCCAGTATACTTTTGGGAGATAAGATAGCTGAAACCAATGCGCTCACCATGCCGAAAGGGAACTGATATGTCAAGAACAAAAGAAGGCAAAAATTTCATGCCACAAAGAATGCCATGTGAATTTACTTTGGAAAATCAGAGTTCCTAACAAAGCTCCAGGTGCTTGTTTTAAGCATAAAACATTATACACGAACCTGTTCCATCATTAGCAATATCTGCCCCATCAAAGCTGAGAATGATGTCAGATGGCTGCAAGACTTCAGATTCTGGAGCAGTGGGGTCAATTCTTCTGATACGAACACCCTTCTGATCAGATTTCATACCCATTGCCACACGCATATCTGGATTTTCCATTTTCTGCCATTCAATCCCAAGAAACGGAAATCCTAGCATGTAAGGGATGATCATTAGACTTTAACCAAGATCAATGAGCAATGTCACACTAAAATAGACACATTGCAATTTAATTACACAGTATACACCTGCATACAACAGCCAAAAACAAACATGTACAAATACTTACCCGTGTATGCTCCATTCTTCTCATAATCTTGGATGAAGTGCTTGATGACCGGAGTTGGTATGACATACCCTATATTCTCAGCATCTTCATGTTTAAGGGACTGAAACGCGATGCCCACACATTCACCTTTATCATTAAAGGCAGGACCACCAGAATTTCCTGAGTTTATAGCAGCATCTATCTATAAATGAAACCATAAGAAAGGCATGTGAGGGAAGTAGTTCAATAATTACAGATAGCAAAATGCAAGGGTTTCAACAACATTACTTGCAAACCCAGAAGCTCTGTGGATCCATGGGCGTAGGATAGGATCTCTATACGAGATACAACACCACTTGTCACAGAAATTGTGTCCCCTCCAATTGGGTAACCAACAACAGTTACAGCATCTTGAAGTGAAGGCAATTCTCCAAACTCTACAGGTGACACACCTTCCCAGAAGTCATCATCATTGACTGTTAGCAAGGCTGCAAATCACAAAAAGAAATTTTGCTTTGAACAAAATATCTCATCCTTTACGTCCATTGAGGTATATCGAGTTACTAAAGCTCACTCCTTTATAAGAGAACCACATATTTAATTCACATTCTGATTCATCTCATGTGCAAGATCTACTTCTACAATTTTCTTTTCCAGTACAAGTATCTGTCATCTAGTTTTATTCATCACACCCATTCCCTTGCCACAGGAGAGCTTCACCACATGTGGAACCATCTCTTATCCTAACATATAAATATCCATATCCCCAATGGAATCCATGAAACTTGTATGAATTTTTCTTGCAAGTCACATTTACTATTTCAAATCTAAATAAAAAATGACTAATTACTCCATTCCATAAAAAAAAGAAGGGGGGGGGGCATACAAGTTATCCTAGCAATAAAAGCTGGTATTTTGCGTTCTATGCCAAGAAAGCTGGGTGCAGAAAATACCAAAAGCATCAAACAACAACATAAAGATTAAAGTCGACAATAGTAAAAATTGATTAAGCACGTATCTATCTAAAAAGTACACCCTATAATTGATTGAGCTTAAAATCGAATACAACACAGAAAGCTTGAATCCTTACCAATATCACATTCAGTTCCAATAGCAAGAACAGTAGCCAAATACTTAGTATCAGAGCCACGTTTCTTAAGCTTAACCTGTGTATAATGCTCCACAGAATGCGCATTAGTCAAGACCCTCCTTCCACCGATAACAAAACCACTACTACTGGAACTATATTGCCTCTTCCTCTGCCACGGAAGCGATAAATTCGGCTCCGTGTGCACACAAAACACTTTCACCACAGCATCCATCGCAGGAACCACCCTGGTCACGCCCTCCACACGCGGCGCAACCCCAATTTCTCCATTAATTAATGGTGGGGGTTTCTCGGGCTTCTCTGGTGAGTGCTTGGGTCGTTTCTTAGGACGGCCGAGGCGGTTTTCGTGTTTTTTGGCGCTGGTTGGGGTGGTAGAATTCACGATTTCGACACTGTTAACGGAGAAAACCTCATCGTTTATGGTGGACGTTGTGGGGTCTAGGGTTGTCTGGGTTTTAGATTTGCGGCCTCGTTTCTTCCGTTTTCCTTCATTGGCCATTGAGGCGCGAAGTAGGTTTAGTGTTTTAGGGTTTGTTTTTGAAAGGTAGATTTTGAAGAACAGTCGTAGATTGTCAGTGTGATGAATTGTAAGGGTTTATGTTAAAAGCAATCAGGCCCACTGGGGAGGAAAAGAGAAGAAGGTACAACAAAGCGGGTTTATGAGATTATGGGTATTTTAAGAAGTATTGTGGAGGTTGTATTTTAAAGTATTTTTAATTTAAAAATATATTAAAATAATGTTTTTTTATTTTTTAAAATTTATTTTGATATTAGCATGTAAAAATATTTAAAAAATTAAAATTTTGATTTTGCCTCTTATATCTCTAGAAACATTGTTTTTCTCTTTGTATAAAAAAATTATTGAATTAATTAAATAGTTTTTCATATTAAAATTTGTACATGATTACTTTTTAAACTTTATTTTTTTACAAACTAAAATAATATTTTTTTATAAATAATATTTTTTTATTTATTTTACATACAAAAATCTATCTCATAATAATTTTAAATAATAAATATTTTTTAAAATATACTTTTTAAAACCATAACTTTAAATATTTTTCAAAAACATTTTTATTGACCATAATCCCAAAAACTATTACAATATCAACAGCACACTTGTTTGATTCACACAATGCACTTCTTTTATTATCCTTTTAGCATTTTTTTACTATAGTCATTATACTATTTTTTTTCAAATTTATCCTCTGTGTTAGCTTTGAATTAGACTTCATCGTGAGAAATTGTAATGTGAAAAAAAAAACATTGTTATATTGAATTAATAATTCATTTTGTAAAGAAAAATTGATTTTTTTATTGTTAAAAAAGGGGGGTCAAATTTGACAAGGTGACAACAATATAGGGTTTTTTAAAAAAATTTTGTTTAATGTCAAACTTTTTAAAAGATTTTGTATCCTTTTATTTTTTGTCCTTATAGTTTTTCAAAGTTTAGTTTTGATTTTTTTTTTCAATCCCTAACTTTTAGATATTAAAGAAGAAGTCATTGAAAAATAATAAAGAAAAACAGGATTTTCATCAGCTAATTTTGAGTAACTAAAAAGGTGATTTTGATATTAATGAGTTGAAGGTTTTGAAGGGAATTTGATAAATGTGGATTTTCCTCTCACAATGTCGGAAAAAAATAGATTGATGTCATTAAAGTTTTTTTTTATTTAGAGTTTTTGGCATTTTAGAGAGATTAGTGTTTTGTAATTTCAAATGAGTTTTTAAAGTCTTATAAGGTGTTTTGATGTAAAAAACAAGTTATTTGAGTCTCAAAACTCAAATCCTTGTTTTCACATCATTAAAGATAACTAAAGAATATTCTAAAAGACATCAAGTTATATGCTGAACGACCTATCATCTATTATAAAAGAGAGAGAAGCAAACAACGTTTAGCCTAGTTTATCATAAACTTTAAAACTAACAGCAAAGGCATGTGTCTTGAGTTTTTAGGCCTAAGTGTGCCTAGGTTCGCGGGTAACATACAGAGCATATACTAACTTGTCAACCCCAACAATATTTGGTTTTTTTTGTTTTTATTTTATTTTAATTAATACCTTTCTTTTTATATATTTTTAACTTTACATTATTTTTTATTTAAATTAACATCATATCTAATTTTTAAAACATTATTTAAATCATATTTTTAATTATTTTGTAATTTTATAATATTCCAAAGATATTATTGTAATTTATTTTTAAATGTTTTCTTTTATATATGATATAAATAAACTATATTTACATGATGTATTTATAAAATAAAAATAATTTATTTTTAAAAAGAAAAAAATAACCTCTAACATAAAAAACAAAAACATATAAATTAAAAATAAATCAAGGTTAAATATTTTTATACTTATCTCTCTTTTTCTTTTATAATAAAAATTAGCCTTTTATTTGAGTATTTAATTTACATTAACAACTATTTCTCAGTTTATCGATTCATATAGGTTTTTTAAAATTTATTATTATGCTTAAACAAGTCTTTGTATTTATTAATTAAAAATTATAATATTATAAAATGCATTTGCAATAGTGAAATAATATTCTACCATGTTAAAAATTAAGTTGAAAAAAAAAATAGATTGATGTCGTTAAAGTTTTTTTTATTTAGAGTTTTTGGCATTTTAAAGAGATTAGTGTTTTTGTGATTTCAAATGGGTTTTTAAAGTCTTATAAGGTATTTTGATGTGACAAACAAGTTAAAAATAAGTTATTTGAGTTTCAAAACTCAAACTCTTGTTTTCACGTCATTAAAGGTAACTAAAAAATATTCTAAAAGACAACAAGTCATATGCCACAATGGACAACCTGTCATCTATTATAAGAGAGAGAGAGAGAGAAGGGAACAACACTTAACATAATCCATTATAAATTTTAAAATTAACAGCATTGGCATGTGTCTTGAGTTTCTAGGCCTAAGCGTGCCTAGGTTCATGGGTGACATGCAAACCATATACTAACTTGTCAACCCCAATAATGTTTGTTTTTTATTTTGTTTTTTTTTATTTTATTTTAATTCATACCCTTCTTTTTATATATTTTTAACTTTGCATTATTTTTTATTTAAATTTAAATTAATAGCATGTCTAATTTTTAAAACATTATTTAAATCATATTTTTAAGTATTTTGTAATTTTATAATATTCCAAAGATATTATTGTAATTTATTTTTAATTTTTTATTTTATATATGATATAAATAAACTATATTTACATGATGTATTTATGAAATAAAAATAATTTATTTTTAAAAATAAAAAATAACATCTAACATAAAAAAAACAAAAACATATAAATTAAAAAGAAATCAAGGTAAAATATTTTTATACTTATCTATCCTTTTCTTTTATGATAAAAATTAGCCTTTTATTTTAGTTTTTAATTTACATTAACAACTATTTCTTAGTTTATCAATTCATATAGGTTTTTTTAAAAATTTATTATTATGCTTAAACAAGTCTTTGTATTTATTAATTAAAAATTATAATATAATAAAATGCATTTGTAATAATGAAATACTATTCTACCATGTTAAAAATTAAGTTGGAATCCTACCTACAACAAAGGGCAAGTTATGAGGTTGTTTTTACACTTAGTTTAGATAGTTTTTTTTGTGTCACTCTTAAATATAATAATTTTTAGCTTCTTATCAATTTAGTATATGAACTCGATTTTATCATCAAATAAGCATTTAAATCTTTTTTTTATTGTTCCTTATGAATGCCAAAAACAACCAATCACCTTCCTTTTTAATAGAGGAAATAGAGAGGCATCTAAGGTAGCGACACGTGTAACGTGTCTTATGATGATTAGGTGGTGATTGGATCCCCCCTTTCCTTTGAAAAACATGCTAGCTTAAGTAAAATTAAAGGTTTTTCTCCATTTGCTTCTTATTTCAATTATGCCTCTCATTTTTTTTATTGTCCTTAATTTATTTTTAATTTTTTTTAATTTCATTATTTAAGATACAAATCAAGTCATGTCTGAATTTAACTTTAAAATATTTACTGACTAGTTTTGTGAGATTAATTATATCTCTAAAATCGTACATTAAAACAAGTTAAAATTTTATAATATAGTTGATTTTCATGTCAAATAAAATTTAAGAACATATAATTTTATAGAATCAAAGATATTAGATAAATCTTATTAAATCTACCAAACTAGACCTTTATTTTGTAACATATATGGAGCTATAGATAAAATATCTCTATGGTTCAAGTTGTTCTAGGAACTAGAAATCTCAAGCTTGTCTATCATATATGGCAGACCCAATAATTCATTCATATAAGAGAGAAAAAAGTATTTGAAGTTAGAATATAAAACTTGCAAAGAATACGTGAAAATTAGAGATTCAGGCTTTTAAAGGAATTTGGCATGAATAATTGGTTTACATTTTTCTATTTTATTTATTTAATTGATATTGAATAATTATTTTTAATTTAGATTTATTTTGACCCACTAGACATTGTTTAGAGGTTTATTTTATTATTGCACTTATGTAAGTTGATTATTAGTTTATGTTTATTAGTTTTCAACTTAAAAGGGGTCCATTAGGATTAGATAGAGCACATTATATTATGATTTTTTAATTTCAACAACATGTTGCAGAATAAACATAAGTTTTTTTTTGTTTGTTTGTGGCAAAATAACTCTTTTTTTTTTCCTTTTCTTTTTGCATTGAGAAAGATTACACACTAACTTATTGAAGATTTAACTAGTTTTCATGGCGTCATTTGCATACTTATAGTTCTAAGATATAAAGTTATCTCTGGACCCAAGTTTTTTTTCAATACTTTTCATTATTAGAAACATTGTTACCTTTGAATTAAGATTATATTAAACCTGATTTTCAGCTTTCTAGGTTGTTATTTATGTCATTAGGAGTTGCTTGATCACATAATCAAAATGTTTCACATTAATTTAGTATTTTTTCATATTTGAAATTTATATTAAATTTAATTTTTATTATTTTGATTAATAGTTTTTTTTTTTTAAAATCCATCCCTTATTATTTGATTTCATTTAGTTTTTACTAGTTAGTAACAGACTAACCTTTGTTTAGGTATAAAAATATAACAAAAGATAATTTTTTTAAATGAAAAATACAATGTTTAAGTAATTAGCTTGAGTGAGTTTAATAAACTTTGTTGATTTAATAATATCATTAGAAAATAAAAATATTGACAATGAAGAAAACAAAAAAAACATAAATTTCATGTAAAAGATGAACGCTTGCCAATATTATAAAAATATATCTTCATAATATTCCAAAAACATCAAAATAATCTTCTTTGTCAACAAAGTATAAATTAAATGAGAATATGATAATTTCATAGGGAAAATATACATGAATATATAAAAAAATAAGACAATTAACTTTTTAAACTATGATCTAGGTTATAAAATCAAAAACACTATATATATAAAAATTATGAGGGTAAAAATCACAAAAAAAACATAAAAAAATCCAAAATAAAAAATACAATAAAAATAATGAATGTTTAAAACTGTAATAAAAAATAAATAAAAAAGCAACAATAAATTTTAATTTTAACTTTTGAGAGTTAAATAAAAAAGAATAAAAACATTAACAAAAGGATAAAAATAAACAAAAAAATACATTATTAACTTAAATTGAAGGGTAAAACTAAAAATAATAAAACTTTTATAAAAAATTCAAGAAAAAAATATCCAATCCTAAACATCAAAGCATAATAAAAAAAACAAATATACAGAATTCTTCAATTTTTTTTTTGCACTAAAAAGACTCCTAGATGTAAATAAAAGTTCTTATGTGTCTAATTAAACAACCCAATAACATTATGCAAAGCAATAAAAAAAATTCATTAATAACAAATCAAAATAAAATTGAGAAAACTAAGTGATAAATAAATATTAAGATATCTAATATCGCAATACAGGTAATTTACCTAGTTATATTTAATAAATTTTTCTATCAAAATAAATTTATAATAGAAAAATATATAAAATTTATAATAGAAATCAACACAAGCATAAAATTTATTGAACAATAATAACAAAAAAAAACAATGCAAGGCTTCACATATGAAAAATCTTATAAAATAATTATATTAAAATAATAATATATATGTAAATTTTAAAAAATCACAAATGAATCATACCTACCTATTTAAAAATTAAACATACCCAATATCATTTAAAAATAATTACAATATAATTAAAATATAAATCCAAAATTTATTTAAAAAATATACATAAATAATGTATAATTTAAAAAAATAAAAAACAAAAAATAAAAGAACTAGGGCAAACATTGTTGGGCTTGAGCCAATAAAACAATGGTATATGAGTGGCCTTTATTTAAAAAATAAGTTTAATATGGCGGATGAAACATCGTCTGCCCCAGTTATTTAAAATAATAATAATAACATGTCGCTTTAAAAACCTAGAATTTGACCATTATGGTGTCTATTAAAATAAAATTCTGTTTTTTTCACCTAAAATCTCATTTTCAATTTATTTTTTTTATCCAAAACACCTAAAAAAACACTAGAGACCTTGTTAAACCAATCCATAGCCACCAAAAAGCCAATAAACCAACCCAAAACTCGAAATCCACCCAAAACAAAAACTCTTCTCCAGCTTAAATATGTTACTTTATATGTTTTCAAGGTAACAAAAACACCTAAATGTAAAAATTAACACCCTTTAATATGAAACATTTTGAGATAAAAATTAACTATTTTGATAGTCAAAACATTTCTCAATGATCACTTTCTCTCTCTAAATTGGAATTTAGTACGTTCTCTCTCTCATGCACACTCTCTCTCCTATATAAAAATACTAAAAAAGAAAAATAAAGTTTAGTATCAAAATGTGTTGTTTTCAAATTCAAGAGACTAATTATCTAATATTTAAAAAATATAGAAGATTTAAATGAATGTTTCAATGAAACTTTCAAATCACCCTTTATGTTAAGTAGGATTTTCACTTCAGTTCCTAGCTTTTAATTCAACCCCCTCTCCTAAAATAATATGCAATTAGGGGTTAATTTGGGTTCAAAAGAGCCAAATAACATGAAATAAAAATATAAGAACTAAAATAAAAATTATGAAAAAATACAATGCTAAAATCCATAGTTGATTGATACTTAAAAGTGTATTTTTATCAAGGTTTTATATCATTATTTTATACTTGAAGTATAAATAACTCCTTAACTAAAACATGTTTTATAATAATATATCTAATAATATAAGATACATTTATGGTAAATTTTCATTTTAAATGCAAGTTTATCACATAAATGAAAGGATTGATTGATGAATTTAAGAATTGAAATTGAAAAGACAAAGAGATCGCCAAACTTAGAAAGGAGATGTCGATGCAGTCCAAACCGAAACACTGTTCAGTAATTGGATCATATCTAGAGCTATAGATCTCAAATTTAGGTCTACTTTATATGGATGAAAAGATAAGACATAAGTTTACAACTTTTATATGAAACCCAAGATCTAAAAAGACTATTTTCAAGTTCAAATTGGAGCAATAACAAAGAAGTCCGAATCTGTCCTCCAACCCGAGCACTGTTTAGTTTTTTAACCATATCTGAAGTTCTAAAAGCCTAAATGGTCTGAATTTTTTATACAAGAAATATGAGATAATTTCCTACAACTTTCATATTTCAAGTGGTTCTAATTTTGACGTTATCAGTGACGTTTTGGGTAGACAAGAGAAGATAAGGATTGTTACTAAATCAAGAGTTGATCACCTACTCATCAATTAGTCATCAAATTAATAGTTCCTAATTTTGGCCTATAAAAAGAGGCATTTGTCATGCATTTAGGCATCTTGGTGTCTAGATCAAGATCATGCTCTTGCTTTCTCTTTTGTATTTTTTTGTATTGCTTATGTTTTGTTTTCATTAATATCAAGTTTATGCCTTTCATTTCCTTTCATTTACTTAGTTAATTTTTTTCTTATTTTGTTTATCTATTTTTCTTTCTTTTATTATGTCTAGCTAAATTTATTATGTTAAGGTAAAAATGTTACACTAATGGTGTAAGGATAAGTATAGTATAAACTTAATATGAACTTTAATGTTTGATACTAACATGTTTTATATTTGTTATTTTGTTCACTCTTTAATACTGTTAAATGGCTAATCTTGATTTATGTTATATAACAATTGGTACAACAAATGTTTGACACTTTCATAGCCTATACTGTATGGTATAACCGACATCTGAGTTATGAAAGGAACTTGATTTGTTATTAACATAAATTACAATCATGAATGCTTGACGAAATTTACAAGTATTAGCATTAATTAAATAAGATGATTAATGTAATTGTGTTAACAATCTATAATCTGATTGAAACCTCTTTTACGTGTGGTTTTCAATTGAACAATAATAGTTTATACTATACTTGTTTGAGATATTATTAGTGGAACCTCTAACCTTGACATTTGTTATTATTATTGTTTAATCCTTACATTGATATTTCATCTCAAAGTTCTCATCATTTTTTTTTATTATTGTTATTGTTGTTGTTGTTATTATTACTAGTATTAATATTACTACGACTACTACTACTACTATTGTTATTGTTATTGTTATTATTGTCATCTATAATTTATATAATTAACCTCCCTGTGGTTTGACCCCGGTCTTGCCGGGTTATTTATTACTTCGACACTCCTGCACTTAGAAGAAGACATTAATCTTTTAGTCGTGTCAATAATGTATCGTGAGGGAGTGTATAATAATTCCAGCACAGTAAAAAGTTGTTGCTTTTTAGTTATTGTTAATATTAAATTTAATTTTTATTATTATTGTTTTTGCCTTGGTTTCTGTTTTGATTTTTTTTTAATTTCAGCATTCAATTAGAATTTGACTTTCTTAATTTTTTTAGTGCAGTGATCTCTATCTTATAACTCAGGTCACATGTATAAAATTTTGATCTATATTGATATTAGTTTTTTTTTATATCTCTTTTTTTTACTGATTATATTTTTAAATTTTATCATTAAATATTAAATTTATTAAATATTAAATTTATTAAATATTAAATTTTTTTAAATTTTTTTCTTGGTTTACTTTGTATAACGATAACCGGTCTCATAATTCAAGTTATATATATTCCATGCTAGCTTGGATTGGCTTACGAATTTTATATTTTTTTTTATTTTCATATGAAATCTATTTCTCATTCTTTTAATTCTTTTTATTATTTTATAAAATTGATTTTCAGTTTTTAATATTAATTATTAAAAATTAAATTTTATTATTTTTTAAAATAATTATCCCCGTATGCTTCACGATGCAGGTCACAAGATAAAATGTTAATCTGCGTTGATATTGATCATCTTTTTTAATGTTTTTGTATACCTATATTTTTTTTTTCGGATTTCAACTTTAGTTTGTTAAATATTATCTTTTCCTAGTTTTGATCATAATTTTTTTAACACCCCCTCGCTGTGCTTCACTAGTCAAGCGGTCCGAGAGACCTTTTTAGAGGTCATGCCTGTAGATCAACCTAGGCTGCCCTGGAAGGTGAGCCTCTTGGTTTGGGCTTGAGGTGAGAGGGTCTTTATTTACTGATGGAGACGATGGTTTCTGTTTTGAGCCAACTAATGGGATTTACTCCAGGCTTATCTTCCATAATTTCCAGCTTTAAAAGGGCAGTGCAGGTCCCGGCTCGTCAAGAATGATATATACTCATGGTCATGTGTTTTGAGGTCTGCAAGTGATGCCTTCTGGCAACAATGTGGCCAGATTTAATGCAAATGCAAAAGGGAAAGATCATTCTTAGAAGCCAAGCATATGCAGCAGGCTGGGATTTGCTTTTCGAAACAGTGCTTAAATTTCCCCTTATGAGCAATCATATCTTTCTGCACTTTGCGGGATATGTTACTTAATCTTTACTTATTCCTGTGCCCTATTGGATTCTGCAGTATTTTTCTATTTGTCTTGCTTTTACTGCCTTTTGGTATCAACTTTCTAGCTACTAATGGAATTGCCATGTAGCCTCTCCTCTTTTCTTCCCTTTTCGTTGCATCTCTCTCCCTCTCCCTCTCTCCCTCCTTTCCCCTTCCTAATCAGCTTATCTCTCTATTTTCGCCCACCTATGAGCAACATAATTTTTGCAGGTTGAATCCGCAACAAACCATGTTGGTTTGTCTTCACTAGAAATTATTTCTCTCCTGTAATCACGATGGATCAATGGGGCAAGGATCGATCATGTCACTGATGTGTTGGACAGATTATATATATGCACACCATTTGTCAAAGAAAAAGAACAGAGTAATATGAAAATATAAATAAATAAAATCCTAGAAAAGAAGAGAGTATTAAAATAGAAGCAAGAATAAAATAAAGTAAAAGCCCTAAAGAAAAGAAAAGGAAAAGGCAAAGAGAAAGGATTTTAACAGTGATGGGCAAGTGAATGAGTGAGAATCATGTGATCCACCTCCACTCTCTCTTAACTTTGAATCAAAAGAAGCCATGACAACAATGCTCATTAATTATTCCACCTACAGCAAACCACCCTCTTCTACGCTTTCGTCCTTCTCTGTCTTTCCTTTTCACTTTCACTACTCTCTACTTCAACTGCTAATATTTCTTCTCTCTTTGTCTGTATACATCAATGGCTTCTAGCGCTTCAAGGTTCATCAAGTGTGTTACTGTGGGAGATGGGGCTGTGGGCAAGACCTGTATGCTTATTTGTTACACAAGTAACAAGTTCCCTACTGTATGTTAAATGACCCATCTAACTACCGCACTTCTGCTTCATAATTTGTGGGATTTTTGGGATGGTTTAGTGTGTTTTTCCATCTGGGTTTTGCTGCTTTAAATTTTTTTGTTTCTTAGCTCAATCTTTAATTTTGTCTCAGTATCTCACAAATCCTTTGGCTTACGGGTTTTGCTACTTAGATAAAGTATCATTTTTAGTTCCTATTTTCAGATAATGATCTTGTGCTTGGCTTTATTGTACTTAGTTAGCATAATTTATTTTATCTCCATTCGACAGTTTCTTGCTTTCTGCTGTTGTTTTTAATCTTTCATGCAAGTGAATAAAAAATAAATAAATGTTATTTTTGTTTTGGGTTGGCTAGGATTATATACCAACAGTGTTTGATAACTTCAGTGCAAATGTGGTGGTTGAAGGAACCACTGTGAACTTAGGCCTCTGGGACACAGCTGGTATGATTATTTGGACCGCTGCATATTTTCTTTTTAATCTTGTTTTACATATTTGTGCCTTCTTTCTTTCCTGAAAACATGTTTGCATGCCTGGGAATCTTTTATGATTCATTTGTTTCATTGATTTCCATAGGGCAGGAGGATTATAATAGATTAAGGCCCTTGAGCTACAGAGGGGCAGATGTCTTCGTCTTAGCTTTCTCACTAGTTAGTCGAGCGAGCTACGAAAATGTACTTAAAAAGGTCTAGCTTTTTTCCAATTTGTTATCACCTTACCTTTCTGATTATTTTTTCGGTTATATTTCCTGTTTACAAGTTTCAAGTATGAAATTGTTTGTCCAGTGGATTCCAGAGCTTCAGCATTATGCCCCCGGCATTCCAATAGTACTTGTTGGTGCCAAATTGGGTAGGTCTATTAGCAACCATCATTATTTTTCCTGCCTGATTCAATGCTTTCTATGAATATTTTTTTTTCTTGGTATTTGTCTATGTGATCCTGTCGGTGCTGTTTTGTCTAGGTTATACTAGTTAGTATTTGCTTCACTGTTGTTGTTACATACTGTTTACTAGGAGAATGATATAACTTCTTATCCAGAACTTGGTGAACTTACTGAAGGCAATTCTGACATGTAAATATTACATAATTTTGTCAGGGTCATTTGCATCCGCTTGATGATATAAGTACAGGGGTGAGACCTGGGTAGGTTAAAATAAGGACATGTTCATATTTCAAAACTTATATCTATCCCGAAGTCAAAATTTCTTGGAATTCATGCCATTGGTACGTTTTCATTGATTAAGAAGTTTAGGTAAATAATGACTTTCCTTTGTTACATTTTAGTTTTAATTGATATAGTTTATGCACTCTAGAGAAAATTAATGTGGCTTTGCTGCGGCCTATGATTTCTAAAACTTTTTCACCATTCAACCTTGATCTTCAATGGATGAATCATGTAATAGTCACAAATTTTTAGCAGACTTTAAATACACGTATATATATCAACAACACCCTTCCAGTGGAAGGTAATGTACTATTTTTCAGATTTTGACTCTCGAATTCTTGAGTATTAGCAAGTAGGAGATAAAGTTTTTGGAAAGAAATTATATGTAGATCAATGTGTGTAGCTTAAAGATGCTTGTTCAAAGCTAGAGGTCTCAGGTTTTTTTTGTTGGTAATCTTTAAAAAAACTGAGAAAGAAAGATGGAAAGGAAGGAAGAGGAAAGGGAGAAGTTTAGGAAACTATTGAAATCAATGGTCTAGGCATATAAGGGTTATTTTTGCTATTAATATTTGGATTTTTTACGAGGATATCCTTGAAAAACCTGAATTTCAACTGATATTTCTGCCATGTTTAACCATTTGCCTTCTTAAAATCGGTCCTTGTTCTTCAGCTATGATAATTCTTCCCAGGAAACTAAGTGAATTTTTCCTTCCCTCGGTTGCCTCCCCAAATGAATGCCTGTGTTTTTTCAATTCTTCACAAACTGATACTGACATACACATTGTTTGATTTGAATATGATGGAGCAGCTTAAAGAAATGATGTTCATAATTACAGGTTGACAGAACAACACTGACAAGGTTTTTTCTAATATTGTATATTAATGGAGTAGCAACCCAAATAAAATGATTTTCAAGCTGGTGATGAAGCTAATGGTGTTAATGGGAAAATTACTAGCTACCTGGCAAAAACTTCAACCAATTGAATGTTGGTCAATGAATGCTGAGTTGATTTTTGCATGCAACTGCATGAAAGGTGGTGTTTAAAAAGGTTAGGTCAGTTTGAGGAAATATTGTCTAGTTATGGTTCAACATGTACCGTATTGAGGGGTACACTTTAAGAGGAGGAATGTTCAAAGCACTGGCCTGGTTATGAAAAGTGAAGAGGTTTTGTTTTGTCAAACTCGTTAGTAGCATTAAATGTTTGATTGAGATGGATTTGGAGGATTGAGGATTTGTTGTGTGATCATAAAATTGTTAAGGCCAGTTCTCAAGTTCAAATACTTTAGCAAATTAAAATACTTAGGAAATTAATCCATTATTTTGTTAATTATTGTTCTATCAACTTCCCTGCAGATAGGCTGCGATGTGCATTCTCTAGTCTATTCATTCTTTATGCTATTCCATAACATTTTATAATATGAGAGGGAGGAGTTCAACGATCTTATTAGATTGCAAAAGGCACGAATGTTGGTAAATCCTTTTTTTTTTTGGGAATCTTATCTAGAAAAAATGAATAAGAAAAAGAAAGAAATATCAATCACTCTTGCAAATACGGACTTCTTTCTTTTTTTAGCGGGCCAAAATAATGGTGGTCATTGCACTTTTGACAGAAAAAAATGAATAAGAGAAGGAACAAAATATTGATCATTCATGCCAATAAGTACAAGTTCTTGTGCCAAAATAATGGTGACCATTGTTTTTCTGGAAAAAAAGGAATGTGAACAGGAAAAAAAAATGAGTTTGGTTGCTACCAATTTAAAGTTTCCTTCGGATGAATGAAGGATTTATAGATTATTTTTCTCTCATTTTATTCTGTACAAAATTGAGAAATGTTCTCTCCTTTTGACATTTCATGTGATAGACCGAACTGGAATTGAATTTTGTGGGACAAGATTACTGCACATATCAAGTCAAGGGAATGGCAATTACTTCTTGTTCTTGCTTCATTCCTTCCCACTCCTTGTTCTTACTGTTTCCTCACAGACTTTCATGTCAATGATTGTTGCATGAATAACATGATCTATTTTTTTTGGTAAGAAAAGTTGCTTATGATTCCATACCATGTGGCTTCTATTTACAACTCAATTGTATAATTATATCATGGTCCTTTGCACTAGCTATTTTATTAATTTCACTTACGAAAAACATAATTCTTTCATAGTGTCATGAAGCCTGTCAGTCCAAGTTTCCTGACCACATGGGAACTCCTGCCTTTTTGATGTCAAGTGAAATGGCATTGCTTCTCATGTCCTTGAAAGTACTAGATTATGAGCAAACTGATTGACATGAGCCGAGCCATTCATACTGCTTGTCCCAATCCATGATGTTTCATGGATTGACTTTTAACCTTTATATTGTGGTGGTTAGCTATGTGAAGCACTGTAGATGTGAATCTAATGCATCATTTAAAACGGACATGTAGATCTTCGTGAGGATAAGCATTATTTGGCTGATCACCCTGGATTGGTGCCTGTGAACACTGCACAGGTGCAGTTTCTATTCATTGGTTGTTTATAATTTTTTTTCTTGGTTGTCATGCAATCAGCGTTTTTAATGAGATGGATTATTATGATCAGGGAGAGGAACTTCGAAAACAAATTGGTGCAGCATATTACGTCGAGTGTAGTTCAAAAACTCAACAGGTATGCCATGATTTGGCAATATGTTGAACTTTATGAGAAGTACGGTGTATACTATCCATGATAACTGACTTGCCCTGCTAATAATTTTCTGGGTGAATTGCTCATATAAAGTTAAGTCTCCTAGAGGAAAGGAGATAGAAAAAAGTACCAAAAATTTTACACCTGCAAGTGCATGCAGTATCTGTGGTGTCATTCTCCTGATTTAATGTTATTGTGCTTTTCTGGTTTACCTCTCGCCACAAATGCTTGGCAAAATTGATATTCTAGTTATGAAAATTTTGTACAGGGGCACTGTGTTATTTGTCATGCATCCTGACCATGTGACAGTCCCAAAATAACAAATTGCAGGCTGACATGTACTAATAGTTTTGATATCATGTTATTATTATCATACATGAATCTTGCCCTTCTACTATTATGCCAATGATGATCTTTTCTAACTTTTCCTTCCAGGCATTAGATTACTTTATTATCATGTTGTAAATGACAAGTTTCATGTTTTTGCAGAATGTCAAAGCAGTTTTTGATGCTGCAATAAAGGTAGTTATCAAACCAGCACAGAAACAAAAGGAGAGGAAGAAGAAGCCACACCGAGGATGCCTGTTGTCAGTACCATCATTTCTCACACTTTTAACGAGTTTATAATTTTTTGATATAGGTATGCAAAGTTTTCTGTTCTCATATTCTCTCCACACATGGATCTTGTGTATCTTGATGTCAGTTATTTTGTGTTTTATAAATGTCTTCATTGGCATTTCTGAAGTTGCTTTTTTTCTCAATCCCTTTTGCTTGAGCCACTGCCACCACTTGAGTAATCATGTCAAACCAAATGGAAACTTTTAATAATTTTTAGAATAGTAGTTTAAAGGCTCCTGTGGTCGTTTCTAACAAATGTAATTAGTATTCCTTGTACAAGATTAAGCGGTTGGCATCTCAGTTGTATTGGCGAAGTCTTACTTTAAAATAGTGGAAAAGGAGGGCAGGGACATGATTTTTGTGGATGCATGGGAATGTCCAAGGCCCGTGTCCCTTTAGCTTCTAAAAGCGACCATCTAAATTACACAACCATGAGAAGATAGCGTTGGAAGAATGAGTTCAAGCTGTAAAGTCCCGTGGATATTCACTGGTGATTGTCAATATGTGGGTTCAAATAAGTACATATTGGAATGAAAAATGAGATCGAGAGTTGGAGAGAAGTCTTGTGGAGATAAGAGTTTGAAGATCGAGAGTTGGAGAGAAGTCATTAACAAGCGGTCTGATGATATTTGATAGGCACCCGCGCAGAGATAAGTACTGAAGAAGAGCTCTCGTATCACCCCTTCATGTTGTATTTTATGCTCGCAGAATGTCGTGTTGTTTCTTCCCTTTGCATTGATAAAACTAGCTTCCCATTTTTGCCAATTTGTTTCTCTCATGTCTGCTTCCACTCTAATCTTCTATATTTTGCTTGCGTGTGCTAATCAGAATCTGAGCTGCTCCCTTTTCTTTTGCATGATTTCATGTGAAATTCAGAAATGTCTTTTGCGGGAGGAGGCTTGTGTGTCTCAAATGAAGTACCCCTCGTCTCCAAAAGGTGGCTGCTCTTTGGCGTAACTGCAGTGCTACACTGCTAAGATACTGGGTCCTGCGAGCTTGGATTTGAATGCACTATATTTTGATTGCGGCATGGCTCCTTGCTAAATGTCACTCTCTAATTTTGTCCTAATTTCAGTGGAAAAGATATTTTCATCCAGTATCTCCTTGCATTCTAGATATATATATATATATATATATATATATATGTGGTAACTCGTTGTAAAAGGTGGAGTTCAGCTAGGTTTGTTGCAAGTTTTTATTCTTCATGGCATCTTTCCTGACCTTTCGGCTTGACACTAGCAACAAATGATGATTTGCTTGTTGCTTCTACCAAGGTGATTGTCGGTTACTCTTTAAGCTTTACAAACCTGATAGTTGTGAAAACAGAGAAGACACTCTCTCCGGGCCTTGTTGCTGCCACTTCTTCGATCCCTATATTCAAAGATAAGGTTGAAATTTGTTTGATACGGAGGGTGATGTTGTTGTACACACAGGAAAGAGAGAAGAAAGCTTCCCACCCGTGGCAGACACTATGGAAGCAACAGCCCGATCCTAGTGGTTACCATGTCGTCGCTACTTGAGCATCCGCGCCGTTCTGGTTTCCTATATTATTCAGCGGCCGTGAAGGGCATCAAGAACGTCCCTCCCCGCCCCCAAGAAATTAGAACATAATTATTATTATCGGAGCACATATAGAGCTTTGAAAAAGCCAGCCCAAGTTTGACTGTAATACTGATTATTTTTTAAATTATTTTTTATATTAAAATATATATCAATAATATTAATAATATTTTTTTACTTTTTAAAAATTATTTTTAAAATCATCACATTAAAACAATTCAAAACAAATACATTATATTAAATTTTATCAAAAATAAAAAATAAATTTTTATTAAATTTTATTAAAAATAAAAAATAATGTTTTTAAAAAAAAAACAGGTGATTCAACAACATTCCTAAACTGCCTCTAAGGATCGTTTGGAAATATAATATATTAAAATAATATTTTTTTTAAAATTACTTTTATTATTTGCATATAAAAATAAAAACAATTAGAAAACATTAAAAAATATTAACCTCACGCAGAAACATAATAAAAAATCAAAAATACTTTGATAACTTGAACAAACCAGGCTGGAAACGGAATAATGAATGTTTCATCCTAGAGATGATGAACCCCTAACCTAAGATTGTCGAGATGCAATTTAATTCTAATAATGGTGGTTCAACAATGAACCACCACCCTTGCGAGCTTTCAACCAAATTCTATACCAATAAACATAACTGCTACAATAGCTATTTGTGGAAAGGATCTCTTACCCTCCGAAGCCAATGCCAATGCCAACACCGAACACAGTGATGGGGCAGAGAACACCTTTAAAAGACGATAGCAGGCGTTATATCGGTGGTCAAATAGAGGACCGAAATGGTAAAATATCATATACAAACACTAGATTGGCTTACAGTTAAGACACCCTTAAGTTGGGTAGAACTGGGTGTATACACCAGGTTAATAAATAGAATAAATTAAAAGGAATACAGCATCCAACCATATCAACTAAACCATATGCCAGAGCAAGATAAGCTTGAGCACCAAAATTCACTGACCACTCTGATTATATGTACGTGATTAAAAGTGAGAATGAAAAGATAAATGAAGAAAAATTGCTTAAAAACAAAGCACATACAGAAGGGCTTCTGCTTAAAGAAGTTTACTAATCCAATCACCATTCATTCTCCCGAATGAATGGAAAAGAAAGGGTGATTTTGCCTCCAGCAGTGTAAATTGTCGATGCACTGCACAACAGTATGGACACCAATTTCAAATGTCTGGGCAACAGAGTCACAGAATGAACGCTTTCCATTGGTTAAAATATCTACCAAGTGTAAAGTAAACTGCAGCTACCCAGTACAAATTCAAGGAAATGACAGCTCAATCGACCCAGACAGATTCCTTTCACGGTACAATCTGTCCCTTTAACATACAGTGGGTGCACTGACAGGGTGGGGGTTGGAGGCTGAAGATCAAATATCTCACTTACCACCCATCCTTGAGAACACATGTTAGATTGATCTTTTGGAGTTAGCCAACATCAATCCAGGAGAACTGTAATTGAAAACGCAAAGAAAGCAGAAACACAATTACTTGACCTGTGAGCAAGAACTCAAGTGCAACCCATGCCCAAAAGAATGCAAGTTAGAGAATGTTTCCTCCAACCTCTTATAAAATAAATAAATAAATAAAGGCAAAACATGCAGCCTTACAGATAATTCATACAGTGGAGGCCAAGGTGAAACACAGAGTAGAACACATTTACAAAACATGACAAACTTACTGGTGGATCACTGGATTGTGTCATTATTCATTCCTATTGCCACGAGGATTGCTTATAACCTTCCCATTCACCCTCTGGCTCCTTCCTCTTCGGAACACCTCCGCCAGTCACTTGATACATCCTCAATTGCTCCTCTGCAAGGGCTGGTGAACTGACAACTGACAGTTGCCTTGATGCAAGAGCTGAAGTCTCATCTGTACCTTCAATGTCTGGGCCTAGAGGCCCTGCATTGAGGTCTAGACCCTGCCTTACCCATTTCCTACTGCTCTCTGCAGCACCATTATTGTTAATGTCTGGGAGGTTAACAGCATAAGAAGGCCTTGGATAATGAGATGAGACTGCACCTACCGGTGCTGCTAATACTTGAGAGGGTACTGTGGGAAAGCAAAGCCTCCCACTAGATGATGAATCCACATACGATGCTGAACCACCTGAAAAAGTTGCAGAGGGCAAAGGGAAGCTGTTCCCAGGAGAAAAGACAGGATACTGAAAGGGAGTAGATGGAAACTGCACTGCTGGAGAAGATGACAACACTGCTCCCCTGTAGATATCAGAATTAAATGGGTTGTTGCCAGTAGAGGGAGCCAACATCCTCCGAGGCCCACCAGTTGCAGCTATAGGGAAAGGCTGCTCTCTTCTATCATGCAAGATAGATTGGGTCGTGGCAGCAGGATATGGATTCCCTTGAGGAAACCAGGAGGGCAAGCAACCCATTACAGTACTGTTGATCCTAAGGCTAGAAATAGATGGTTGGGATGGCACAATATTCCGGGTATGCTGGCTATGTGGTGATGGTTCAGCACTCACCTCATCAACAAGAGGGCCATCATTTAAATCAAAGTCCCTGCAACTGCTGACCTCTCCATTTAGAAGAACACCTGATGACAATTTGGCAGGAAGTGGTGGGGCATCCAGCCTCCGACCAATGCTTGTCAGGTGATTACCCATATCACTAGCCTCATCTGCTCTATTCAAATCAAGATCAAATCCCCCAAAGCTCCGACCAGATAATGAACCCATCAGTGTATCACGTGAACAATCATTATTTTTTGCACGGTCAGAGACAGAAACAGTATCCTGAGCAGAAATTCGAAAAGCCAAATCCTCAAGGATTCTTTCATCAGGTACATTCAAGTCAATATCCAACAAGGGCCAACCAGGCTTGGACACCATTTCATCAGGGAGTGAGATGTTAGCTGTACCAAATGAAATCTCCAAAGCTTTTCTAGGTTCAGCTGGACGAAATGCACTAGTGGCTGCTGATCCCTTCCAACCAAGCTCCCCTCTGCTCTTAAGTAAATCCTCTGGTGGAACAAAAGGCCCTTTCGCAGCAGCAGCTACTGTAATGGAAGCAGGAAGCCCACTAGACACAGAAGAAACTGGCAATGGAAAAGGGCTAATTAGTTGAATAGCAGCAGAACATGCAGGTTCTCTCAAGTTATTTTGTTCCTCATATTTCACATCATCAGCAATAAAGCCTTCATTCAGATCAAATTCAACTTTTGTTTCCAGATCCGATCCCCCTGTAGCAGATGAAGAAGCATCAGCAGCGGCAGATGTACATTCCTCAGTTTCATCAGCTCCTGAGCCAGCCAACTTCGACCCTGTTGACCTCACTACTTGTTCTGATGCCTGAACAAGTGTGGGTTCTGCCTTGTGAGCAGCTGGTCTGGCACTACATTGCTTATTGCCCTGATTGCCTCCCAGGCTCTCCACCTTGCACTCACTTTCATAATCAGTTGCAGCTGAGGCTGTATTACTTTCATGTTCAATTTTCTTTTTCTCGGTAGAATGACTTCTGCCATCTGTTTCACCAGCCTTCACATCATGCATGTTTTCAGAAATCGTATCCTTACCAGAACTAGAAGGTTGGGGCATTTCATCATTGGTTCCTTCTGAAAAATCAGACTGCATCATAGCAGGTGGTTTTGGATCTGTCTGAATAGAAACATCCAGCTCTTTATTCATGTTTTTATTGTTCTTGCCATCAACCTCTACATAATGGTTTGATGATGATCCTTCGATTGCTTCAGTCCCAACTTGCACTCCTGTATAATTCACCTCAGTTAAGACAGAATCATGCAACTTATTTTTGTCATCAGATATGCCATCTCCCTCTTTCTCCCATGGTTTTTTGCCTCCACAATTTGATGTTTTCACACCCATGCTAGCAGTGGACACGGAAGCTGCTAATGTTTCATCAGATTTCACATTGCTTTGCATGCATGGTTCAGCAGCATCCACACTGGAAGAATTGGAAGGTCCATTGAGCTCCCCTGCATGTTTTTCTTGTGAAAACAGAATGGTTTTAGCCTCCTTGTTCTTGGATGGCAGAGTGCGAACAACAGTAACCCGCTTCTCATTGTCATCATCAACACCATCAGCAGACTTACCCTGGCTTTGAGCAGGATCGTCACACGGAGATGATTTTCCTCTCAAACCACTTGGTGCACAAGAGCGCTCGATGGGCATGCTTATACAAGGAGAATTTGTCGGTGAAACCACATCAGACTTGGACATCTCCCCAGCAGCTACACTAGCAAGCAGATTCATACCAACATCATCACCAACTGTCATTGATGCATTTCCTTCGGAATACTTCGCACAACTTTCAATCAGGGCATTCATGGAGCTGAAAGAAGCATCATATGACTTCCCTGATTTAAGCTCAAACACAGTCAAAGAGGGTGTAGTTTTTGAGATTTCACCTAATTTCCTTGCATCATCACCCGTCCGACCATGCTCTTTATCGAGAACATTGGCAGGCGACCCATCTCTCTCATCTGACCCGGTCAGCACCTCCTTGAAATCATTGCTTTGCCATGACTCAGTCTTCACATTTGATATGATATTAGCTCGATAAGGATCATTTTTTCCCTTCAAATTGTGATCAAACTGGTCATGCCTCTCTGAAAGAACAGGAGAAGAAGCTCTGCTATTCATGACTAAAGCATCTTCAAAAGTTCCTCCACTGGAACTTTGTGCGGGACTGCGACCTCTATTAGGAATTTTAACAATAAATTTATGGTTATTCCCCTCAGCCATGGGAGAATCAAGTACCTTCTCACATGCCAAACTAGACTGCTGCAATTTCTCTGAACCTGGATTTTTGTGCAAGGAAGAACTTCTACTCGACCCACTATCTCTTTGGGCCCCAGATAAAGCTGGGCCTGAAAAGCCATTAACTGGTTTACGATGCCGCAAAGAGCCACCAAGGATCTTATTTGCTGCCATTGAAACAGCAGTGGAGCTCCTTGCATCCTCCTTTCCCGACATTCCCACAGTTTTGGCATGTTCGCTAGAACAAGATTGACTGTTGTTGTGGGACTGACTAGAACTGCTGCTTTTCTCATCCCTAGCTGCTGATACAGGCAGATCCACGGTACTGCTGACACCAGTATTTCTGGGCTGTCCATCTTTCAAATTATTACCAGCTGCATTAGGTGACACTGCTGGTTTTATGGGCCCTGGAGATGATCCAGACTTGGTCAAAGTCTCCCCTTGGACAAGCTTGACTGGACCACTTTTGGAAGCAGAGAGTTGCACAACTGAGCTCTTCATTGTAACCTCAGAGGATACACCAGATCTGTTCCCACCATGTGAAACTTCAGGAAGATGTGATCTGGCAGTCCAGCGGACACCTTGGTTAGAGCCAGACTTTGCATTTGCATCCATTTCAGCCTCAACACGTTTCTTCCATGTGTCAACCAAGCTCCTTGCTTTCTTCTGTATTTCAAAGTTCTTATGCGTCCGCAAATGATTCACAGATTTGCCAATATTACACATTTGCAAAGCATGAAGATTTATAGGGAGTTTATCCAATGCACGAAGCAAAACTAGCAGAAATTCCTCAACAGATTTATCACTATCCTTGTGGCTACTACCATCTCCAATCTTCCCTTTATGGACCTCCTGCAACCATTCATCAAATACAGGCAATCCCCTTAGCTGCACAAACCGATTTAGGCAATCAAACTTATCTGTGGCAGCTATCACACCAGCCAGTAATGACCGGCCAACCAAATCTACTTTTCTCTCATTCCTCTCTGGCAGCATGAGATGCACTAATTTCTCAACCCCTTCAGAATCCACAAGTCCACCCTTTTCTGTAAATTTAGAAATCTCAGATTTCCAAATGCTTTCAGGTCTATGAACAGAATCCCCATCATCCATTTTCATAAAACGTTCTCGTTTAATGGGCTCAGACCCCTGATCTCCACGATCCCTTTTCTTTCCCTTAGATTGTGAAGGGAAGGAGGGGGCATTATTCTGTATGCTATCAGAACCAGGTTTCAGCTGTGGTGTTGAAGTTGGACCATTCATTGTCTTAGGAGAACATCCACCAAGCTGAATTGTTGCATGGATTTCTAAGCGTGTCTTAGATAATAGCTGATCCACTACTTCTTGTCGTTCCTGTGTAAAAAAGAGTTAACCAAACAGAATTGGCAATTCAAAGCAAATTCAAGAACTGCAGCTACAACTCACATTAATATAATCCTGATCAGTTAGCCACCATAAACATTTGTTTGTAGTGTCATAAACTCGCCGGCAAACAAATGAGCAAATCCCTGACGGAAGTTCAACACCTTTTGGAAGGAAGGCAACTTTACACGGATGGAGTAGTGATGCGGCAGGAATTTCATCCTTGTGAAAGGAAAAGAATACTTCGTTTGGCGCAGCTTCCAAAAGGATGCATTTGCCAAGCTTTATGTCAGCAGGCCGATAAAGCCAATTCACACCTAACTTTAACTTGTTCTCTTTAACAGTAGTCAATCTCTGAATTATTCCTATGAAAGGAGGGGAATCCTGGGGCGGCTTGAACAGAGCACAGTCTCCAACACTGATCTTGCGTCCATCCTGTTAAAGGGGGAATAAGTGACATGGCACTTTAGGTAACTTACTAAAAGTCAATCTTCATACCAATAACTTCAGCAAATGTTCTGCTAACATAGAAAAAAATTTAGTACGCATTTTGATAGGATAAATAATTTCTGAATGGAATATCATTAATTGGCAGCTCCTATCGTAATAAGGATATCATTATGAACTTCATGGATTAAAGATCATCGCTTACTAGTCCTTTTTTCTCATTCCATTCATTGAGTACTTGATTAAGCATTAACATATCAACAATGGTAAACCGAGCCATCAATCAGAAAAGGAAGCAACATACAGAATAATTGAAGCATGTGATGATCAGGAGAGATCAATCATTTGAATTTACACTTTGCACAGTGAGAAAGCAACAAAGCTGATTGTTCAGTCAACAAGAAAACAAGTGAAATTCAAATTCCATAACCTCATGCAACCTTCAACTACAGCAGAAAGCTAAATGACAGATTTCTATACACAAACCAAACCCAAACTTGCTACTGAAAAAATTCATAAATACGGGAAAAAACCATAAAACAAAAACTGCCCCGAGAACCCAATTTAAGCACCAATATCATGTGGCAACACAAAATCAGTCTACAAAAGCCAACTTAGCGAACCCAATACCAACTGAGCTGTAATATCTCCACGAAACCAAAATCAAAGAAAATCTGGGTCAATTCCTACAATTCCTATGTCAGACAAATAATACCTTCCTCTTTTGCCAGCGAAGGTAGTGATTTCCCCAATTATTCATCATTGGAAGCCGTATAACATAGACTCCACAATCGAGACAAGAACACAAAAAATAACAGGAAAAAAAAAGGCCCAAGAGAAAAGGAGTACCTTGTAAAAAGAATAGGCTGGAGATGACAAAGAAGAAGGAGAAGGAGAAGAAACAAAATCGGGAGAAGCTACAACTGAATTGTTGTTAACACGTATGGGAGCAGTCAACATGTGCCGGATACGATCCTTTTTCCTCTCCTCCTCAACTTCCCGCCCATGCAGCATAGCCTTGCATTTTCCCCTTCGAGTACCATCAACCCTTAATCCTAACTCACACTTCCCCTCTCAATTAATTCACCAATTCAAAAACCCTAGATCCAACCAAGGCCAAAAAAAAGGAAAAGAAAAAAGAAAAGAAAAACCCTAGCTTCTGTAGACCGTTTAGCAGTGCAATTCAAACCTAATTTGACCAAAATCAATTAACACCGCTGATCAATCGATCCAAATCGATATGCGATCCGTTAAATAAGAGATTCTGCTTTGATTTAGAGTGATATAAAGAGATATCGAGAATCTAGAGTGAGAAAATCATGGAGAAAGAAAAGCGAGCAGGCAAGCGAGAAATCGTAGAGAGAGGGAGAGACGGCAAAAAAGGAAAGGTGTACGTGGTAGATAGACTGAACCATGGACCGAGTCTAGTCCCTGTCAAAAGAATTGATGGGCCGGAACCATTTTTAGCCCTCGCATCTTTTTGGATCAGATCTACGACTCTTCTTATACAACAATGAGCATGTTTGTCTGGCAAAAAAATTTAAAAAAAAAAACTTTATATTTAAATATTAATAGCATTTTAAAAAATATTTTTACAAAAAAAATTACACTATACCATCAAATACATACTAATTCATTATTTACAAGTTTTTATATTTGTGTGAATATGAAGAATATTGATGAAATCTTTGAAATATAAAAATAAATTTGAAATCTTTAATTGTTAAATAGAATAAGAGTTTGAAATAATTGTATCCAATATAAATGAACAATGATTTTATATTTAATATAGATAATATGGTATAAAAAATATAAAATTTTATCAAAATTATAGTAGAAAATTAAAAAAATCACCCTTATCTTAAATTGAATTATGATATCCTTATTTTTAAACTAAATATAAAGATTGAAGAGTGGTATTAGAGCTCTAAGTTAAGTTCAAGAGTTGAATTAAGATTTAATAAGTATTAAATTGTTATAAGACGGTGCGCATAGAACAAATTGCAATGAAAAATCTCTTTTAAGTATAAAGACAGGGTTAAAATCTTGGTTTAAAAAGAGAGGGAGAGGGAGAATTCCTTAAAGAATTCAGCCTCCTATATACCTACAACACCTTATTCAAGAGAGGTACCTTCTCTGGCAACAAGAATGGCAACAATAACCCCTATACCATATGTCGATCTGACATTTATAGCTTGGATTATGAAGGTAATGGTAAAGGTGATGCATCATGTGCCCATACTAACACCCCTAATAGCAGCACAGGTACCACTAATTTTCATGCACTAGTAGATAATATGGTTACACTAGTTCAGGTAGTAAAGAACATGTGAGAGTTGGGGTGAAAATAATTTACAAGAAATCTAGATGTTGAGCTTGTAAACAAGTAACTACCATATAGTATATGACATTATGGAATAAATTTAGGTGTCAAGGGATGTGAAAGTGAATTGTGATACACATTAACTATAAGACAGAGCACGATCTTGGTGGGATATAATGTAATTTAGGAGACCTATGAGATCTTTAACATGGGTTGAGTTTATGGTACAATTTGAAAACAAGTATTACTTATTATATCATCAAAAGGTGAAGTGGCAAGAGTTTTTAATCTTAAAACAAGGTGATATATCAGTACTCAACTATAAGAGGAGGTTTCATAACCTCTCAATGTTTGCCTTGCACCATATTCTTATAAAGTTGTAATTAATTGAGAAACTACGTGATGGGCTGTGATAAAAGTTGAAACAAGTATTGCTCCCTTTGATGTTTGGGACATCTAAGAAACTAGTGTAAGCAGTTGAGGCCTTTAAGGCTTGTATGAAAAGGGGCTAGCAGGGTCAAATAAGTCTAAGCAAATGAAGAGATGTTAAATAGATATCTAGCTAACCTTTTTTTCCTAAAAAGGACAAAGGTCAAATTAGTTAATTAAAAAAAAGGATCGGAATTTAGGTCCATTCAAAGTTCAGGAATGAGACTTGCTAAAAAGTAGTCATACTCGTAAGATGGTTTTATTGGGGGGAATTCTAGAGTAAAAGACATACCCCTACTATGATCAGTGTGGGAAGAGATATCTTATAGATTGTTATGTTATATCTATCAAGAGAGCATAGATGGAAGGACTACCTTTTTTTAGGTTAGATTTGTTATCATTGTGGAGGATAGAGTCATTTTCGAAGAAATTACCCTAGAATAATAAAGTTTGCACAAAGCAAAGGATAGTAGACTAAGAGTAAATAACAATATGTCATTGTTGATAGACAAATGAGATAGGCATAATCAGGGGTTAATTGAACAAAAAATCATCTTAGAGCATTAGGTAACAGGAATCAAGGTAAGGTATTCTATATAATACAAAAAAATATTGGGGCTACTTTGGATGTTGTGACATGTACCCTGCATTTAGATTTTGAACAAATTTTTTATTTAATTGATATTAAGGCCACATATTCTTTTGTTAAAAAGAGATTTAAAAGTAAATTAAGTATAAAACAATACGGGTAAATCTAGGGTTTGTTACTAGTATGCCTTTAGAGGTTAATGTTATGATGAGGGCTTAGTTATGGAGGTAGATTTACTACCCTTAAAACTCTATAACTTATATTTAATTTTTGAAATAGATTGGCTAGGTAGATGATAAAGCCCAAATAGATTGCTTTGCAAAAATAGTGACCCTCAATAAGTATGAGGGTAAGATAGTAGTGTTTAAAAAGGATAGAAATTTATACCAAATAATATTATTTCAGTTATAACGACTAGAAAGATGATGAAAAAAGGATGTAAAACTTATATTTTTTATGTCTTAAAAACATAAAAAGGAAAAGCTAAATTCTTAGACCTCCTGATAGTGAGAGAATTTCTTGATGTATTTTCAAAAGAATTATTAAGATTGCCTCCAAAAAAAGAAGCAGAGGTTTTCATTGGCTTATTACCCGAAATCTCCTTTATAACTCAGTCACCTTGTAGGATAACGCTCGTTAAATTAGTTAAGTTGAAGATTCAACTTTAAGAATTATTGAATAAAGGGTTCATACATTAAAGTAACTTTATTTGTGAAAAAAATAATGGGACTCTAAGACTTTGTATTGATTACAGGCAACTAAACAAAGTAACTATGAAAAATAAATATTTTTTGTTACGGATAGAAGATTTATTTAACCAGTTAAAAAGGATAAGTAATGGTTTTCTTGAAAATAGACCTTAAATCTGGATATTATTAATTACTAATTAAGGAACAAAATGTGTTAAAAATTACATTCAAAATTCATTATTGACATTACAAGTTCTTAGTAATGCCTTTTGAGTTGACAAATGCTCATGTGTGTTTATGGATTTAATGAAACAAGTGTTTTGACATTTTCTGGATAAATTAGTTATAGTGTTTATAAATGATATTTTGGTTTGTTCAAGATCATACATACAGCATAAATAAAATTTAAGATAAATATTATAGATTTTAAGAGAGCATTGATTATATGCCAAGCTGAATAAATATGAGTTTTACATAATGAAATGAAATGATTTTCTAGGCTATATCATGTCTGTTGAAAAGGTACTGCTGGATACCAAAAAGGTAGAGATAGTGCTAAAATGGGAAAGACCTATATATATGATTGAAATTCATAGTTTTCTTGGATTAGCGTGATACTACATGAGATTCATTAAGAGATTCTCTACTATAGTTGTTTTAATAACCTGATTAACTCAAATTAGAACAAAATAGAAATGGACTAAAGACAATGAAATGAGCTTCTAAAATTTAAAAAGAAGGCTTATCACCACTATAGTGTTAACATTGCCTTTAAGGACAAAAGGGATTGTAGTTTACAGTAATGCTTCAAGAAAAGGTCTGGGTTGTGTATAAATAAAGTATGGTAAAATGATTGCTTATACCTTAAGACAATTAAAGTTTCATGAGGTTAACTACCCCAGACTTGATTTAGAATTAGTTATAGTGATATTTACATTACGGGTTTGAAGGCACTATTTGTATGGGACTCGTGTCACATATCATAAAAGTATGAGATATTTAATGTCATAAAGGGACTTAAACATTCTACAAAAAGATAGTTGTAGCTCATTAAAGACCATGATTATGAAATTAAGTATCACCCAGGAAGGGCAAATGTAGTAGTTAATGCCTTTAGTCGTAAGTATAAAACAATATCAAATGACTGAAAGTTTGGGATTAAAAAAAACTTTTTAAATTGAGAAAGATTGACACCAAAATAAAAGTCAGGCCTAACGATTCCTTAATCGTTCAATTAAGAATGCAGTTCACATTCGAGGATAAAGTGTTAGAAGCTCAATTAAAACATGTTAGAATAAGAAATATGGTGGAATTATGAGTAGACACTCCTTTTTAAATACTAGATGATGGAATGGTCACTATGAAAAGGTGAATATATTTGCCAAAAAACAATATATTAAAGAATAAAATGTTAAAATAGGCACATGATTCTAGATTTGCAACACACCCGAGAAGTACTAAGATGTATAAAGACTTAAAAGATTACTATTAGTGACCAACAAAGTATATGTCCAAGTATTGTGTCTGTCAATGAATAAAAATAAAGCATTAGAAGCTAGTAGAGCTTTTGTAACCACTTTTAATACCATCATGGAAGTGCAAGGATATCATAACAGACTTTATATCTGATATGCCAAAAAAAAAAGATGTCATATAGGTTATTGTAGATCAATTAACAAAATCTACTATCTTTTTATCTATGAAAATGATAGACATGGTTCACAAGTTAAGTAGGTTATATGTAAACAAAGCGATGAGATTGCATGGAGTGCCAAGTTGTTTGTCTTAGATCAAGATCCCATATTAACCTTATGTCTATAACCAAATATCAAACACACTCTAGGAAGAAAACTAAATCTAAAAACTTCTTTTCACCCCTAAACTAATGAAGAATTTAAAAGAATAATCCAAATCCTAAATGATCTATGAAAGGCTTGTATATTGTAGCTTGCTGGTTACTGGAGGATCATTTGCCACTAGTTGAATTTACTTATGATAATAACTATCAATCTATAATCGGGATAGCATTTTATAAGGCCTTATATTATGAAAAAATATCAAACCCTTGTATGCTAGAATATGCTAGAAGGAGGTTAGAGATAGGAAATTAATTGAGCTTGAATTTACTTTAGAAAATATGATAATCATAAAAGATAGGATGAAAGCAATATAACATAGGCAAAAGAGTTATGCATATCAAATGAAACGACCTCTTGAATTTGAAGTGGGGGACACATTATATTTAAAAGCTATTTCGTGGAAACATATATCTTGATTTGAGATAAAAAGGAAGTTGACACCAGATATTTCAGACCCTATAAAATTAATAAAAGAGTTAGGCTCGTGACATACAATTGATTTTGCCCTCTTATTTATCCAAGATTCATAATATGTTTTATATTTAATTACTATAAAAAGATAAGATAAATCATTTTCAAGTATTACCACCAGTTTCATTAGAAATTGAGGAAGATAGGACGCTGAAGTTAAAGCCAAAAAAGATATTAAATTGAATGAAAAGGTTCTTAGAAATAAGAAGATCCTTATGATAAAAGTATTGTGGAATAACTCACAAATCGAGGAACAAACCTAGGAAAAAGAGAGAAATGAAAAGAAAATATCCTAAATTGTTTGCAGATTCAAGTAAGAAATTTAAATTTTAAGGATGAAATTTTCTTTAAGAGGGGAAAATATAAGAAGCCCGGTTAAATTTGTTTTTACATGATTTAGTAATAAAAAGATAAAAAGGGAAATTTAAGTAAAAACTTTACCCTAGGAATAAGAAAGGTTAAAAAATTAACGTAAAAACTTGTAATAGATTAAAAGAACTAAAAATAAATAAATAAATGATAAAAGGATGTTAAGAATTTATAAGAGGGGTGAACAAGGAATAAAAAGAAAAGAAAAGAAAAATGCATTCTTCCTCCTCATTAGTGGTCGGTTACTGCTAGGGAGGGAGGGGAAGAGAATTTCAAAATTCCTTCATTTTTCTCTTTTTAAAATTAATTGAGTTTCATCATAAATCAAAGGGAAAAGCTTAACAAGCTTAAGAATCAAGCTACCAACATCATTAAGACAAGAATTAGGAGGAGGAATTTGAGGTTCTGGAAAGAGAATCAACTAGTTAATATTTGAAGTCCATTTTCATGCTTGGTAAGAAGTTTTAAATCCAATTACGTGAGATTCATGGAATAAACTCTAGTTTTGTGCATGAAATTGAATTTTCTAGTTAGGGTTCCTGAAGAGTAATTTGAATAAAATGTTATATTGGTATAAACTATTGCAATTAGGGTGAATTGTGTTACAAGTAATGTCTTTTAGAAAATTATTGAAGAAAACATCATCAGTATTAGCAAGGTAGTGCCAGCTATAAAAACAAAAAAAATAAGGAGTTTAGAAGAAATTGATTTATTTCTTAAGAGGTGTCATTAATGTGTTTGAAATGAATTATTGAATTGAATTAATTAAAATGTTAATTTATTTTACTGGTAAGAATTATCAAAATGAATTATTAAATTGAATTAATTCATGTGTTGATTTATTTTACCAGTAAGTAATATTAGAGTAATAAATTATAAGTATATGATTTAATAATAATATAATGTACATGTTAGTACAAGTGAGGCTACATACCCTTGTCAATAGTAGTGGATCACTAGTTGAGTGCAAAATCAAGGTAAATAGCAAGCACTCTATATTAGTTCAATTGTTTTATTATTAGAATTCAAAAATATTTATTATTATTTTTTAATTGTGAATTTTGTAATTTGATATCAAATATGAGCTAGTCGTCCTAGTTTAGAAACTAGCATCCGATGTTAGGCAGTGTGAGCTAGATGTGCTGGTGTAGGGACCAACATCGGGTTTAAGACAATGTGAGCTAGATGTCTTAGTGTACCAAAAATATCAACATCTAACTTTAATAGAATAAAAGTTTGAAATGATTGTGTCCAGGATGATTGAACAATGATTTTGTGTTAGATGTTGATAACTTGGTACTAAAATATAAGGGAAAACTCTATTAAAATTTTGGGAGAAAATATAAAAAAATTCACCATAATCTTAAATTGAATTGTGATATCTTTATTTTTAAGTTTAAGTATAAGTACTGAAGATTAATAAATTTATGATTAAATCCAAACCTCTTTTTTACCATTTCTCAAAAGGCTAATGTATCCACTTATTTCTAATATAAATACCTCTATTAATTTAAGGTATTTTTTTTAATATGTTTTTAATGTGTTGTTTTGGTATGGTCTTTTTCATTGGACCAAAAATTTATTTTTGTGTACTTCTATTGAGAAAAAAATAGAGTCATAGTAAATCAAATTTAATAATGCATATTATATAGTATATCGATTTGGTTAGGTAAATTAAAAGAAAGCAAAGGTCTAAATGAGTTCTGATAATTATATTTTTAGTTTAGTAATGGAGTTGAGTTGGTTTTGTTAAAAAGCCTAATAAAGTTTTTTGCTTAATACTAAAAAAAAAACTAAATTCAAAAAGAAATTGTTAAATCTCAATTTAATATCAAGTATTTAAAAAATAAATACAAAGCTTATTTAATATCTATTAGGTTATCTAGTTTTTAATGACAAAAAATTAACCTTAATTGAACCAAATCGGTTTGGTTTGAACTAATTTTTTATTTGATTTGAGTTATATTCTAAAAAGTAACATCTCTCAATTCAGTTTGATTTTCATATGCATGTATATATAATTGATTACAAGTAGTTTAGAGAAACTAAAATAGATCACACTCACGTACATCTTACAACAAAAATAACAATATTATAAATATAAAAACTCATGCATATAAATGGGTGTGAAGGCTAAACATACTTGGAACCTACCTCTAAGGAGTAAAAAAAAAAATTATACTTTTTTTATTAATGCGGATTTTTAAGTTAGTTTATATGCATCTCGACTGATATTACAGATTCTAAAATTAACAACTATATAAGTCTCTAGCGATCCTGAGATTTGTGAGATTTGAACTGGTGACAAGTTGAGTTACACTTCTCAGGATTAAATCTTTTTCTATACTTGTTTATATTAGTGGTATATATATAGAACTCCATTTTATTTTTTAAAATTAATTATCCGTTTATTTTTTAATAAACATAAATTATCCCATCCTTTTTAATTGCAATGGGATTTTTCCTTGAAAGAATTGAGACATTTTTGTTAATTTAAAAGTGGATGAAATTAATATTATGTCCATTTTTAAATTAACAAAAAAATAGCATCCACCATTAATGTAACATCTACTTAAATTTAGTTGTATGAATTAGTTCATAGAACAAATTTTAATTATTTTGTAGAGAAAAAATTTCCATGATTTTTTTATTATAAAAAGGTGTAAAAGTTTATTAATCTCATCCCATTATTCAACTTAGACAAGAGACTTCAAAGTCATATTAAAGATGAATTCTTATGTAATTATTAACTAAAAATATAATAAATGAGAAGTGAGGTTAACAATTTATGGAGTGGAAATAGCATCACTCATAGAAACAAAAAATAAAGAACATGAAATTTATTCGTTGTACATTTGATATTTCTTAATATATGGCCACTTTTCTTGTTATGTGTGTCATGAATTTTTTTAATTAATATATCAAATGAAGTGATTTTCATATGTTTTGGTAGAGAAAAAATAATTAAATTAAGATTTATAAATTTTAAAATTTCAAAACCAACCAAACCAAATCAAAACAAAATAATTCAAATATTATATATTTGTTTGTTTGTAAAGTCGCTAACCCAACCCAAAATAATATAGAAAAATAATATCTTTCTCTGAAACTTTTGCTCTCCTTTACATTAAAAAGGACTAGTTGGTTTAAACTCAACTGAGTTTGGTTTTTTTCCTTTTAGATAATAAAATCACGAGCAAATAACCATAAAAGATACGGAGGAGGTCTCATTGTTTATAATAACATTAAACCAATTGTCTTTCTTCTTCTTCTTTTTTCATTTTCAAGTTTTGGTTCTTTAATTCATGCCCTTCTTAGCCTAATTAGAAGAAATTATACTTGAAGTTATGGTAAAAACATAAAATTTAAAGATAAAGAATTAACATGTAAAACACAAGAAAAAATATAGGGTTAACCACACCATGATGACAATTTTTATTTTGGTTTAAAAGTTCATTTTCTTTTTTTTTATTCGTGAAGCTATGAAGAGAAACTCATCGTTTTTAATGTCAATAAATTCCGTTTGACAATGAGTTTAATAATATTTTTTTTCTTTAAACATCATTGAGAAAGGAGATATTTCAAGAATTTAAATAGTTTTTTCATTCAATTGAGTTTTATTTCTTTTAGTGATTTTGAGGTATTTTAGAGTTATTAGAGGGTTTGAGAAGGGTTTTATAATGTGTTAGATGTATTTTTGGATGAAAATAATTAATAAATATAAAGAAATTTAAGTTTTTATAGGTTAATCTGAACCCTTTTTTTCCTATAATTTTTTGTTTTCTTAAACCTATCCACTTAACAAGATCAGAATCAAATCAATTCTTGTACGAGTTAATTTAAAACATAAGTTAAAAAAAATTAGGTAAAATCTTATCAAGTTTAACATGTTATGCCATATTTAATAATAATTTCAAAATATTAATGCGGACTAGATATCATTCTTCTATGTTAAAAAAAAGGTAAAAGCCTTAGCATAATGCGAGAAATAATCTAATATTAGAAAAAACTAAAAAAAAAGGTCAATTGCTTCTATTTTTTTCTTTAATTTTTTTAGTTTTATCATTTATTATTATATTTTTTATTGAATTATTTCACTCTTATGACATGAATCAAAAGTTTGGTAGGTTAAACCAATTAACTTATTTTTTTAATTATTTTTTTCTAAATTTATCTTTTAATATTAAGTTGATTAACTAAAAAAAATTTTATTTTTTAAATTTTAATTTCATCCTTTAATATTAAATTTATTGATAATTAAATTTATAATTTATTTAATTTATTTTTTATGAGGACATTTTAGACTCATGATCCAAAGTTCACGTTTAACATATTAACTTTATTAACTCGAGGATTTTCTCCTTTTCCTAGTTGGATATTTTTTTTTAATTTAATCGTTCAACATTAAATTAATTAAAAATTAGGTTTTATGATTTATTTTGATATGTTTTATATAATGTTATCTATATCTCATGACATGAATTTCAAGTTTAGCAAGTTAACCATAATTATATTGAGATGTTTTTTTGTATTTTTTATTGATTTTTTATTTTATCTTTTAACTCTAACTTGATTAAAAATTAAACTTAGAAAAAAAATTTTGATTTGACTTTTAATGGAATATCATGGTGCCATGATTCAAGATGCAGTTTGGCAAGCTTACTCAAGTTAGCTTTTTTAATTATTTTTTTTCAGTTTTATTTTTTAACATTAAATGTAATAAAAATTAAAATTTTTAATTTATTTTAATTTAATTTAATTTCTACAAAATTATCATAATCTCATAACTTGATATATAAATTGACAAGTTCACACAGATTAACCCAAATCGATTTAATATATTAATCTTAATATTTATTTAAAAACTTCATCTTAAATATTTATTAGTGATTCAAGTTATCATTAATTTCGATATGATTTAATTTTTTTACTAAAAAATATTATTAATGTCCAAATAATTTTTTATATTAAAAAAATAATTCCTACAGTGCAACACAGGTCAACGTGTGTGTGTGTATGGTCCAAATAACTTTTTTTTTTATTAAAAACATAATTCTTGCAGTGTGTGTGAGACAAGTCAACATGCATGCGCATATAGACACACAATCAATATCGAGAACAGATATGAAACAAATTCAAAATTGATTTGCCTTGACGTGAATGAACAAGAGTGGGCATTGGTGTCACCCCCGCAGTGCACGCCTGTCACCCCTGCGGTGCGCGCCTGTCACCCCCGCGGTGCCTTACCTGTTCACTGGACTTGCAGGATGTTCAGTGAACCGTGTAGATTAGTCGTGGTGCGCGTAAACTGGCCCGGACACCATACGTAAATAAAAAAAAAAAAACAGGCATTGGTGTCTCTTTGAACCACCATTAAAAGGGGGCATAAGATGGTGAAGAATCAATAGACTTTATTCGCTTGTACGAGATAGGCATGTATTCACAATGACGTGCTAAACACGACGCTGAAACTTCTATCCACCCAGTCCTGCCATGGGAGAATAAGCTGTTCGAATTTACTTCAAACATACCACTGCAATAATTAGTTTCTTTTCAGCCATTAAAGAGTACCAAAGCGCAACAACCTCTGCCTTTCGTTGCCTCGGATTATCTCTTCCTCTTTTCTTTTTCTTTTTCAAAAGGTTTTTCAGAAGAGTTGTTCGAGGGTACATAACAGGACAAAATAAATAAAGACAAGGACTCCAATAAGGATTGAACGGAGCATCCATCCTAAACATAGCAGGACTCCATGTTGGAAATGCAAATGCACTCTAGAATTGTGATGCATGCAAAGGATGTTTCCCAGAGCATAGGGTGGGAGGCAGCTCATGTTCCAAATGCTTAAACTCAAGGCAACAGTCATACTATAGTTAACTAGGTTACATAGTCTTTCAGCCTATATGCCAATCACAAGATGAGCACGATATTGGATCTTCTAATGGGAATGAGGTTGTCAGGTACTAAAAATTAAGGAAAAAGAAGAATGAAAAAGAAATTCAGATATGACCAGGAACAACCTGCAAAAGCAAAATCAAGAATAAACCACATTCTCTCAACATGACACCGAATACAGCATAAATGTGAAATAAAGAAATAGTACAAACCAACAGGAACTGAAACGTCCTGTGAATCTAACAAAATTGACACGAAAACCACCAAAATGAGATGCCTCAAATTGGTCAAAGATCAAGGGCCATACTGGATCTCTTGGGATCTTGAGAATGATTCCGATAGGCAGTGAGGACTACAATATCGACCAAACAAACAACACCAAGCCAATTCCCTTCACTCAAATCAAAAACGACTTCAAGACCACCATAAACAAAAACCTGCAATCCTTGGCATATTTCTCAGTGAAATATGAGATAAAAGAATATGAAACACCAGTAACCATAATATAGAAACATGGTTCACCATTCTAAGTCTTTAAAAACTTTAAGTACGATGCAAAAATCTACCTCAGTCATCATGTGAATAGTGCCACATGATGTGCAGCACAAATGTCAAAACCCAAAAACCAAGAAGGAAAAATATCTTAATAATTTCCATAACAGATCCACAAGCTAAAGACCATATGAAAGCATACAAAATCAATATCCAAATGCCATTCATTACCATACAGAATATTGACAAATTTGAAATGAATGAATAGCAATTATCACAAGGACCCAATTCTCATAATCAAAACACAATGTACATGGCATAAGGAAATGCTGATATTGAAAGATAATAGATAATACAAATGGTAAGCATAGGACCCCAAGTGGGGAAGTATCAGAAATACAAACCTAGATAATAATATACCCTTGCGCAAAAATCTCCATCAGGTTATTAAAATGAAATAAATTGACAACGGAATACAACATTCAATCAGAGCAACTAAAAACTTGAGTACCAAAATTTACTAACCATTCTGCTTCTTTATATACGAGTGAAAGAAATTAAGACAAGATAACAGCAAAACACATAGAAAAGGCCTCTGATTGAAGCAGTTCATTAATCCAACCTCCATTCATTCTCAGAATGGTTGGAAAAAGTTGATTTTGTGTCCAACAGTATAAATTGTTGATGCACCAAAGAACAGTAGGGGCACCATTTGTTGATTGTATGGGCAACAAGACAGTCACAAAGTGTCTGCTTTCCATCAGTTAAAATATCTACATGGGAAAAGTGAACTGCAGCCACCCAGTACAAATTCAAGAAATGACTGCTTGAAGACCCCGGATGGATTCCTAAGTTGCAATTGGTACAGCGAAAGGGTGGGGGTCGGAGACTGGACAACATCAATTAAATCACTTACCACCCATTCTTGAGAGCACAAGTTGGATGATGTCTCTTGGAATTAGCCAGCACCCCATCCAAAAGATCTGAAATCAAAAAACACTTTAGAATGTATTTAAACATCTCTGCTTAAGCAAAGCATTTAGTATATCTCTTGCTGTAAAGAATGTAACTGTAGTTTTTTTCCCAGAAAAAAAATGCAAACAGCTAAAGGACATGTAGACTCGTAAGCCTCAAGGTGGGCAAAACGAGAGAAGCATACAGATATTGAAAACATGATAGAAACTTACAGGTGGATCAGGATTATTCATCATTACTGCCATTAGGATTACTTATAACCTTCCCAGCCACCCTCCGGCTCTTTTCTCTTCAAGAGACTTCCAGTAGCCAAATGATACATCCTTGATTGCTCCTCTGCAAGGGCCTGTGAACCGGAAACAGAAAGTTGCCTTGATACAAGTGAAGATGTCTCATCTCTCCCTTCTGCATCTGGGCCTAGAGGCCCTGCATTGAGGTCTAGACCCTGCCTTCCCCATTTCCTACTGCTCTCAGCTCCACCATTACTGTTACCATCTGGGAAGTTAACAACATAGGAAGGTCTTGGATAATGCGAAGGGATTGCAGTTGTTGGACCTAATACTTGAGATGGTGTTGCAGGAAAGCAAAGCCTCCCTCCAGAAGACGAATCCATGTATGCTGTTGAACCACCTGAAAATGTGGCTGGGGATAAAGGAAAATTTGTTCCAAAAGAAACGACAGGATACTGAAAAGGCATAGATGGAAGTGACATTGCTGGAGAAGATGACAACACTGGCCCTCTATAGATATCAGAACTAAATGAGCTGCTGCCAGTAGGATGAGCCAGCATCCTCTGAGGCCCACCAGGTGCAACTATTGAAAAGGGCTGTTCTCCTCTATCAGGTAAGATTGGCTCAATTGTGACAGCTGGATAAGGATTCCCTTGAGGAAACCAAGAGGGGAAGCTTCCCATTTCTGTACTGTTTATCCTGTTTATCCGCATACCAGAAAAAGATGGTTGGGATGGCACATTGCTCCTGATGAGCTGGCTAAATGGTGATGGTTCAGCACTCATCTCTTCAGCAAGAGGCCCATCATTTAAATCAAAGTCTCTGCAAGCATTCACATCTCCACTAAGAACACCAGATGATGGTTTGACATGATGAAGTTGAGCTTCCAGCCTACAGTCCATGCTTGTTAAGTGATTACCCATATCATTAGGCTCATCCACTCTATTCAAATCAAGGTCAAGTCCCCCAGAGCTACGAACTGATGCTGAAGCCATTGGTGCATCCTGCACTCGAACATGATTATTCACAAGATCAGCTACAGAAACAGCACCCTGAGAAGAACTTCGAGTAGCCAAGTCCTCAAGAATTCTTTCATCAGCCACATTTAAGTCAATATCCAAAGGCGGGCGACTGGGCTTGGAAGTAGTTGCGTCAGTGAGAAAAATACCAGCTGTACCTAATGAAATCTCCAAAGCTTTTCTAGGTTCAGCTGGCCGAAATGCACTTGTGGCCGCTGATCCCTTCCAACCAAGCTCCCCTCTATTCTTTAGTAAATCCTCTGGTGGAAGAAAGGGCCCTTTTGCGGCAGAAGCCACAGTAATTGAAGCAGGAAGACCATTGGACACAGAAGAAACTGGCAAAGGCAAGGGGTTAATTAGTTGAGCAGGAGCAGAGCATCCAGGTGCTCTCAAGTTATTCAGCTCTTCATATTTCCCATCATCAGCATTGAAGCCTTCGTTCAGATCAAATATGACTTTTGTTTCCTGATCCAACCCCACATTAGCGGATAAAGAAGAAGCATCAGCAGATGTACATTCCTCTGTTTCATCACCTTCAGTGCCAGTCAACTTGGATCCCCTTGATCTCACTTCTTGTTCTGGTTTTTGACCGATTGCAGGCGATGACTCGTGAAGCTCTGAGCCATCACCATGTTTCTCATTAAACTGCTTATCTTCTTGTCTGTCATCCACAAACTCACCTTTGTTATTGGTAGCATCTGAGCCTGTATTACTTTCATGTTCACTATTTCTTTTTTCAGTTGTTTCGCCAGCTCTTTCAGCCTTCACCTCATCCATGTTTTCAGAGACCATATCCTTGCTGGATCCATAAGGCTGGAGCACTTCTCCATCAGATCTTTTTGTCAACTCTGGATGCATTTTGGTAGATGGTTTCTCCTCGTCATTTTCATTCATATTTTTATTGTTCTCACCATTAAGCTTGATGGACGGGTATGATGAAGATCTGTTATTAACTTCAGTCCCAACTTCCATTCTGGTAATATTGACCTTATCTTCTGTTGAGGTAGAGCTGTGCAACTTTTCTTTAGCTGCAGATACACCACCTGCATTCAACCTTCCAACCCCCTTATCATCCTGTGGTTCCTTCCCTCCATCTTTTGATGTTTTCTCTACAGTGCTTGGAGAGGGCACAGCCACTGAAACGGATGCTAAGACTTCCTCTGATTTCAAATTGCTTTCTGGACATTTAGAAGTTTGCTGCACATCCATATTAGAAGAATTGAATTGTCCATTGAGCTGCCCTTTGAGTTTTTCTTGTGAAATCAAAATGGTTTTACCATCGAAGTTCTTAGCTGGTGAAGTACCAAGAACAATCGCCCGCTTCTCATGTTCATCATTAACAACATCAACAACCTGCCCTCTGTCTTGAGCTGGGTCCTCACCTGGTGATGACTTTGGTCTCACATCACTGCCAGCACAAGAGTTCTCAACAACAGGGGTATTTCTCCGTGGAGAATCAGTTGGCGAAACCGTATCAGACTTGGACATCTCCCCAGCAGCTACACTAGCAAGCAGGTTCATGCCAATATCATCCCCAACAGACATCGATGCATTAGCTTCAGAGTATTTTGCACAGCTTTCAATCAAAGCATTCATGGAGCTGAAAGATCCATCATGCAATTTCACCATTTTTTCTTCATTTGCAGATGATGAGGAAGTAGCTTTTGAGGCTTCAGCTAATTTTCTAGAATCATCACCAGTACGACAGTGCTCTTCATCAGGAACAGTAGTAGGGGACCCATCTCCCTCATCAGAACCAGTCAACACCTCTTTGAAATCATTGCTTTGCCACGATTCAGTATTAACATCACAAGTAATATTAGCTCGACAAGCATCATTCTTCTCCTTGAGGTTACGATCAAAATGGTCATGCTTCTCTGAAAGCACGGGAGAAGACGCTCTGCTATTCATTACAGAAGGGTCTTCCAGTGACCCTCCACTGGCACTCTCCGCAGGACTGCGACCTCTGTTGGGGATCTTAACGATCAATTTATGACCATTCCCCTCAGCAACAGGAACATCCAGTGCCTTCTCACATGTCAAACTGGACTGTGACAATTTTTCTGAACCTAAATTTTTGTGCAAAGAAGAATTCCTGCTTGACCCAGTTTCCTTTTGGACACCAGACATAGCTTGTCCTGGAAAGCCATTGCCTGATTTACGATGCCGCAGAGAACCACCAACCATCTTATTCACCATCATTGAACCTGCAGTTGAGCTCCTTGCATCCTCCTTCCCAGAAACCCCCCCATTTTTGGCATGCTCACTAGAACAGGATTGACTATTGTTGTGGGACTGGCTAGAACTGCTGCTTTTCTCGTCCCTTGCTACCACTACAGATGGATCGGAGGCACCACTGGCACCAGTGTTTCGGGGATGTGCTTCTTTTGAATTATTACCCGCTGATCCAGGTGATGTTGTCGATCTTATAGGTCCTGGGGATGTTGATGCAGACCTGGCAACAGTTTCCCCCTGTACAACCTTGACTGAACCAGTTTTTGAAGCAGAGAGTTGCACAACTGTGCTCTTCATTGCAACCTCAGAGGATGCACCAAATTGCCTGTTCCCACCATGTGAAATTTCAGGAAGACGTGATCTGCCAGTCCAGGAGACAACTTGGTTAGAGCCGGACTTTGTGTTAGCATCCATTTCAGCCTCAACACGTTTCTTCCATGTGTCAACCAAGCTCCTTGCTTTCTTCTGTACTTCAAAGTTCTTATGGGAGCGCAGATTATTCACAGATTTGCCAATATTACACATTTGCAGAGCATGGAGATTTACAGGGAGCTTATCAAGAGCCCGAAGCAAAACTAACAGAAATTCCTCAGCAGATTTATCACCATCCTTGGGGCTACTGCCATCACCATTCTTCCCTTTATGAACCTCCTGCAGCCATTCATCAAACACGGGCAATCCCCTAAGCTGCACAAACCGGTTTAGGCAATCAAACTTATCTGTGGCTGCTACCACACCAGCAAGAATTGACCGGCCAACCAAGTCTATTTTTTTCTCATTTCTCTCAGGCATCATTAGATGCACCAATTTCTCAACACCTTCAGAATCCACTAGCCCCCCTCTGTCTGTAAATTTAGAAATCTCAGATTTCCACATGTTTTCTGGTCTACTGTGACCAGAATCCCCATCATCCATTTTTGAAAAACGCTCTCGTTTCACGGGCTCAGAGCCCTGATCTGCTCTCTCTCTTTTCTTTCCTTTACCTTGAGAAGGAAAGGATGAAACACTATTCTGCACACTGTCTGAACCAGGTTTTAACTGGGATGTCGATGTTGGGCCATTCACTGGCTTTGGAGAGCATCCACCATGCTGCATTGGTGCATTCATTTCTAAACGTGTTTTATTCAATAGGCTATCTACTTCTTCTTGACGTTCCTGTGGGGAAAAAAAAGAAGGAATTAACAATCAAACAGCATTAACAATTCAAAGAAAAGTTCAAGACGTCCATCTATAACTCACATTAATATAATCCTGATCAGTTAACCACCATAAACACTTGTTTGCAATGTCATAAACTCGCCGGCACACAAATGAGCCAATTCCTGATGGAAGTTCAACATCTTTGGGAAGGAAGGCAACTTTACACGGATGGAGTAGTGATGCAGCAGGAATTTCATCCTTGTGAAAGGAATAGAATATTTCGTTTGGCGCAGCTTCCAATAGGATGGCTTTGCCAAGTTTTACTTCAGAACATCGATAGAGCCAATTCACACCTAACTTTAACTTGTTCTCTTTACTGGTCGTCAGCCAACAAATTATTCCAATGAATGGTGGAGAGTCCTGGGGTGGTTTGAACAAAGCACAGTCTCCAACACTGATCTTGCGTCCATCCTGATAAAAGGACAATACAAAGAGGGAGTTTTGTGAACAATCAGACAGTCTATATTGTAAAAAAAAAAAAAGTAATCAAAATTGCATCAACATTTCAATAAGAATAAAAAAACATCCCACAAATACAGAGATGCCAAACAAGTTTTGAAAACAGACCTTATGAAAAACAATAGAAAAGAATATCATGACATTGGTTATGCTTAGCATGCCTATCTTATTATTATACCATCATGATCATCAATATCCAGAATTTTACGGATTCAAGCCTAAATTAACAAACCATTCTCTCTCATTTTCAATAATTAAGCACAAGAAAATGAATCAATGAGGCCAACTAAATCATCGTTCAGAGAAAACTCTTATAAAAAAGCCTGAAAGAAATTATCAAGGTTGATAAACATTTAATTGAACACTAGTTTCAGATTGTATAGATTTATGAATGGATGGATGAATAAAAATGAAAAAATAAATAACATTTCAAATGAAGAAAAACTGAAAATTTTGTTCCAATTAATGATGGGCTGTTAAAATGAGCAAAGGTGTTTGTCTATCAACTTCAAGTAAGATATATGGAAATTATTGCATAACATCACAAGTTTGGGAAAAACTAATTATTTGTCCAGATATATTCCAAACAACCTTACACATCTCTAGCCCAACCAGATGTCATATACTATGATATTTGCTTCCAAGAAAGATGCCTCTACAAGAGCCACACAACCCCTTCCTAAACTATTTAGTTAACAAACTGGCCCCAAGGAAGCAATAGCATGATAGCATCCTGTGATTAAAAACTTAACTATCGATAGACACACAAGTAAAGACCCCATATCAAGAACTCCAAACCAAATCTTTCGTGATCAAACTTTTCTTTCAAGTACACACATAAACTTAATACCAAACCAAACCTTTAGCTAACCCATATTAAAAATTGTATAACACCTGCATACACTATGAACTCATGTGACCAACTACAAATCCATATTTAATTAAGCTATCATACTTGAATTGAGGTAAAACTCGTTTCAGACGTTGGTACATCTTTTCACAGTACATAAGAGCAGTGAGACAGAAATTAGAGCACAAAACAAGGGCATGATCTCCCTTAATGGGCATATTGGGGTATGCTTAAGCAATTAAATCAGTGAAAACATGAAATGTACAAAATATTTGACCTTTCAACCCCCAAAAAATCTACAAATGTCTATTTATACATTGATGTATCTTGGCCAGATCATGAACTCGTTAAAGAAATGTAACACCAATCCATGCTTAGAGGAGCTATTCACTCTTTACACTCAGTACCAATACCATTTTAAAGATGAAGCTAAATAGCTCAACAAATGCCAGCACATGCATCACATTTTTCACTATAAACCAAATAAAAACCAGAACCTTTTTATAATTCATAAATCCAGGTAAAAAAATTTGCCACCAACCCAATTTTTCCTTGAGCTGAAGAGAGGTCCTAAAAACACATAACAACAGAAAAATCCTTCAATTTTGACAAACCAATTTGGTCCCATACTTTCCAAAAACCCAACAATAACTCATCACCTCCCAAAATGCCACACAATCAGTGCCTAAGAATTGTAGCATCAGCACCAACCAACCCAATAAAAACCAAACGCATATCTCACCAGAGCACAGTCATAAAAATCTCAATTCCAACACCAATAAAAAAAAACATCATCGAAGGAATCGAAATCAAGCCCCTATCTCAAAAGCTCCTACATCAAACACACAACTTTCCTAATCCAGACGCTTGTCCTAAATATCTATCAATTCAATCCAGATAACACATAATCACAACAAAATTCGATAAAACACCCCTCTCAATAACATAAATATACAACAAATCAATAAACCCTCTTATCCTGACCCACTAAACAAATCAAAACCCAAAATATTTACAAAAGGAAAAAAGACCGCGAAAATTAAAACATAAAAAAGAAAGAATTACCTTGAAAAAAGAATCAGAAACAACATCGTCACCAGCTACAACCGAATTACCACGCGAGGGACCTGTCCACATGTGCCGATGATCCCTTTTCCTCTCCTCACCTTCCCTTCCATGCAGCATAGCCTTGCATTTTCCCCTTCGAGTACCATCAATCCACCACTCTCCTTTCAGAAAACCACAAAACTCAGACTTTTTTCTTCACTCAATCAACCGATTCTGTATAGATCCGATAAGCCAAACCCTAGCTTCTTCGATTCACCATTTGCCCGTCGAAACCCTAATTCTTTTCCACGATCGAAAATAACAGCGATTTCTTCTACTAATCGATCCAATTATATCTCCGGATCCGTTAAATTAAGAGAGAAACTCGAGATTCGGTTTCGATATCGAGGATATAGAGAGAGAAAATCGAGGAGAAAATACCCCAAAAAAAAATAAAGAGAGAAAGACGGCCAAAGGACTAGGTACTTGGTAGAGCAGGGGCGGGCAGATTGGGCAGGGCTACGGGCAGATTAATAATGTTATAATGTTACCTAACCGTGAGAGAACTTGAATTTTAGATGGAGTGCCAGCGGTCTTATTTATTATTATTATTAATTAAAATAAAATAAAAACTGACTGCAATTGTTGACTGAATTTAAAGGATGTGATGGTGCTTGTTTTAACTTTATTTTTCTTCTTATTATTTTTAATTTTTTTATTACTGAATCTGCTTGTCCGGTCAGAGATTTGGATGGCATGGCAGGCTAATTTCTAATTTCTAATTTAATATTTCCTTTTCGGGGTTGAGGTGGGGGCATGACAGGGAGTTATCGAGAAAGTATTGTCCTGGACGTTATTTGATAAATATTTTTATGTTAAAATATATTAAAGTAATATTTTTTATTTTAAAAAATTATTTATGAGATCAATTTATTAAAAAATTCAAAATATATAAAAAATTAATTTTTTATAGACAACGGTGCCTCTGGAGGTGGGTTTGGAGAATTGGATGAAGGGTAAAAGTGGAAGTTTGAATGGTAGGGAGCGGGGAGTCACATGTGAGCGTACGATGGAGCAGTTAAGGTTGTCTTGAGCTGTTCCAACACAAAAAGGTTGAGGAGGAAAAGGATGATGTAAATGTTCTGTTCCTGTCAAGAAAATGATTTTTCAGGTTTCCTTGCTTGCCTGAACCGTTTTCCTTCCTCTTTTTCTTTTGTCAGTGAGTACAAGTCCAGACTGTTGGATTTTATAGTTTTCCAGAGTACATTGGACTGTTCCCAGTCTTTTCCTCCTTTTATTTTATTGGGTAATTACCCAAAAAAAAAAGTAAAAACTTAAAAAGTAATGCCTTTTTTATTATTGTATTATTTTTTTCTTTATTTAAGATTAATTTTGTTTGTAATTTTAGATTATTTTAATATGTTGATATTAAAAATAATTTTTTAAAAATAATATATATATATATATATTAATAAAAAATATTTTAAAAAACAATCTCTAAACATATTTTTAAAAGTTAATACACAACAATACTTGATATTTTATAAATATATATCTAATTATTTATAAAATTATGATTATTTTTTTAATAACCAGAGAAGATATGTGATATGAATATTATAACTTTACTAAAAATTAAAACTTAGTAATTATTATTTCATCCATTTTAGATTTTTTATCAAACACTTTATTTTCATAATCTGAATCATTTTGTACTTTTAAAGATAAGTGCAAGGGGCAAATCACCATATTCTCTAACTATGATTCTTGTAAGTTAATGAATACGATGATGAAAGTAAAAAAATTGATCTCCTACTTTTTTCTTGAAACAATTCTAAGTATCATCTCATATCTAATAAGTTATCTTTATATTTTTATCAATATTTTTCTAACCATAAATTTCTTTCAGATGAGTTGTGAAAACTACCTTGAAACCACTATTAAATCAACCATCTCCCATATATAATTTAATAACAAAATATTTTTCTTGGCCAAGTGCATCATCTCTTTTCAAGTTGAATACTAAAGATGTTATATGTGAGTTTTCTTATGAGATTCTTCACAAAAACTAACAAAAATAAAAGGTATGTAACTTTTCTTTATTTTATAACCTTGCAGCATTTCATTTAAATATGAGTGAGTTAACAGGCATCTTAAAAAAAAAGTACACCATAACCCTTTTATATATATAACAATTGATTCATAATTCATGGTCACGTGATCATTTATGTGATAAGCAATATGACAATCCTTGCATACCTTTGAACCTATATGTGTTTTTGTGCAAATATGTGGATATAAAAAAAAAGATATGAGAGGAAAAGAAAAAATTATTGTTAGATAAACAATCTTTTATTTCTCTATTTATCTAATTAGATGGTTCTTTTATTTTTATTGCTTTGAAATATTATAACAATAACATGTTTCAAGTTGCCTTCTTCAACTAAGTCTTTAAGAACTGACTTTATTTAGCTTTGATTCAATAAAAAGTGTGTTGGGTGCTTCTAAAGTGCATGTTAACTTACTAGGTAAGGAACCACCACCATCAAAATAAGATAGATATTTTTCAAACTTAAAATGGTTGATTGAAGATCTAAAACAATTGTTTTCTTAAAGGTAGTTTTTAGCTAGGACTTACTATTATTCTTGATCTTAATAGTTGTTTTATCTTCACGAATCATCACACTCCATCTTTAAGATTGATGTCAGATTTAATTACTAGTTTAGGATTCAAATATTCATGGTTAAGAAAAGAGATTATGAACTATAAGAAAGACTAATCGAACAAGAAAAAGAGTGTTGATTATGGATGTAATCTATCTCTTCTAGTACATTATATATATGAGTAATTTTGTCTTTTGATTTTTTTAAAAAAAATTGTTCAATCCAAAATGTAAAGTATAATCTCTTAAATATAGTAGAAAAGTGACATCACAATCAAAGCTTGTGAGATTTTTTATAATTACCCTAAATTTATTTTATTTTATTTATTTTATAGTGGATATGTTTTAATTACAAGGGTAAAAAATCTTTTTTTCATGCATAAACCTTGTGCGTAAGTTATTCAATTTGTACAATACAACATATTTTAAATTATAATTAAGGAAAATTATCCTTATCATTTTTTTGCCTTTATTATTTTTAAAATTACCATTTATATTTCATAATTTATTAGTTAATAACATTTTACGTCTTCACTTATATTCAATAATAAAAAAGTCAACAAAAAATGATTAAATTATTTACAACATTACCATTATATTATTTATTTATGACTAAAAGCTCTTACGATGTTAACAAGTTAATAAAGACACGGCAAAAACAAAGAAGATCTAAAGTATATTAAAAAAAAAGTGATAAACAAGATGAATGTGCCTCGTTTTCTATTCATGTACTTCAAAAGTATTTGTTTGTGAGGTGCGCCATGAAATATATTTTTTAAACAGGCACACCTTTATTTATCAAAAGAATTTGAAGTATACCAATACTTGAAGGATCGTTGTTGTTCATCGAAGATGCTAATATTGTGTTTAAAGAAATATATCAAATAGCATTGTCGTCTATTATATTACTTAGTAACCTGCTTATTTTCTTCCACGGCTTTTATTTCAAATTGAAGAAACCCAATAATTTTTTTTGGCTAATAAATCATAACAAGCTTTTCATTTATAAAGAAAATGGGACGGATTGTTATTAATAACCTTTTAATTTTATTCATAACAAACTCTCACTTATTAATTTCATAATTCAGAAAAACATTTATCTCTTCAAACACATAAATAAAGTCATTTACAACTCTGAACCAAGAATAATTTTAATAATTAAGCCATATGAGTGGTAATTCTAGTGGTATACCAATAAGGATAGTTTTTTTTTGTTTAAAAGGCAGGTGATATATAAATTAAGAAGGCAGGGTGATAATACCATGGAAAATATGATCTGTCTCACTAAGATGAAATAAAAATCTATCTCTTACTATACTTTTATTATTGTGTGTCTCTCTCTTCACCTTTCAACACCAAACAACTTTTATATTTACTTATTATAAATATCTTTTTTTCTTGTATTTTTTCTATTAAAACTGCCATTTTTTCACCAATCTTTTTTAGCCAAACTAGCATCAAACCACCATTTCTTCCAACCTTTTTCTTTAATATAATTAATGTTAACTAGATCTAAATACATAGTCCATTTTAATCTATAATCAAGAAACAATACTTAAAAAAAAACAATAAAATTTGGTGTTAGTAATTAATCCTTAAGTGCAAAATGATAGTGCGTGGGACTAGTTGTTTAATTTTTTCTAGATTTATAGCAGAAACAAAATATTTTTCAACATCATATGAAGGATTAATGCTTGCAAGTATATGTCTTAGATTTTCGAACTTAGATGCGTTTTCTAAATGATTTACAGGTAAAGAAGGAAATGGTAACATGAAATTAGGTTTTGATTTGAGTTAAAATCTTCATTTATAAAAAGAAAGAGATAAGAGAAATCTATATAAAGAGAGAAATTATTTATTTTTGTAATATATTATATATAAGGATAGTTTGATCATTTTATTTGATTTAAAATTTGATGATGACCTAAAATGTAAATTAATGCAAAAAAATGATTATACTATAAAATAGTCCAAGCAAGTTGTTTTTTATTATAATTATATGTAACTACAAAAATATGAAAACATAGTCCATTTTTACCATGAGTTTTATGTTAAAAAACTATGGATGACATTATTTACTTTATTGTGCTTCTTCTTCTTCTTTTTGTCATCAAACTTTATTTTTTTTGCTAGTTTATCATTTCACTTGATATTTATGGTAATAAATTAAAGTTCACTCTTATCTAGTGTAGCTGAATTCCAACCTACAGAAGAACACTTTTTTTTTTTAATTTTCTTCTAATTGCCATATAAGTCATTCTTTATTCATGGCTAAGAACATCATTTAAATATAAAAATAATAATCAATATACATATCGTATAAAATTCAAAACTTCCATTATAAAATTAAATGACTTATTTCTCAATTCATAACAAAACCTTAATCAATCAAAGTAAAAGTATTCCTTACCTCTAAATAAGGATGATTTAACAAGGATTTATTTTTTTCATACTCACCTCCACTACTTCTTTCAAGCTCTAAAATCTTAGTTTTAAAAGTTTTTAATCCTTCCTAAAAACTTGAAACCCCTTCCTAAAACCTTTAAAGTTTATCTAGATGCTTCAATCTTCCTCTTTTAATTGTTTTAATGTAAAAAGAATAAAAAAGAATCAAGGAGTTGTTGCTCTTCTTCCTTCTCCATGTTTTAGCAACTCTTAGCTTACATGAGAAGCCAAAAAAGCTATTTATATGTCCCCTATAATTTATATTTACAACATTATCATTGTAATTTAATTCAAGAAATTTTTGTTTACCTGGGTGACCATTTTTAAAACTTACTATGCCTTGAAGATTGAATCCATCAAACCTCATTTCTTATTTTTTATATTTCTTGTCTTATTTTATCATTGGGTTAAATTTTCAATACTTTATTAACACTATAATATTTTAACCCGGGGCTTATAGGCCACGTTCTTGGTAAAACAATATAGTGAAATCACCTTTTCTGTTCTTTATTTGGATCTTACTGCTAAGAAAAATACTTATTTCTTAAAATATCTTTTATACATAGGCAAGGGTCAAACTTATCTTACGGGAGCAAAAACAACAGTATGATTTATAATGTTATAATAACAGGTATAGTAAATAAAATCATACAAAAAAAAAAGGGTAAGAAATAACCATAACAAATGTGTTAAAGAGGTGTCAAGTGATTGATAATATGTTGTAGGACCATAATTTATTATTTCAAAAGGTAAATCTATCAAACTCGATCAACTATTAACAAAACATCCTAATATGGGTGAATTTGGTCAGAGACCCAAAAATAGTTCTTCAATATCCATTATGTGTCCAAGGCCTTTTGTTCTCATTGCATTTACTATTTTGGCACAAATCTTTCTGGTTCTTAAAAAGAAATAGTTTGAGAAAGTTATTTTTTATTTGGGTTTGTTTTGTTTGTAACATATATAAGTTTAAAAGTGTGTTTGAAAATGTGGTAGCAATTGTGGTTCAAAGTGTTTTTTGCTTGGAGATGCATTAAATTATTTTTTTATTTTTTTAAAAAAATATTTTTGACATCAGCATATTAAAATTATCTAAAAATAATAAATAAATAAATAAATAAAATTTAAAGAAACATGGTTTAAATTGTATTTCCAAACTAACTTCAAAGACGATTGATGATACTTATTCATATGATCGTATAAAATAGGGGATAATTTTATAAAAAAAAGAATGACAAATAAACGAAAATAAATTTATTTGCAAATATCATACTATAAAGTATAAATAAAAGGTTTATTTTCATCCTAGTAACTATGTATATCAAAGAAATTGAAGGACTTTTTAAGCTGATTATGTAAAGTCTAATATTACGGCAACAATAACAAGGATTGTTGTCAAATACATAATTTTTCATAAACATGAATGAAGAACTAAATTTCTAAATATATTATTTCAAGGCTAGTTGAAAAATCGTTAAATTATACTAAAAAAAAAATTTTTTTTAAGCAAACCTTGAGAATGCCTTCCACGTATAATTCTATTCTTAAACAAGTTTTTATATTAGTTTTATCCCTCAAGTTTTAAAGATTATCAATTAAGTTTTTTTTATCCATATTTAATTATGAATTTCATCAAGATTATTTTTTTTTAAGAAATAACATTGTTAAATAAGGAATTTTTTTTGTTAAGGAATTCTAACATAAGAATCCAATTGAAAAATCAAAACTATTTAAATATAAAATTGATACAAAAAAATATTCAAGAAAAAAATAATATTGTTCTAATAGTTCATGAGTATATTTAAAGTTTGCATCTACACCACCAAATGATTGTCTAATCCATAGCTGTTTATATAATTCCAACTCTTTAAATTCATTAATGTATAATAATAATGTTACAAAGTATTCCTATATTAATATGTAAATTCAAATCTCTTTATAGATAATAATTTTTTAGAAAATATGAACTTTTAGGAAAATAAATTAACTCTTTTTTTCATTATTTTTATATTTACAAACTAAATATATTGAATGAGATGGAGTGCATGAATGAAGGTAATTGGTGTAATAAATTTTATTGGATTTATTATGATTGATTAATGTATCAACAAAATTTAATACAATATATAAATAGATTCATATGTTTTTAGGAAAATACTTAAATTTTTAAGTCAATAAAGAGCATAAAAGAGGAGTGAAGAAAATATTCAGTTGTAAATAATGAGTTATCTTGGATTTGAGGACTTTTATGATTATTTATTATATTTAATACCTTCTAACTTATATGATTAGTGTAACTCTTAGTTAATGTTTTTTAGTTGGTTAATGAATGATTTGGAGATATTTTTGAAACTTATTAAACCTAAGCCACCTATCTAGTAGACATAATTATAACTCTTTAATATATCTTGTTTCATTAAACTAAGCTTTCTAAATCACTACTAACTTATATAATTCCTAATTTGAAACTTTATTCTTACTATAAAAAAATATAAAAATCATTTGAAACAATAAAAATTCATATATATATATATATATATATATATATATTCACGCCATAACTCATCAAGTTATTAAGTTAGATCTTAATTGTAGGGGTTTTTTCTTGTTTTCTTACTCTACTTTTCACTTTTTTTTTATTTTTATTTTTTTTAACAAGCCAAAATTTGTTAATGAGAAATTAACAAATATCCTAAAATGATGAAAGCAAAAAGAACACTGAGCAAATCCAACATTAAAAACAAAAATATTTAAATTATTTTGATAAAGAATACATAATATTTATGTCCCTATTTTTTGTATATGTTTCAAGGAAATATAAATAGCTTTTATTTGAATAAAAAAAACTCTTTGATAAAAGAATTTAACTATAGCAATGATAATGATAATAATTATGGTTAAAAATATTTGAGTTTTTATATAATTAAATTGTAAATAATAGTGTTGAAGGTGATGATATCATTAATTTTTGTAGCTTCTTTATCATATAACTATACTAACTCAAATTTTAAAAATTAAAATACCCAAATAATTTTCTATAATATAACATAAGAATCCTTTTACTTCTAATTATATTTACAAATAAAGTGGTGCAAATATTTTAGTAATTATTATATTAAAAAATTATTACAGGTTATCTATCCCAACTTCTAACTATATAAACATTAAAAAAAAGATAATTTAACTTTGTGTGTCTGACTTTTAATTCAATAAAAATAAAAAGATAATAGATGCTGGTTGTTTCAAAAAAAATATATATAAAATTAATTAGATTGTAATAAGTATTCAAATTTGTTCATGTATAAATAATTTTTAAAAATTTGTTAAAGGTTAGAAAAATATAATAAAAAATAGTTGAATAACTAGATCATTGGCATGTGCTACTATATTAATTTTTTATATAAAAAAATATCTAAGCATTACTAATATTGTTTTCTAGTAAAAAAAATTAAAATCACATGAAAATTAATTTAATATGACTTAGTTGTCTTAATGGGTATAATGGCAACTCAGATGCTCGATAAAATCATATTTTGATTCAAAATATATATTTAAAATTAGATCTTTTAAATAAATATTAGGATAACAACATATGAGATCTAGTTGGGTCAATTTGGGTTAATCTGTTAACATACATATTATGTCATGAGACCATGATAATCTCATGCAAAGAAAATCAAAAGAAACTATAAAATTTAATTTCCAATAAACTCAGTATTGAAAGATGAAAATGAAAAAAAAAATCAATTAAAAAAAACCCGAGTTAACCTAGGTTAATTTATCAAACTTGTATGTTAGATCACGAGATCAAAATAACACAATACAAAGTAAATTCAAACAAATTATAAAGTTTAATTTTCAACTAACCTAATATTAATTAAAAAAATCAAATAATTAAAGAACTTAAAAAAACGACTCGAGTCAATTAAGGTTAACTTACCAAACCTATAACCCGAGTTATGAAATGAAGGATTACCTAATAAAAAGCAAGCTATAACAAATTATAAAGTCTAATTTCATACAGTTTTATGTTGAATAATAAAATTGAGTGGATAAAAATATTTAAAAAAATTCGAATTAATCTATCAAACTTACAATTTAAGTCATAAATTTAGAATAATTTTATAAAAAATAAATTAAAAGGAGCTACAAAGTTTAATTCTCAGTAGAATTAATATCAAAAAGTTAAAATAAAAAAAATAATATTAAAAAACAAAAGAAAAAAAAAGCTATTACAGTAAAAAGTGACCGTAAGACTCTGGGGAAGTACATTCAAACCCCTCTTCTCCTTTTGTTTTTTTGTTAATTAATAATAATATAGATGGAATCACGTGTAAAAAAAATAATTAAACAAAAAAACGAAAGAAACTATCAAAGTTGAGAAGAAACATCCAGGGAAAGCAAGCTCTCGTGGCAGTCAAAGCAAGACCAAAGGTGTTCGGCTGGTTCGCTATTTGGGGCCTCTGATCTCGTGTCCAAATTGAACCTTAGAGGTTGGGCTAATCTGACAACTTTCTCCTAAGCCTTGTTGGGCTCATGAGATGGGCCAAAGATGATGGACTTTTCTGAGCTGGTGTTGGTAATTATTGGGCCCACTTCAAGCACAATAACCATGGAGTGTTCCTTCTAGAAGAGAAAAGGTGAGATCTGGGAATCCTCGGTCTCCCAGCAGAATCGGAGACTCTTGTCAAACTTTATGTACAATTCAATTATAAAGCCCTGCAAGCTGAATCGGCTGCCAATGTTAATGGACTTGTTGAGTAATGATTTATAATTAGAGGTTCAACTTTAGCAATGTTGCAACCGAAATGTGTGCGCGGAGGCAGGCACGAGGACGGATAACATCATCTTTACTTTCATGAATGTAATATAAAATAGCGATGGTTAAATTATGATTCCCAAGTAAAAGAGACGGAGAGAGCAGGCAACTACTGTGTTTCATGGTTATTGAAAAAACGAGACGACTTTTAAAATCTTGCGATTTAATAAGTTCATATACATTTAATGTGTTAAATTATATTAAAATGGATAAAATAGTCAAACTTGTATAAATTCTATAAAACTAGATCAATTTTATGAATTTTAAAAAATATAAAATTATGCATTTTGATAATATATAATTTAATATTTTTATTGTTTTAAATTTATATCTTACAAAACTTATATAATTTAATAATTAAGAGTTTGATTTTGATTTGTGAATTTCATTCACATATAAAATACATATTTATTCTTTATAAATTTTTATATAAACTATTAATATATACATCACTTTGTTTTAATTTATAAATATATAAAATAAAAATTATAAATTAGTATACTTATCCTTGTAGTCTTTTAAAATTTAAATGGACTTGTTTATTGTAAATAATAAAGTAAAAAAATTGATATGTTCTAGAAATAAAGGAATCAATATAAATAAAATAAAATAATTTAAATTTTTGTACTGTTTATTTTGATTGTATTATATTATATTATTAATTACTACTTAATTGAAATTATTAATATATAATTAGTTAAAATATTTTAGATTTTATAATTCAAGTTTACATTATATATTATTTTATTTTATATCAAAAAAATATTTTTAAAAATCTATCTTCATTTAATATAACCGTGAGATATAGAAAGCACACAATAACTAATCAGTGACTTGATTTGTAACGTGGCTAAAGTTTTTTAAATTGTTTTTTTGTATGAAAATTTATTTAAATAATGTATTTTTTATTTTTTAATGTTAAAATAACTTAAAAGTATAAAATAATAATAATAATTCAAAATACAAAAACAAACAATACTGAACGACCAGAAAACGGCCAGAATTCTGCGGTACGGTGGTCGGTCCCTGCAGGAGGAAGTTGGGTGCCAGGAGGCTCCCCCACTAGAGGGCCGAAAGCAACGCTCACGTTCTTCTCTTGTTTTCTTCTTCTCCGTGCACTTTTTTTCTTCACTCTCTGATCCCCAGACCCTTCTCGCAACTCTCGAGGATACTGCATGATATTCTATTGACTCCTAACATGGTCATGCCAACATCACGTCGCCACCTTTCCTTGTTCCTAATCCCCGTAATTTAAGATGAGGTTTGATTTTTGAATTTGGTTTTTAAGGCTCCCACCCACATGACGTTGACATGCCTCCAAGGGGATAAGTGACTGTATATTTTTATATTTTAAATAAAAACATTTTTAAAAATCATATTCTATTTAAATATTTTATATTTTAAAATTATTTTAATGTGTTGGTATTAAAAATAACCCATACCAAATTTCGGAATATTCCTTGAATTTGATTGAAAAATCTGCAGAGATTACCTGTAAGATGACAAGCATGTGCGAGCTCCGAGGTGATCCCTTCCTTAACTCCACCGCGAAGAATCATTTCCCTTTACCTTCACCTTTGCAAGACATTAACAAAAGGCCACTCAATCGGTGTCTAACCACCGCAACATGCATAATTGAAATTATATATTGCAATCAAACGCCTTATGGACCACCCAGCTGCCGCTCACTTGCGGTTGCATCAGTCAAAATTGGCGTCCATGTGGCTGCAGGAAATCTTGACAAGGGACTAGCAGGGGATCGAGACGGGTAATTAAGGAGTTTGGCAGCAATATCATGCCTTTCTTCATCACTGTTAAGCTCTAATTGACATACTAGTCTTATAATTGGCCGATAAAATGCATCGTAGACCCACCTCCTGACGTGTTTCTAAAATATTTTTTTTGTCTAAAATTTATTTATTTTTCTTTAAAATTAAATTTTTAGTGCTTTTTTATCTTTTCAATGCAATGCATGCGGACAAGCAGTATTAATTAACTTATGATTCAGATAGTAAAAACCTTAGGATTAAAGTTTATAGTTTATTTGAGATTTAATCTATGTGACTTTATAAGTAGATAATAAAATAATGGTCACGCCTATACACATGCACAATTTATTTACCTGTTAAAATTTATAGTTTTTCTTTATTACTTCATTTACAGCTGTCCTTTATCTTTATTTTATTTTTATTTTTTTCTTAGTTATTTTTTGGCGTTATTCTAAACATATTGACATTTTATTTGAGTTGTTAGGCTGCTATTTATCTTTAACAATAATTAAGCTTCTAATTATAATTTTTTTAATTATAAAAAAGTAGAACACGTAAAATATAAAGCATGCCAACTAAAAGATTAATACGATTCATCTCGTTAACACTTTTTATCTAATCATAAAAAAAAATATATTTAAAATTATAAAAGATTTAATTTAATTAATTACTGAGTTTTTTCTCTAAAACTTATCAAAAATCATCTCAAGGTTATTAAATACATACTTGATCATTAATTTAGAGTTCCATAAAATTAGTTAAGATATTTATAAAATAAATCGGAGACCCATAATTATTAAAAAATAATAATTTAATACTGAGTAAATAAATAAATATATAAAAGTTCACCTTGTTTTGAAATATATTAAAAAACCAAAAATCTCACACTGAATAAATAAATAAATATATAAAAATTCACCTGGTTTTGGAATACATCACAATCAGTAAACAAATTTATAAAAATTCACCTTGTTTTGGAATACATTACAAAACCAAGAATCTCATGCTGAATAAATAAATAAATAAATATATAAAAATTCACCTTGTTTTGGAATATATTACAAACCAAGAATCCCATACTGAATAAATAAATAAACAATACAACAGCAATTTATAAAGCTAATAACGTACAGCACACCATAAAGTAAATCTTTTAGGTACTAACCCAAACTTAATCATACCATGTTTATTCATACATGTTTTTATTGGCCTAAATTTAATAAAAATATAAAAGTACTGTTGTATTAAAAATAAATTTATTATTATACATATTTATTTTTAATATCAACACATTAAAATTATAACAAATATTTAAAAAATTATTAACCTGATGTTTTTCGGAAAAAAAAAACAATTTAAGCAGCATTATCACATGGAGCCAAAGAAGAAAGGGTATCAAAGTGCCTTAATTTGAGCGTTATTAAAGGAATCAAGAAAGTGTCGTTATCAATAAATGAACTACAACGGCTCAACATGTAAAATGTAGCTTAACCCGCAGCAGATATAAAACCAGAAGTGGAAACGGAGGTTAGTATAGTCATAAAGAAAAACAAGTCGGTGGAGAGCGCCCCTGAATTCAAACACGCATCTTACATCTTTTGCGCAGCGAAAGTCAAGACTTTCGGGATCCGGGTGCATGGTTGAAATAATAATAATAATAATTATTTATAATTTTTTTATTTATAATATATTAAAATAATATATTTTTTATTTTTTTAAAGTTATTTTTAATACTAGTATATTAAAAACATTTAAAATTATTAAAAAATAAAAGTAAAGACTTTCAAGATATTGGTAATGGCTGGAACTGTAATAATAATAATTTTTTAAAATAAATTTATGTCTATAATATATTAAAATAGTATTGTTTAAAAATTTATTTTTCATATTAGTATATTAAAAATAATTTTAAAATATTAAAAAATAAAAGTAAAGACTTTCAAGATCTCGGTTGTAGTTGAAATCATAATAGTAATTATTTTTTAAAATTATTTTTAATATTAGTATATTAAAAACAATTTTAAAACATTAAAAATATTAATTTTTTTTAAAAATAACTTTTTTTTCAAAATTATTTTTAAAACACACTCATGCTCCGTTCAGCTCACCTGGGACCATGCCTTCGCCTCGTACCTCCCCTTCGTCTACTTTTCAAGGCTCCATCTACATTTAAGCTGTTCCACTCTCTACTCCTCTAGCCTTCACTCGAGATGGACTGGAATCAACCCTTAAACATTTATTTATTTAAATGAAGATGGTCATAAAGTTTATTAGATGGAATCATTGAAGAAACTTGACTTTTTTTATTTTTTTAATTACTTGGAAAACAATCCAGCAGCAACGCAATAGCCAACCTTTAAAGGGCATGTGCCCTAATACGTAAGCTATCTTCATTTATTTAGTTCTCGCTAATCACTAGCTAGGCTTTTGCTTTGCCTAGAAAACGGAAAACCTCTCCCTCTGCCTCTCGCTCTCTCTAGAACAAGCCAAGGGGCTGCCAGTTGTCAGTGAAAAATAATGAGTCCTACAGACAGCAGGGACTGGGGGAGTAACTGCTGATAAGGGAGAGAGAATGTGTCGGCTGTCACCTTTTGACCCTCCTCCCTCTTTAGGGTCCCCCCCCTCCCCGGGGCACCCCCGATATTCTTCTGCTACAGAACCCCACACATTTTCATCGCAATATTGTCCAATCTAACCCCCGGTTGCCAGCCTCCAATAATTAGATGCGATCGTTTTTTATTTAAAGAAATAGCAAAAATAATTTTTTAAATTAAAACCAGTTTAAATTAAACAATTCAAGTTTAACTTGGTTTTTTCGTCTAATTTGATTATTTAAATTGATTTAATATTTTTAATTTGAGTTTAATTTGATTTTAGATTTATAAAACCTAAATCAAATAAAATCGGTTGATTTTTCAAAAATTTTAATTAATTTAATTAGTTTTTTTATAATTTATTTAATTTAATTTTTATAATTTTATCAATTTAATTAGTTTTATGATTTTTTTTCACTCCTACCAATAATTCCACGTTAGGTGTCGAGCGCCCGGACAAAAACCACATGCGCTCCAACTTTTGAAGGCCATTCGCGTCGTTTCATGCAAAGAACGTATGCTTTGAGCATCAAAAACTGGGGGTAGGTTACGACACTGCGAGGTGTTTGGCTTGGAGAAATTTAATTATTTTTTGGTTGTTCTAGATTGTTTAAAATATTTTAAAAGTAAACCAATATCTATTACAACGCCAAACATCCAGCATCCTTATCGGGAAGTTAATCACGGAGAGCTTGATTCCGCCTCAAGTGAAGGCAACTGCCCAAAACGCTGCCGTTCCGATTAAAATAAATCAAACGACTTCCTCGATCCCTTCCCATGATTTTGATGGCCGTAATTGCTTGCATAACAGAATAACATCAATGGCAAGTGATCACCGGTTGGCATGATAATATGCCATCAAAGAGGTGTCTGGGAGTAGGTTAAAATTTAAGGGTTTTTTTTTTAATAATTAATTTTTTAAGTTATTTTAATATATTAACATTAAAAATAAATTTAAAAAGGAGCCACCATTATATATCCACATCCCATTAAATAATATTCGGTAGAGTGTGCAGCTCAGCTTCACTTTATTAATAAAAATGCTGAGAGGGAGATTTCACCTCACACCTTCCGCACTGTTTTTTTTTTTTCTATAGACATCACTTGCTTGTTGTTTTTNTTTTTTTTTTTTTTTTTTTAAAAAAACATCAGGTATTTTCCTTCTCTCTTCAACCTTCAGCGAAGAACTGCATCCTTTTTGTTTCTCTATCTTTGGAAGAGGGGTGTGGGGTGCATGATTTTCATTTGACCTGAATTCTTGCTTTCGACATAGATAAAGGCATAGCCGTTGTTCAAAAGGTACTTTTCTTTGCCGCTTATAATTTTTTCAACTATTTTACTCTCTCTTTTCCTCTGTATTTCCCTCCTTATTATATGCTTTATGGGTAGCTGTAGCTGTAGTCGTAGGAGTAGAGAGAGAGAGAGAGAGAGAGAGAGAGAGAGAGAGTTGATTCACTCAGTTCTGTGTCCTGCTCACATTGTTGAGTTGAGTTAGGTACTGTTTTTGCTTCCCTGTTTTTTTTCTGTGAGATTTGGGATCTGGGTTCTGCTTCCTCTTGCTACATCTTCGCTCACCTTTTGAATCTCTCTTTTGTTGCTGTTCTTTTTAAAAAAACAAAGAAGGAAAGAAAGAACAAAGACAGTTTCGTGAAGAAAGAAGGGGTCGATGGCTGGAGGAGGAAAGGCTGAGGAGCCACAACCACATCCACCGAAGGAGCAGCTTCCCAACATTTATTATTGCATTACGAGTCCACCTCCATGGCGTGAGTGTTTGTTATCTCGTTCTTTTTTCTTCTTTTTCTTCGAGTATAATTTTGTTATCTCTGAACTGAATCTTGTTTTTACTTCAAAGTAGCTTTTTGTGCTTTCTTTATGGTATATACTCTTTCAAAAGCTCCAAAGAAACCTACTCTTTTCTTCTTTCAAGATTCCGCATACACTAACCCACCTTTCAAAAAAAAAAAAAAACAAGGAAGAAAAAAACCCAACTACTTTTTTGATTAACTATATATTATCTGTTCATTTTATTTTTTGCAATTTCTATTTTAAGGAAATCTGTCCTTTTTTCTGTCTTTTCCCCCCCCCAAAAAAATTAGATTTGGTATTTTTTTTCTGTTTTTCGTCAGTGATCTTTTCTTTTTGTAACAGTGTTTGAAAATGGACCAAGTATTTTTGTGTTTGTTTATTTTTATACATTGCTGAAATGGGTTTGCCTCCATTTGATTATTTCAAGATTGTGTGTTGCAGCGGAAGCTATCCTACTTGGTTTCCAACATTACCTTGTGATGCTTGGAACTACTGTTCTCATCCCTTCTGCTCTCGTTCCCCAGATGGGAGGAGGAAATGTAAGGCTAGGGGGAAAAAATCATCATGCAGATATTTCGTGTTTATCTTTAACTGAGTATGGTGGTCGTATTGTTGTTTTTGTAGAAAGAGAAGGCGGAGGTGATCCAGACACTTCTCTTTGTTGCTGGTCTGAACACGTTGCTCCAGAGTTTGTTCGGCACTCGTCTGCCGGCTGTTATTGGAGGCTCTTACACCTTTGTCCCAACCACAATTTCAATTATCCTTGCTGGTCGATTTAGTGATGAACCAGATCCTGTTGAGGTTTTATTTCTTGCCATTTTCTGCTGTATAAAGTTGTCGTGGTTTGGAATGTCAAATGACACCTTCCTGTTAATGATATAGAAGAGCTAGTAATAATTCCCAGTTAAAATTTTTGCTGCACTATTTCAATGGCTCACGTCTGAAATAGATGGGGCAGGGGTGTATTATATACTTTAACCTGACCCTCCCATCACTCTACTCGTACTGATAAATGTCCTGTTAGTAACTTCATGACGACTTTTAATGCCTACACAGAAATTTAAGAGGATTATGCGTGCAACACAAGGTGCTCTCATTGTTGCTTCAACTCTCCAGATTGTTCTAGGCTTCAGTGGCCTTTGGCGTAATGTCACCAGGTTAGTTCAGAACCAGAACTGATGCTTATATTTTAGCAGTGCTTGCACCCTGTGATCAATTGCATTTAATGCTAAGAAGATATAATGATTGGTTAACATATAGAATCATCATCTATGTATTGCGAATCAACAGAACTTCTGATCAATGGAAAGCTCTGGCTTATCCTGTTGCTCATTTGCATCTTTATGCCATATGTAATGTTCACTTCGGCAGAGTCTTCTGCATAATAGTGGAGAATGTTACAAGGTTGCTCCTTTTTTTTCCTGCAGGTTTTTAAGTCCACTGTCAGCTGTTCCTTTGGTGGCCCTCGTTGGTTTTGGGCTGTATGAGCTTGGGTTTCCTGGGGTAAGCTTCCATCTGCTACATGTTCATGCACATGCATATGATGAATAACCTGGTGACCAGTGGGTATTAAGTTTTATATTGAAATGTTTAGGTTGCCAAATGCGTGGAGATTGGCCTTCCAGAGCTCATCATTTTAGTATTTATTTCACAGGTATTTGTGCTGTGTTATGGATCCAGTTGTAGCTATTTTGATCATGCTGTGTTTTGTCATCTCTTGCTTTTGACTAATTACGACTTTATTACTAATATTTGTTGTTAGGATGAATAGTTAATTGTCACTATTTGTTTTGCAGTACATTCCCCATTTGATGAAGTCAGGAAGACATGTCTTTGATCGTTTTGCTGTCATATTCGCAATAGTGATTGTATGGATTTATGCTCATCTGCTTACAGTGGGTGGAGCTTATAATGATGCACCACCAAGGACACAAATAACTTGCCGTACTGATCGTGCTGGACTTATAGATGGTTCTCCATGGTTAGTCACTGCATCTTAAAACAGATGCATGATTTAGCATTTACTTCTTGGCTTATCCTTTATATGGGGGATCTTTTTTTTTCCTGGTTTACAGGGGAATGATTCGAACTTGAGCCACCTAGAAATCAACCATGTCTTGCACTGCTGGACCATATCCAGTGGTGCTATAGGTGGATCTTTACTAGTCATTATTTCTTCTTTCTACCTATAGGCATGGCTCATGATTACCTGGTAATCCCTTTACAATGGTCCTTTCTATTGATTGTAAATCCGTGTCGGTTCGTTAATTTAGGTACACTGCTGCATAAAGAGTAAAACCAGTATAGGAAGAGGTTGAACACTCTGGACTTCACCAATTCATTTTATCCAAGGAGAAAATCAAAGTGTGGATTAAATGCTCTTTTTACTTGTTTCCTCTGTTGATGAGCTTGGTTGCTATGTCTGAACTTGGACAAGCTGATTTTGAAAGGCAAGAGTTAGATGGTCCATTGTTGGAGACTGCTTAGATGAACTAGTAGACATAATCCAATTGGGAAGTGCTTGTGATGCAATTATCTAATTCTGATTTAAATAAACATGACAAAATTCATCTTAACCATATTCATTCCTTGCACATTTCATTGAATCTGCAGGTTAATTTGGGTTCTAATTGGTATTAGTTGATGAAGAGTTTGATTAAAGCTTAATTTTGCTTTAATGTAGTATAATGTACTTTTTCATGACTTAGCATTGTGGGATGGAATCAAGTGTTCCTTATTGGAATTATGGGTTTGCAGGATAAGAGTTCCATATCCCTTTCAATGGGGAGCACCTTCATTTGATGCTGGTGAAGCTTTTGCCATGATGATGGCTTCCTTTGTTGCTCTTGTAGAGGTGTGCATTCTTCCATTCATACATTCACTTATACCTCATGCATATCCTATGCTATTGCCCTAAACTAAGAATCAAAGTGCATCACACAATAACATCACAACTGTTGTTAGTTCGCTGATATTATTTTTCCATTCATTGATATTCTATTTTAATGATAAGTCATTGTAAATGCCTATCCCATACTGGTGTGGTACCGATACAATAATAAATCATTTGATTGTTGTAATGTGGATGAGCTGACAAATAATAGTTTCCAGAGATTGATAGAAGTTCTTTTTGGAAACTACAATTTTCATAATTTCAATGTTGTTTTTAATTGATTTTTTTCTTTTCTGGTTTTTCTTTTTTTCCATGTGATGCAGTTCAAGCATTCATTCTGTGGATTATGCATTTTACTTGACTATGTTATTTAATCTTGTAAGTTAACTGAATTACTTTTCATGAATAAGCAGTCCACTGGCGCATTTATTGCTGTATCAAGGTATGCAAGTGCAACTCCTATGCCACCTTCTGTTCTTAGCCGTGGTGTTGGCTGGCAGGTAATAAAATAATTGGTTTCTATGTAATTGAAACTGCATACGTAAGTTTTTTTAAGTTTTGAATGGTTGTTTTTATGCCTATGATATTGTGTGAATGCTTGTCCCTTTTATGCTTTGCTGCAGCTAGCATCAAATATGCACTTCAGTGTATAGACCTACTGTTGTGTGGCTGAACATTTTATTTGATCTGAAAAGTAGATAACTTTTCATTTTATTTGTCCCTCCCCCTACGATTCCTTTTGTGACAACAAGACAGACCTTTTCAATTCCAAGATTTGTTTGAAAAGTGTTATACCTAGCCACTATTATGTGCAGCCGCGGGGCACATGCACTAAAATTGTGTTGTGCAGGATGGAAAGAATGGAGGTGAAATATTAACACATCAAGTTTTAAGGGTGTAAAGAGTGTTAGTTTGTGTTGTTTTATGAGTGCTTGATAAGAGTCTTGTAAAATTATGAGTGTCAGTTGGCCCAATAAGAGTTAAATCAAAATTTGAAATATAAATAATTTCAAAGAAATATATATCAGGGGGTAATGCAAAGGGTATGGAAAAGACAGGTAACGGGTGCTAGCTTCAAGAAGGATAAAATGTAAGAGACATCTTCCCCCCCTTGAAAAGCTTTTACCTCTCGCTCTTGAAGTTTAACATTAAATCCCCAAAATGTGTTAATTGGTAACCCCTTTAACAATTCTCTCTACTCTTCCAAACCCAAGAAAGTAAAAGCCGCTTGGGTAATTTTCACCCCCTTTACCCTCCCTAGCAAATCTATCCTCAATAAGAACAAGAAAAAGATATTTATATATGGAACCTTTAGCTGTGTATTGTGTTGATTGCTATATTTTTCAAGCATAAAGAACAACGATAGTTGTTCTGTCTGTGAAACCAGAATTTCATTGTCCTTCCTGGGAGTTGGACAAGCAAATTCCTGGAACTTTGATTTTCACACGAGCCAATTGTCATTCAAAAGCATAATGTCTTTTCTGCACGCAATTGATCTTCACATTGGCGAGTTATAATTCTGATGGATTTTGAGTTTTTCACCTGTTATTTTAACATTTTAATTCTACATCAGGGAGTCGCCATTTTGCTTTCTGGACTGTTTGGAACTGGAAATGGATCTTCAGTATCTGTGTAAGATTCACCAGGAAAGCGTGCATGAGCTTTTATCAATTTAGATACAGTAACCTCAAAATTGACTTGAGCTTTACCTGTGCAGAGAGAATGCTGGTCTCTTGGCCTTAACTCGAGTTGGCAGCCGAAGGGTTGTCCAGATATCTGCAGGATTCATGATTTTCTTCTCCATTCTTGGTAAGTCAATATGAATTTGTTGAATGCCTTTTGTATTGATGTATGATTCATTTTGGTTGGTATACCATTCCTAACTCACATTGTTCGACTGTGCATTGATGTGCAGGAAAATTTGGGGCAGTCTTTGCTTCAATTCCATCACCCATTATTGCCGGTTTATATTGCCTTTTCTTTGCTTACGTGGGTACGTATATCTTGATATTTTGATTCACAAGCTGAAGTGAATCTCTGATATATAGTCATTGGTCTTGTAAAATGATTTATCCTTTTCACTATGGATTTCCAGGTGCTGGTGGTCTTAGCTTTCTTCAGTTCTGTAATCTCAACAGCTTCCGAACAAAGTTCATACTAGGCTTCTCTATTTTCATGGGTTTATCGGTGCCACAGTACTTTAATGAATACACTGCAATTAAGGGCTTTGGTCCGGTCAACACAAGTGGCAGATGGGTATGAATGAAAATTTTCAGCCCCTGATCTGTCTAGCTTTTGTGAAAACCTTGCCCGAGGCTGATAAGCATTTTGTTTTTTTTTTCTTCTTAATTGGCAGTTCAACGATATTATAAACGTTCCTTTCTCATCAGAAGCATTTGTGGCGGGCTGCTTGGCCTATTTCCTGGACAACACGCTACATAAAAAAGATAGTTCAATAAGGAAAGACAGGGGTAAGCACTGGTGGGCCAAATTCAAATCATTCAAGGGTGATACAAGGAGTGAGGAATTCTATTCCCTGCCCTTTAATCTAAACAAATATTTTCCATCCGTGTAATTCAATCTGCATTAATAATGAGCTGGTCCTGCTCAAATGTGTTCTCGATAGCTCTTTGTGGGATAAAAAATTGCATGCTCTCATTGTTCCTTTGTTGTGAATCTTATCACACGCTATATAGCAGTATAAGTTAGTCTCATCTTTCATAGAATGACTTGAAATCATTCAATTGAATTTCTTTTCTTTGTAAAAATCCTATGGATGAAGTGGGACTTGGAAGTAGCAATGAATCAGTTTTTATTACATCTAGTTTCTTCTTCTCTGTTCTGTAATTGCTTTTTATATAGACACTGGAGCTCTGATTGCATGTACCTGACTCGTGGTCATTGAAATCAGCTGTTTCCTAGATTTTAACATATTTCATCTGAGGATTGATTGCCGATTTCTTGTGATCAAGTGAAATTGGATTGAGTCGCCGGCGATCAACTGCAGTGGTTCTTAAGTGTCCGAGTAGAATAGAGGCTGGGTGATCTGGGTTAGGTCATACATTTGGGTTCGGGTCTGGAACCAAATTAAAGACAATAAAACGGGGCTAGAACTACCATGACACGCGTACAAGTACAAAAGCCGCTAGCTGAAAATTTTCAGCTGGCTAAAACACTATTTATTCACCCTCTGCAAGTGCAAATGTGCAATACATGAAAATCCACGGTATTCAAAGTCTATCCTGTGCCATTCCCAGTCGCTCCATGCCTGTGGTTTTGGGCTGCTGGCTCTTTAATATCGTATCATTTATCAAAAGAAAGAAGGTCAAGGACGGTGATTTGAATCACACAAGTTTGAGTACGGTGACAGGGCAGCTACTCTGCTTTCTCCTTAAAGTCTATCGGACCCCATGATAACGACAGAACAACTGCATGCAGGGCGTACGAAAGGCTTGTAGTATGAAAGAAGGAAGAATAGGGTAGGCGAATCCAATGAAAATAGACTTGGACAGAAGAGGATATTGCAGAAAAAACAGTAAGAGGGATGCTTTCTTTTATCGATGCTGGGGGGCACTCTGCACATATTACTACTTTTTAACTTCCAAGACGATGCAAAAAGCGAGGAGAGAAAAGGCCAAGGTGAGGAAGCAAAGTTGCATTGAAGCTGGTGCTGATTCTTCAAAAAGCAGATGCTTTATTTGGCAGTAAAGGCCACACCAAGTAGATGATGATTACAAGATCATCTTGCTATCACTTTACAGGTCAACCAGGAATTCTTGGAAAAATCAAATCTCCATCACCTTCAGCCTAGTGGTCTAACTCTTGGATTTATCTTAAGATCTGAGATCAACCCCACTTGATTTATGGGACCTTAAATGCCAAAAACCATGTTTAACAAGATCTTGGCAACAAGATTATTGTCGTCCAAGGCATATGTTAATACTGTAGCTCAAGCTGGACGGTTCAATTAACTGAGAGAATTCTCTCCTGGTTTCTACTTCCTTTTCATTTTCTTATTTACCTTACCTCTTGGTTTTGTGTCATAGAACTTCACTTGAAAGAAACAAAAACCATCCACTAACAAGAACCCTAAAAACAGCCTGTATGTCGCTTGGTGGGAAGGGGGGGAAGGGGGGAGTCAAATGAGGCCTAGTTTGAATATATCTCATAAATGCCATGGTATTGACATTAGGGCCCTACAGAACTGATATCCCTTATTTCCTACCCTATTCATTTCTTGAAAAGGAGGAGTTCGATGCCACCCGCTCAATCAAAGCATTAAAATATAGGAAGGTACAAAAGCATGACTTTTCCATATTATATACATGAGGCTGTTCAGATTCTGTAAAAACGAAGTTAAGATATTAAGTACTGATGATGTGTTTGGGAGTTGGTTGAATTGTATTTTTAAAAAAGGTTGAATTTTTTAAAATTAATTTTTGTAATATTTTTGAATTATTTTGATGGACTGATGTAAAAATTTAGTTTTAAAAAATAAAAAAAATATTATTTTAATATATTTTCAAATAAAAAATACTTTAAAAAATAATTTCTATACAATTATTGAACTGATTTTCAAGTGTCATGAGCACCTTATTTTTATATTGATCAAAGTGTAAAAGACATTTCCTATAGCCAATAGAGAATGTTATCTGGCTTCTTCATATTGCAATTATTATTATTTTTTTTAAAAATATGGAAGAACACCTGGGTACATTCATGGACAGGCTAAAAAACAAAAAGGAATATAGCAGATGGGAAGATGTTGTCTGCCAATTAATGTATTAGTAATGAATAACTAGTTGAAAACCTGCACGGCATCTTACAAGCAAGTTTGGAAGTTCTACAACTCACCAAACCCAATAATTAACACTTGAAGAAACGAAAAGGAACACAGCAAGAACTGTGAAAAGGGTACTGAAAAAGTGAGAAATGGTAAGGAAAAAACCAGATTTATTTGATCAGTCTTTGTGATATATAATTATGTATTCAACTTAGTTTAATCATTGAGTTCTTGGTGAAATGAGATTGAGAATGAGTGACCAGATGACATTTTCAGTTTCCAGATTCTTTTCAGGACAGAAGATCTCACAGCCTAGTGAGATCAGTATGATCCATTGTTTTGTTCCCAATTTCAGGAACCAAGCGTGGATCTTCATCATGCAACCCTTGAGAGAATTGTGATATTGTTGGAGTAACTATAAGAAATGGGAAACCATTTGTCATTGTGTACAGATTGGGTTAGCACAAAAACTCTAAAACCATTTGTCATTTGCATGTCAAAGTATTATTGTTGTCGAAATTATTCCATGTTAGATTAAAACTTTGAACTCGTTACATGCAGACCGGACTTGAAGATATTTAAAATCTTTATTATGCAATGAAGTATTTATAAAACATAATTTGGCATTAGAGAATTATTTTAATCATTCTAAAATATTTTATTGTTATATTTTCATATGAAAAACATGTCATAAAAAATTATTTCATTATATATTTTGATGTTTTTACTGAAATGAAAAGTACGATACTCATCAGTGCTCTCACATCATAAAAATATTTTATTGTCTATTTGCAAGTATAAATCTTATCATACTGGTTTTTACATCACTTATTTATTATTAGCTAAGATAACAAACTTGTTATTAAAAAAAATATGCTTAATATTTTTCTTGTTCTTGCAACAACTTTTTTTCTCTCTCAAAATTATTAATATACTCATTTCTGACACCTTGAAAGACATTTAGGGGACAAAATTTCTTCACTTATTTTTTGTTTGCATGTAACAACTAGTTTTAGTATTTTTTAATAAATACCCAATTGATTTTCATGTAATATCTCTCCTATCTCTATAACTTTCACTTCTACTCTTTTACAACCTTGCATACTCGATTCTTTGATATTTATTATTTTAAAAGCTTTGATTATTCTCTTATTTTCTTGATAAAGCGTTAAACCCTTATTAAATCAAATCAATCTTTCACCTTTACGAGTCAGATTACATTCCCATAAAAACTTAGCTTTAATTGTGGTTATCTTTTCTTGGTTAAAGTGTGATTATTCTTTTGTGAGAGATAAACGAATGTGAAAATGTAAGTAACATTTAAAACCACTAGGGTAACTTTGGTTAATAGCCATGGCTTGACAAGTTTAATTTTTTCTTTGAAAAATATTGTGATATATTTGATCCTTAGCTCATAAAAAAGGGTTTAATCTTGATCCTGTAAAAAAATTATAATAGGTTTCATCCTTAGCTCGCAAAAGGACTAAGTTCAATCTTGAGTTTGAAAAAAAATTGTGTAATCAATTTGGTCTCACTCGTTAAAAAAATAATGTATGGTAGTTAATATTTGAACAAAGATTTAAAGAGAAGAGTATGTGATTATCCAAACCACTATGAAAAATTCGAGCGTCCTCTCTCTTTATCTTTTTAATTTGTGTATCTTGTAATTAATTTTTTATAAAGCCATAATCCACCCCCACCTAGGCTTTTTAAGTCTTTCAATTGATATTAGAGCTTCTACTCCTTGTTAAAGATTTAATCACCTATGAAAAAAATATCATGACACGTGAGGTGAGGATTAATGCTATTGAAAAGTTAAGATGCAAACTTTTCTTGAATATATTGATATTGAATTACAGGTTATTGTTGATAATGGATATACTCAAACGACAATGATAAATTTGGATGGATAAGTGGTTCCTAAATCTATAAGTAAATGAAATGATAAACAAAAGAAAATGCATAGTATAACACTAAGGCAATGAATGTATTTTTGTGTGCTCTTGATGATGTAGTTTACTAGAATGAAGAATTGTAAAATAACTTTTGAAATTTAAAGAACTTTGTAAGTTATCCATTAGGGTACAAGTGAAAGACTCTAAATTGATAGGTCTTAATACAGAGTATAAGAGCATTCAGAAATGCACACTAGATTCATTATATTTATTAGTGAACTAGTTAGACTAGGAAAAAATCACCAATAAAAAAATGGTTGGTAAAGTTTTGAGATTTTTATTTAGAGTCTGGAAACCCAAGGTCATGGCCACTGAGAAGGCTAATAATCCAAAGATTCTTGATTTTGATGAGTACATTAGATTCTTAATTGTGCATGAAGAAAACATGGAGGAGCTTGAGGTTTATAATAGTAATATCAAGAAGAAAACTGGCTCTAATATTGGTACTTGGTTCTAATATCGATAAATAACAATAAAGATATAAATGGATATAATGGTTACGAAGATGATAATGAGATAGTCATTATGACTATACAATTCACCAAATTTTCGAGGTATAGAAAATAAGATGCAAATTGGAGTAATTTTAGAAGAGAAAAAAATGATAAGGGAGTGTCAAGCAATATAGATGCTATCATTTACTATGAATGAAAAAAACCATGTCATATGAAGTATGATTGCCTAAATATATAAAAAAATCAAAATTTGAGAAAAATAAAAAAGGCATCGACTTGGGATGATGAAAATGATAGTACAGTCTCTTAAGATGATTATGATGGCTCAAAATTGAAAGAAATAGCCAACTTGTGCTTGATGGCTAATATCAACATCACCAGAAAAAAGATATGCTTGATGACCAATAATATCTTCAACATTGATGGGGTAAATGAACTTGAACCTTAAATTACTTCTGATAGATTACAAAATGCATTTGGAGAATTATTTCATGATTATTTGAAATCGTGTAAGAAAAAATCTTATTACATAATAAACTTGATGTTATTTCAAAAGTTCTTGATGCTGTGAAAAAACAAAAGGATGCCTTATTAACAATGAATATAGTTTAAAAAGGCAATTGAATTCTTTGAAAAATGCATCTTATTCATTCATTTCAATGAATAATTAGTTATTGATTTAAATTCTACTTTAATTAGATTTATAAAAGGAAAAAAGAGCCTAGATAGATTAATGGGTAATCAAAGATGTGTTTTTTTAGAAAAATTGTATAGCTTATAAATAAAATACAAAATAGAAATGAAAAAATTTACTCAAACTTTTTTTTATTAAAACATAAACTTCTTTGTTAAAGCTTAAACTTCTTCAAGTATATGTAATTCTTATGAAAAAAATAATTTTCATGAAACACATTGCATGCACAAGAAGATCTCAACTAAAACTAAACATGTTTAAGTGCCAAAGAATACATTTACTAATGAAAGTGAATCCATGAGATTATGGATACTAAAATCACCATGTTGAGATTTTCCTTGTAGAAAAATAAAAACAAGTGATATTTAAATAACAAAAGTTTAAGATATATGATGGGTGATAAATTCAAATTCACTTTCTTCAAAGAAAAGAATGATAGATATGTGATATTCAAAGACAATACCAAGAGAAAGGTAAAAGGTATCAGTAATATTAAAAATTACTTTATTATCAAGCATGTTTTAGTTTTAAAGTATGACTTGTTAAGCATAAGTGAATTATATGATAAGGACAATGAAGTTATTTTTAAATCTTTATATTTCTTGGTTATTCGTATTATTGAAAATAAAATAATTTTTATAGGAAAAAGACTTGAAAACACTCATAGAATTGATTCAAGAGAAATTGACAATAATGTTAAATGTTTTAGTGCTTTGATGGATTCATCTTATATTTGGCATAGAAGACTTGGACATGTCAACATATAATTAATTCAAAATTTATCCAATAAAGAGCTTATGAGCGGACTTCTACAACTTGAGTAAAAAAAAAGTGGTTTATAATGTTTGCCAATATGAAAATGATGTCAAAGCTCCTTCAAAGCCAATAATAAAGTCATTATAGATTGAGTACTACAACTACTTCATATAGATCTTTATGGTCCTATACATGTTTCAAATGTTGACGGTAAGAGATATGCATTTATCGTTATAAATAACTATACTAGGACTATATGGATTTTATTTCTTGCACATAAAGATGAAACATTTAAAGCTTTTTAAAAACGTTTTAAAAAAACTCAAAATGAAAAAAAGGTTGCTTGATTTCTAAAATTAGAAGTGATTGAGAATTTGATAACTTTTCTTATAAGAATCTTTATGATGAAAATGGTTTTAAATATGTATTATCAACTCTTAGAATACTATAATAAAATGGTGTTGTTGAAAGAAAAAACTATCCTTTTTTAAGAAATAGGAAAAACTCTGCTTAATGATTATAGTTTGCCTTAATATTTTCGGGCGGAAACCATAAATACTTTTTTTTTTTAATTTCAAATCGAGTTTTTCTTAGATCAATTCTATATAAAACCCTTGATGAACTTTAATTTGAAAGAAAACCCAACATTTTATATTTTTCAGTGTTTGAATTAAAATGTTTTATTTTAAATATCAAAGATAATTTAGGAAAATTTAATTCTAAATTCGATGATAACATCTTTCTTGGTTACTCTTCTACTAGTAAAACATATAAAATATATAATCATAAAACTATAGTTGTAACAACTAAAAATCCTGATTTCTAAATTTGTTTTTTGTGATACATTGGAAATTTCAAGGTAATTGTTTTATATACATATAAGTTCCATCAAAATTTCGATAGAGTCTCCGTTATATTGAGAAGTCCCAAGATATCGACAAAATCATATTACACTTCAAATTTTATTTCACGTCTGGATCTAATCATCCTGGATCTTAACCTAACTCATCATCATCAACATAACATATCTAGTTCAATAACATCATATAATGTAGTTTAAGTGAAAAATTCAATTTCAATTATAAACATGCATGATTAAATAGGTGCTTAGAGTTACGACCATTAGATTAAAGACATACATTCAAATATATGAATTAATATTACATTTAAGTTTTAATAGATAAGTCTTTTAATTTATAAATAATTACATGATCAAAAGCAAAAGATAATTGAACCAATATCCCTGCTAACATGACCATGATGAAAATGAAAATAGAATTTAATGTGTACACATAAATATAAAAAGATTGTAACAAGCAATAACAATGAAAGATAATAATATCTATGGAATTTATTTTGATACATAAAATTAGGTATAAATCTCTTTTACAATATATATTTTCCATCTATTATCAATATCCATCTAATATCCTATCTTATTTGCTGAGAATAATCTCATCTTGAAAATCTCAACATAACTCAAATGTTTTCGAACTCCATCTCTTTATAAATCAATTCTCACTTGATATTAAGATATTCATCTCTTGATATTATTATCTTATCTCATTCTTTTGGAATAATTAATCAATATTTTCCCTCATATTGTTTGAAGGTAATTGCCGATACTAATGAATTGCCATTGATATCATTAACTATTCTCGATCCATATTGGTTAATCAACTTATCTTTTCACCTAAACAGGAGCAACTGTGTCGATGTTAATAATCTTTACTAACATTATTAGTTACCTAATTGCTCATGATCGACTAATCAATCTAAGAAATGTCGGCATCGATAAAATCCTATTGATACCTTTAACTATCCTAACCTAAAAAGATAATTAATGCTATCAAAATCTTTCATTCATATTAAACCCCTTCCATTTTTTTTTATTAACATCATATGCATTATAACTACAATTGCCAAGTATTATTTGCACACAATCTTAGTTATCAACACTATGGTCACTAAGAATCCTTTACATAACCTTAGTCACTCTCGTCACAATACTAAGTATCAATTTATACCTTTAGCCACCGTCACTATGGTGTTAAGTGTCATTGTAATGTATCATTAGCCATTAATACTATAACAACCAATTATTTATCAATTCTCCTTTAATCTCCAAGTCATTATGTATATCCAACAACCATTTTAATTAATTTACTCAATATCTAAGTCATATATTAATTATTTTACTCATAACCTTTGGAATTTACTACTTCTAACTTCAATCAATTAATTCACATAATCTCTTCAAAACTTAAATATCCGGATAACTCATCTCAATTGTCAATAATTCTGGTAATTTTATATAATTATCCACACATTTGGTTAATCTCCCTCCATTACTAATAAATTCAGTAATTTCATACGAATTACCTAGCATCTTACTAACATTTTTTGTTAGCCAATCAATCTAGTAATTCTATACAAATTATCCTATATCCGGTTAATTTTCTTGTTAACTAATAAACCTGGTAACTCTCTTTATTATCCAAGAAATTCAGTTAACTCATCTTGGTTGCCAAAATCAATCTGGTAATTTTATATGAATTACTAAGCATTTGACTAACCTTTTTTGTTAACTAATCAATTCGGTAATTTCATACGAATTACTCCATATTCAGTCAACTTCCTTTATTATAACTAATTCTTTATTACCTCACTTATTTCTTAGAAACATTTTATCATTTTTCTTATTATTTTATCCATCAAAACACGTTATTAATTTCTCTGTTCTTATGAATTCTAAACCAAAAATTCATTTTATAAAGGTCATCACCTTCATTATATACCATTATTTATTTATTATTTCTTATCTTGGTATCCATCACTTGTTGAAGTCATACCATGTTCAATCTTACATTTCAATGAGAGTTTATACATTTTTATATTTAACTTATAAATTTCTTAGGTTTCATAATAGTAGTTGAAAAATTTATATATGTTGTATTTGATGAGTTTAACCCTTTTATCCTAAAAAGAAAGAAAAAAGTTGGTGTAGATATTGTTTTTTATAGGATAAACCTAGATGAAAATCAATAAGACACTAAGATTAAAAATGATCAAAAAAGATCCTACAATGACAACTCAATAAAATAAAAGCAAGGGGAACCTTCATAGATTTTTTCAAAGCAATTCCATGATCGAGAGAACTTTTCATAAGATGCTATAATTGGTTATCCAACAAGGGGAGTAGGAACAAGATTCTTTATGATAAATCAAATTGGCAATATTACTTTTATCTTTAAACTTAAACCTAAGAATAATGATGAAACCTTGTCGTGATCTATTTTTTTTCTTTTGACAAGTTAAAGGAAAAAAAGACCTACATAGAAATTTCTCCATTAAATAAAACTCGTTAACAAAATAAATGAATACTTTCATTGTCAAAAATTAGACATTCATCAACTTTCTCTCTTTTTTGTTGTTTTCTTATGACTCTCTTTTTCTCATCTCCCTAACCTAAGGACTAAGATTTAAGAAAAATAAAATTTTAAACTAATTTATTTAATTTCCAAAATAAAAGGATTGAAATGGAAAGTTGAAAATATTTTAAGGCAAAACTAACAAAAAAAGATGGTAACAATGCAGTATATTATATAAAAAAGGTTCTTGTTGTTGTTGTTGTTGTTGTTTAAATTTTGATCCCTTTATTTTTAATATTTTTCAACATTAAAATTAAATCATTTTTCATGAAATCGAGTAACAACCTAATTTTGAATTTTTTTTATATCATGATAAAAATATAGATAAAAAATATAAACAAATTATTAGCTCCAAATATCAATCAATCCAATATCAAATAATAAAATTACAAATTAGAAAAATTACATGAGTAAAGCTAGAACATATACAACCGGAGTTCAAACTAAATTGTTTTTAAAATAAAATGGTTTCCATTTGTTACGTATCTCAATTTTGATCTATTTATTATCAATCTCCTCTGAACAATAATATTAAATAACTTTTTCATGAAATTGAATACCAATCTAATTTCATGATGTTTTTTATACTGTTTTTTAAGCTTGTAATAAGCACATGAAAAGAAAATTAAAATAAATCATGAATCTCAAATCTCAATCAACACAACTTTAAAGGATTTAATTGTAAAAAAAAATGATGAAAAAAATTCAAAATAAAAAAAATCTTTATGTGAATCCTTATTGTTTTGCCTCACAATTCACAGCAAATTGCATATCCCTTTTAGAGTTTTTTTGTATATATATGTTTTTGCATGTCAATCCCAATTCAAGACACTTTTTTATTTATTCCATTATATAATGTACATGAATTATTATTTTAGAATTTTATTTAATAATTGGTGTGAGCGTGTAAATTTAGATTATAAACTATAAAAAGTTATTTACAAAAATATTTACAGACAAATGTGACTTGGCCATCTTAGACTAAACACCTATGATATATAAGATTAAAAAGTTATAAATTATTAAATATAAATGAAATATATTTTTTATAATATGTTATTATCATTATTGATAATATAAATATTTATGTTATGATAATCAGCAAAATTCAAAACTACAAAAGCATATATGCTTGCTATTCATAATAGGTGCGCGCACCAATATTGATTTATAATAACAATTGAATTCTTTTTTAGAAAATAGATTCTCATATCCATAGGTTTACTCCAACTCAATGAATTATTATTAAAGAATGTTTGATATAATAATATTTTTTATTTAACTATAGAGAAAAAAAATTTAGTTGGTAAAATAAGTTCTGTTTTTTATATTGAACCCATAATAATTCTCTTTAAACTTTAATTTTATAGAAGCTAAAATAATATTTTTGTATTTATTTATAAAGACCCACTTTTTATTTATTTTATATATAAAATTTATTTTATAACAATTTTAATTAAATACATATATTTTTAACCGTAATTAAAAATATTTTTTTAAACATATTTTTTAAAACTACAAATACAAAAACTATCATAACGCTAAAACCACACTTAAAAGTTAAGTATATACTTATATTTCTTGATAGTTTTAAATAATTGAATTTTTTTGTTAAATACAGTATGATAATTTATCTTAACTTTTCATTGATTTATGATAGTCTTAAACTCAAATGTGCACAAAAATTAATATTCTTATTAATAAATTTGAATAAATTTTTGATAATGTTCATGTTAATGCAGATCATGACAACTTATAACTCATAAAAAAAAATTAAAGCTTTTGAATAAATAAATCCCTTGATAGGAAACTTCATTTCAAAACTAACACATTGCTACCATATAACTCCTTCAAAGCTTCAAATAACGGGCTCCTTTTTTTTTTAATATATGTAAGTCAAATAAAGGAGTTGATACATTTTTTATTCTATCAAGTTTGCTATGACATCAAATAAGAAACTACTTGGTGTAGTGAGGTTCATTATAACTCCCTACACTATCAATCCAAATCAAGCCACATCAACAACTAAACAATCCATATTTTATACAAGCTTAATGAACCTAAAAAGAAATACAAAGATTGAATAAAATACAACAATAATATCCAAAGATATATCAAATTATGGATTTGGCATGATAATTTATAGTTTGTGAAATCAAAAGAGATATAATTAAAAAGTCGCACTCTAAACGGCTACCAACCTTATTCTCAATCCTTTTATAATTTCTTACAAAGAGGACTTGATATATTTCTGATTTTGGAAAGTTTTTCTCGTAAAGCTAATGACATCTAATAAGAAATTATTTTGTGCAGCAAGGTCTATCATAACTCCAGTCCACATAAAGCCATATCATCTCGAATAATATAACTAAAAAAATCTAACAATTCATGAAGAAATTATAAATAAAACTAAAAAATTTGGTTCAGTTTAGCTATTTATATAAATAATAAACTAGATTAATATATATTTTTAAATTATTTTTTATCTTAGCTAAATGCATATGGGGCGAGTTTGTGGTGGTGAGAGTAAAATTGTTTTCATTTCATAGTGATGACTTATTATTTATGTATATTTAAAGAAAAACAAATAACATATTGTTTTTGTTTTTTAAAAAAATAATAAAAAAGATGAAAAGGTCTAGATGTGTGCCCCCCTTAAACCTTTTTAATAAGCTCATGTATTTTTTTATTGGTTATTAGTTGTTTTTTTTAAGTTTGTTATTTAATATTGTATTTTTATTGAATTTTACCATTTAATATTAAATTTATTATAAATTAATTTTTTATATTTTGATCATCTAATAAGATAAAAAATTAATTAAATCCAGTAGAGTCTATAACTCAAGTTAAGGGTTTGATGAACTTACTTGAATGAACTAAGCTTCTTTTTTTTTTCTTTCAATTGATTCTTTTCTTGGAATCTATTTAGTTGATAATTTCACCTTACATCAATTGTTAAAATAATTTAGTTTAAAACTTAAATTAAGTAAAGAATAAATTTAATATTTTTAAGTTTGAATTGTTATTTTAAATTTAATAACAATTCTAAAAAAGTCTTTGATAATCTAAATATTTTTTTTATATTTTAAATTTTTTCTATATAATCCATGATGAGAGTGCGGAAAATAAAATAATTATTCCAACATAAAAACTATTGTTCACTATTATTGTAATGGGATTTGTCAAATTCTTTTTATGGATTTATTGTTTAAATGACTAGTGAAAATCTATTTTTTTCAATACAACTCTTTTTTTCCTAATTATCCTAGCTTTTTTTTTCTTTTAATTTTTTTAATTTCATTCTTAAATTTTCTAACAGTCATTTGTGTTATTTTTGAATTCATCAAGTCAATTGGATTATATAAAAATAACTTTCATACAATTTAATTTTAAATTCAAGCTAAACAAAGAGTCGGGTTGAATTTGTTTTATTAGTGTTGTATTTTTTTAATTTTAATCTTAAATTATTTTACTAATTAATCAAGTTATCTTTAGAGTAGCCAAGTCAACTAGGCTATGTTAAAAAACTTTTACATGATTTAATTTTAAATTTAAATTAATAAATAGTTAGGTTGAATATTTTTTCTCTATTAATTTTATCTTGTTTTTCTTGATTTTATTTTCAAAATCTTTTTATTGATTCATCAAGTTGTTTTAAATGACTAAATTAATTAAATTATTTCAAAACAACACCCATAATTTAGTTTTATAAATGATTAAGATAAAAAAGTTAAATAAAAAGATTTAAGGCAACTATATATATTTTTTGTTATGTTAAAAAAACTCTCTACGTGGCACATCGGACCCACAGAGTGCACACGAGTGAAGCAGCATCACGTTACTTTCGCTCACAAACTTCCACGCCGCTTGCCCTCGGGTTCGGTGGCCAGCGCACTTCTTTCCTCTGCTCAGCTCATCTAAAGGCCAAAGCTGACTGGGCCCTATCTTCCTTTACCACGCTCTCACAAAGCGCGTGTTTAAAATGAGATCCCTCCCTTCCAAATCGCGTCGACTATCGCTGTATCAAATTAACTAAATTAAGCTCGTCGTTTAGAGATTTTCGCTTAAAATATCCGAATAATAATAATAAAAAAAAGGAAATAAGAGCATCATCATTCTTTTAGATAAACTTTTATTGCTCAATGGTACGGTGGGCTACTATGCTCTCTCTTTTTAATTATTAAATTCAAATTAGATCAAATATTATTATAAAAATTAAATCAACTCTTTCCTACATAAAGAACTTTTTCTAAAGTTAAAGTGTTGATATAGATAACGGCAACTGAAGATAAACTGAAAATAAAAATAAATGTAAATCTAAATATTTTATTATTTGTCTAGTTTAATAGTTTTGTTTGTTAAAATTAGTTTTTGGGTTAAATCAAATAACAATAAACACAGATACATATAAAATTAATTGAATAAAATAAATAAAAAATATTATACAAAACTTTACATATTAAAAATATTATCTAAAAATAAATTTTATCTACATAAAACATTAAAAATTATTGATGAATCAAAATAATCTCTTCAAGAATTAAATATATATAAATAATTAAAAAATAATCATAATTTAAAAAAAATTAAATGAAAAAATTCATAGAGAAGGTGAATTAATTGAAATATAAATCAAGAAGTTATTTTAAAAATAGATTTATAAAAAATGCATCAATTTAAAAAGATAAAAAAATAAAAATAAAAAACCAAATATTACTGGAGTTGACCAGCTAGACTAGCAAGAAGGCCTGTAAGGATAGGCTGAGGTACATGACCCTAATATTTTTAAAAAGTTGTTTGGGGTAGTAAACATGTAATTCATTACTATTTTTTTTAAATAACAAAAACATTGTTTGTATTTAACTAGATTTTAGCTATTGTGATAATAAAAAATCAAGGTTTATAATTTTTTTGACCTAGAAAACCTAATCCATTTATGATTTAAAAACATTCAAAGAATACTCTAAACATGTTAAACTCATTGATGGCTTTAAAGAACATAAAAACTCCATATAAAAACTTGAAATTAATTTGAAATAAAAAAATTCCTCGCTCGCGCCATCAATTTTAAGTGAAAAAAATATCTAAGTAGAATTACTTTTAGTGAATGTAAAGCATTAACACTAAAATTAATCATTTTAAAGATCAAAATTAATGTAAATAATTATGTTTTTTCTCTACCATCAAAATCTAACTTCTCCCCCCCTCAAACTATGAAATTATAAATAATAAAAATAAAGTTTGGATTAAAATTTACCTTGTTCTTAATTTTAAAAGAATTAAGAGACTTGATATTTATAATTCATAACTTATGGATCATAATGAATATTTTACCTAACCTTTAACTTTGATAGGTCACTCATTCCCCCTATTTCTTTTCCACTTTAATTTCATGTCTTTAAATCTTATATTTCTATAACAAATTAATCTAAATTAGCCTTTAATTTAGTCTTATAAATAAGGATAAAAAAAGGACAGAATTCATAATGGATTGCAAAGAATGTTATAAGTCACGAGGAATAGTATTTTCTCTATGCATTTGCATTTTAGTGTATTTTATAATATTAACAATATATATAAAAGAATAATTGCATCCATGCATTTAAGGTGTATTTAGTATTATGTTAATTGTTGTGGTTTTAAAATAATTATTTTATAAAAAGTATTTTTAGTTGAAGTTAATTTTATATTTATGTATGTTTGATTAAAGCTATAGATGAAATTAAAGTTGAACTAAAAATAGTTTAATTTGTTTGGTTAATAATGCTTTTGAAAGTCAGGTTATAAAATAATTTGAAAAAATATATATTAATATTTATAATTTTTAATTTAAATATTATAAATTTAACTATTGTTATTACATCATGAAATAAATAATACTTTATATAAAATATTTTTTATTATTCCATTAAACTATCTATTATTCTATCATGTATAAAATATATATTTTTAAGTTTTTTAAGCGTACAATAACATTAGATAAAATATAATTAGAAACAAAATTGGAATTGTGATTATATTTTGTAAATGCTACGTCATCAAGCGACGATATCTGTGTAATTTATGTAGTGTCATTAAATAATATTAAATACTAGTTTTTTAAATAAAAAATAATTAAAAAATAAAGATAATTTTTTTGTACTAGGTTGAACCTCGTTCAATACATGTTAAGCTTTGGACCGGATCCGATCCAACCGAAACTAATTCGGCTGAAATAATGAAATTTGTTACACTGTTCATTTTAATTGCACTATTAAATAAACAATGAAATTAGTTGTCCTGTTTGTACTAATTGTATTATTCTGTAAATATTGTAATTAGCATCTACACTGTTAATGTTAATTATACTATTGTTTATATTAATTAAATTGTTTGCTGAATGGATCAAGTAGTATGAACAGTGTATACTAAGCAACAACTTTTCTTTCTTTGTGTTTTGTCTACAAAAATATTATAAAAACTATAAACAATAAATTTATTTTTTTATTTTAAACAAAACACAAATATAACCTCATTATTAATAACTATAAATGATAAATTATATTTTTTATTAAAAAAATTATATCTATATTTTAAACAAAACATAAACACAACGTCGTGTTAGAAAATTCAAGCTCTCAAACACACATCAATTTACGTGGTTCGGCAACTTGCCTACTCCACGGAGCTACTGGTTTGTATTAATAAAGCTCAAAAGCAATACAAACAACAAAACAAGGAGAAGGAGAAAAACTTTTCAACTCAACTCAACTCTCACCCTTAGCTCTCTCTGTGTTTCTCTCTATTTCGTGTTCTGCATCAGCTATCAATGCATCCTCTATTTATAGCTGAGGAGGGAGACAATTGTTCAACAATGGTGGGCAACATTTTCTTTGGTTAGGCACCTACCATTGACTTTTAACCATGTCAAGCATGACTGCCACCTACCATGGCTGCCACCGACCATGGCTGCCACCGACCATTTGTGTCCACATATAACAATCTCCCACTTGGACACAAATGGCGCTAGGTCTGGCTTTTAATCTTTAAGACCAACTGAAGCTTTACATAGCTTCAGTTTATCAAGAGTAACTCCTTTGGTTAACATGTCAGCTAGATTCTTGTTTCCACAGATCTTTTCAAGTAACAGTTGTTCATCATCGAGCAATTGCCGGATGAAGTGATATTTGATCTGTATGTGCTTTATTCTGGAGTGAAATGCTGGATTTTTGGCAAGGAAGATTGCACTCTGACTGTCACTGTACAAAGTACCCTTTCCATTTGTCTTGCCCAATTCTTGCAGGAAACTTTGTAACCATACTATCTCTTTTGCAGACTCTGAAACTGCAACATATTCAGCTTCTATTGTTAAAAGAGCAACTATCTTTTGCAAGGTAGAACTTCAAGAAACAACAGTGTCTCCTAGAGTGTATATATAACCTGTAGTACTCTTTCTGCTATCAATATCTCCTGCTAGATCAGCATCTACAAAGCCTTCAAGTTTCAAACCGCCAGCTATGAAAATAAGACATGTCTCCGATGAGCCTTTTAAGTACCTCATAATCCATTTCACTGCCTCCCAATGCTTGTTTCCAGGATTGCTCATATACCGGCTTACAACTTCCACTGCATGAGCAATATTTGGTCTAGTACAGACCATAACATACATCAAAGAGCCGATAGCTGAGGCATATGGAATCTTATCCATATGTTCATGTTCTAGCTCAGTTTTTGGTGACTGATCTTTACTGAGCTTGAAATGATTCCCAGAGGTGTGCATACTGACTTAGCATTATCCATACTAAACCTGCTGAGAACCTTATTTACATACTCTGTCTGTGAAAGCTTTAGTATGCTTTTGTCTTTGTCTCTGATGATTCTCATGCCAAGAATTTGTTTAGCAGCTCCCAGATCCTTCATTTCAAACTGTTTTGACAATTATTGCTTTAGCTTGTCAATCTCTTCCATGCTAGATCCTGTAATCAACATATCATCCACATATAACAGTAGAATGATATAGGAGTTGTCAAAATGTTTGACATAGCAACAATGATCTGCCTGATATTTTGTGTATCCCGAACTACACATGAAGCTGTCAAACTTCTTATACCACTGTCTTGGAGCTTGCTTCAAACCATATAGGCTTTTCTTCAGTTTGAAAACTTGACTCTCCTTTCCTGGTATTGCAAACCCCTCTGGTTGTTGCATGTAAATGTCTTCCTCCAATTCACCATGAAGAAATGCTGTTTTTACATCTAATTGTTCAAGATGTAAATTCTCTGTAGCTACTATCCTCAGAACAACTCTGATTATTGTAAGCTTCACAACTGGAGAGAATATCTCTAAATAATCAATTCCTTTCTTTTGCTGAAACCCTTTGACGACAAGTCTTGCCTTGAACCGTTTGCTTCCATCATGCTCAGTCTTTACTCTGTAAACCCACTTGTTTTGCAAAGCCTTCTTTTCTTCAGGCAGTGAGGTTAACTCCCAAGTCTTGTTCTTCAACAATGACTCCATCTCGTCCTTCATGGCTAACTCCCACTTGCTCGAGTTTCCATCTTGTAAGGATTCTTCATAAGATAATGGTTCACCACCATCTGTCAGCAAAATATAATTTAGTAGAAGTGTGAACCGTTGTGGCGGTTTTATAGTCCTTGAAGACCTGCGAACAGCTGGTTCACTTGGCTCTACATTGTCTTGTATAGTAGTGGTGGGTACTGATGTGCTTGGACTTTCTTGTAAGGCCTCTTGAGTGGTAACATCGGGAAGCCTTTCTAATTATATGAATTCAGATTTTTGTGGACTCGAATCTGAATCAACCATCTCTGTTTCTATACTTGATCTGTCTTTGTACAAAACTTTCTCATTGAAGATCACGTTCCTGCTTCTGATAATCTTTTTGTTCTGATCATCCCAAAGCCAAAATCCAAATTCTTCATCTCTAAATTCTTTATTTCTTTGATTTAGCATCCAGCTTGTTGCGAGCATCAGAATCTATATGCACATAGAAAACACACCTAAAGACCTTCAAATGAGAAAGTTGTACTTCTTTTCCTCTCCATACTTCCTCGAACAGTTTGAACTCCAAGGGAATTGATGGTCCATGGTTGATCAAGTAAACTGCAGTATGAACTGCATCAACCCAGAATGTTTGTGGTAACCCAGAATGCAATCTCATGCTTCTAGCTCGTTCATTGATGGTCCTGTTCATCCGTTCAGCATTGCCATTCTGTTGTGGTGTGCCTGGAACTGTCTTTTCCATTCTGATACCGTTGACAGCACAATACTCCTTGAAACCTCCATCAATGTATTCTCCTCCATTATCAGATCGTAAGCATTTCAACTTCAAACCTGATTCAGTCTCAACCATAGCCTTCCATTTCTTGAATGTTTCAAACACATCAGATTTATTTTTCAGAAAGTAAACCCATACCTTTCTGCTGAAGTCATCAATAAAAGTCACATAGTACCGAGAACCTCCAAGTGATGCTACTGGAGCCGGTCCCCATAAATTTGTAGGCACTAGTTTTAGCTTTCTTGGTTTTAAAGTCCTGCCAATATTTAAGAAACTGAGCTTCTTTTGCTTTCCGAGGATACATCTTTCACAAATGTCTAGATCAATATTTGTTAACTCTGGCAGCTTTTCCTTTGACTGAAGTATCTTCATCCTCTTTTGACTTATATGGTCGAGTTTATAGTGCCATAATTGTGCCTGATTTTCTGCTTTTCAGTAGAGGCAATTATATCTGCCGATCTTGTGGTCATATACAAGGCACCGATTTTCTTTCCACGAGCCAAAACCATTGCTCCCTTCAATACCTTCCACATTCCTAAAAAAAAAAAGGATTGAATGGCCATTATCATCAAGTTGTCCGACCGAGATCAGCTTCTTTTTCAATTCAGGAACATGCCTTACATTTTGCAAGTTCCATATAGATCCATTTATTGTCTTGATTTGCACATTTCCAATGCCCACAATATCCAATGGTTGTCCATCGGCCAGATAAACTACTCCATAATTTCCAACAATATAATTTTGCATCATTTCATGGTGTGGAGTATAATGAAATGAAGCTCCAGAATCAAGAACTCAATCATCAATAGGACTATGTACAACAAGAATCAAAGCATCTTGTACCTCATCTATAGTGGCATTTGTAGAATCAGCTTCAGGTTTTTTTGGTTTTGTTCAATTCCTCATGAAATGACCAGATTTGCCACAATTCCAACATTCAACCTGCTTTCTTGGTCCAAACTTGCTTTTACTTCTGTACCTGGATTTTGATCTGCCTCTGGATAAGCCTCTGTCTTGTCTCCTTCCTTGAGTGTTGATGTTGAAAGCTGAACCTGAACTTGAGCTTTCACCTGAGTCTTTCCTTCGTACTTCTTCAGCTAAAATCAGGTCTCAGATGTCGTCATATTTTAATTTGGATTTTCCGGCTGAGTTGCTTACGGCTGTTCTCATGCCTTCCCAACTGTTTGGAAGTGAAGCTAGCAAAATAAGTGCTCTGATCTCATCATCAAACTCAATCTCAACAGATGACAATTGATTTATGATGGTGTTGAAATTATTAAGATGTTGTGTAACAGAGGTGCTTTCTGTCATCTTCAGATTGAACAGCTTCTTCATCAGGTGCACTTTGTTATTTGCTGACGGCTTCTCATACATCCAGACAAGGCTTCCATCAATCTTGCTGTGGATTTCTCTTTCGTAACATTATGAGCAACTCTTCTTGACAATGATAGCCGGATAATGCCCAAAACTTGTCTATCAAGTATTTGCTAATCTTCTTCTGACATGTTTTCTGGTTTGCTCCCCAACAGAGGAAGATGAAGCTTCCCATATAAATAGTCTTCAATTTGCATTTTCCAATAACCAAAATCAGTTCCATCAAATTTTTCATCAGCCATTTTTACTCTTTCTCGGATTCGAATTTGCAAAATCTGACCTTACAGATGTGTCCGGAATAGCCGAAAATGCTGGAAATGACACTGAGATCACCCAAATCAGACTTCGAATGACTCTGATTTAATCAATTAACTTTTTGGATCACTGGACGCTGCAGATGAAGCCACGTGTCAAGAGAAATAAACTCTGCGCCGCACCGAATCAAAACCCAGTGATGATGACGTGTCAGAAATGTAGGCACAGTGGGGTCCGCAAATTTGACGTGGCAGTTTCACGAAGATTTTCTGCTGACGTGGCGTAGCTGACGTGTTTGATGACGCGTACGTTGACGTGTCAGGTTGACCAGTCAGAATGCTGATGTGGCTAATGACTGTGCTGAACGGCTGACGTGGCTGATGACGTGGCGGGTCGAGTTGCAGGAAGCGGGCGAGGAAGACGCGTGAGGCGCGTCGATGCGCGTGGACAGTGTTGGTGGCGGCGCGTGCAGGCATGTGCGGGCATGTAGGACGTCGGATTTTCTCCGGGTTTTCACCAGTGGATTCCTCTCGTCGTCCTCTTCACGATGGTATATTCAAAAACACATTTTGAGAACTTTGATTTTTGAGTTTGGATCAAACACCCTCGTTTTCAAGAACAAGCTCTGATATCAGTTGTTAGGAAATTCAAGCTCTCAAACACACATCAATTTAAGTGGTCCGACAACTTGCCTATTCTATGGAGTTACTGGTTTGTGTTAATAAAGCTCAAAGGCAATACAAAGAACAAAACGAGGAGGAGGAGAAAAACTTCTCAACTCAACTCAACTCTCACCCTTAGCTCTCTCTGTGTTTCTCTCTATTTCGTGTTCTGCATTAGTTATCAATGCATCCTCTATTTATAGCTGAGGAGGGAGACAATTGTTTAACAATAATGGACAACATTTTTTTTTGTTAGACATCTATCATTGACTTTTAACCATATCAAGCATGACTGCTACATATTATGGCTGCCACCAACCATTCATGTCCACACGTAACACGTCGTTGCCAAACAAACTCTAAATAGCAACTCAAATATGGTTGCAAAGTTCTTAATACCCTGTAAGACTCGTCCAAGAAAGAGCAACTTTTTGGAGGGGCAACATTCCAGCAACACAATAACTAAAAACAACAAAATAAACCTTTCTTCTAATCCATTTGATTTTTTTTTTATTTTTTATGGAAGGTCAGAAAATAACTCGTTTTAAGGGTTTCCCGTAAGCTCTGTGTATTTCACACGGCAATGAATGGTGTGTAGGGATGGATTTTGTTGACAAAACACAAGAGCATTTATGCATCGTAATGTCAAATAACAGCAGCTTAGGCGATCTTGAATTTCTGGGCTGAAACGTCTTCGATAATCAAGTGAGGTTGGTATGACAGTGCCCACATATCACAGTGACACGCGGTTTGTTGAAGAGGATGACAAGACCGATCTTCCTGGCATGGCAGATCTGCAAGCTTCCTCTCCCTTTTCAAACCAGCCATAACTCCACCTTCAACCACACCCCAACAATTGCAGCGCAAATGGTCAATTTGATCTCCCCATCGTGGTGAGTCAGTGACCTTTTTCTTACGAGTACTTAATTGGTTTTTGCCCTTTTGTTTTCTTCATCTCAGGAATTTATGATCTGCGTGTCATTGAACAGCAGTGGTGGTTTGGGAGGGGGACCAAAGTATGTGATGTATTTGTCTTTAGGGATTGAAAATCACCTCTGGGCCAACTTCTCTTTGTCTTCTCGGGGGTGCCGAGGAAAGGTGTAATAATAATCGTTTTTTAAAATATTTTTTAGTTAGGAAATATATTAAAATAATATTATTTTATTTTTTAAAAAATTATTTTTAATATAAATACATCAAAATAATATAAAACACTAAATTTTTTTAAATATTTCCAAAAATATTTATAAAACACAAAATCAAAGCTTCACGTCATTCCATAGAGAACGGTCTCCCTCACCATGTCTGTGGTTTGACTACAAAACACCCCTTCAAATTTAGGGGCTATGTCAACTTATCCCTTGACTATCTTTTCATAATTCCCGTGAGCTTTCAGTTCTTTTATTCAAATTATCTCTTTCTATTTATCTCCATAAACTTTCTGCATACTTTCAATGTTCTTCTCCATTTGATGTAATGAACTAAACTTTTAGTGGGTTTTAGGAGAACCTTTTATATAACTTTTGCAATATCCACTTAAATATTTTTGTATTTTGTGTTTGGCAATTATGATATAGGATTTTTTAAAATATTTTTTGTTTAAAATGATATTGAAATGATTTTCTTCATATTTCTTTTTTACTTTTAACATTAATATATCAAAACTATAAAAAAATTAATTTAATATTTTTTTAAATATTTTTGAAAAACATCTAAAACAAAACCATTGACTCTGCAATTCCTTGGCAGCGATTAGGTGCAATCCCCCGAACCATTTTGGATCATTGAATAGGAAAAAGCCAAGGCTGAGTAGATAAAACACAACTTCAAAATTGGTGGGTGGGTGTTATAAAAGCAACCGCTTGAAACCACAGCACTCGTTGCCTATTCAATTTATCCCCTCCTTTTCTTCTTCAGGACTCACTCTTTTAGAGAGAGAGAGAGAGAGAGATGGGGAATTGTCAAGCCATAGATGCAGCAACACTAGTGATTCAATACCCAAGTGGAAAAGCAGAGAACTTTTATTGGCCTGTGAGTGCTAGTGAGGTTATGAAGATGAACCCTGGTCACTATGTTGCTCTTCTCCTCTCCACCAACTTGTATCCAACCAAGAACAATGGAGAATGCCCCGCCAACACCACCGCTAACAATACTCCTTTGAGGGTCACACGAATTAAGCTTCTTAGACCTACTGATACTCTTGTTCTTGGCCATGTTTATAGACTCATTACCGCTCAAGGTTTGTCATATTTATTGGTCTGTACTAGTTAACTTCTTTCCATAGTTTTTGAATTTAGTCTTATTTTCTTACTGGGGTCTTGTTTTTTCAGAGGTTATGAAGGTTTTATGTGCAAAGAAACAAGCTAAGCTGAAGAAAAATGAGCCGGGATCCGAAGAGAAACCTGAAAGGGTGAAAGAAAAGCAGGGATCAGGACTGGACACAAAAGCTAGACGATCTGAACAACAGAAGGAAAATCAGGTGACTCTCATATTTTAATTTGTTGAGAATACTTACACAAGTCCTTGCTACTTCTAGTTCTGCTTAGTGTTGTAAAGCCGCATGTCTTAATTAATTACTTTCGAAAACATTTCAGGTGACAAAAAATGAAAGAAGCAGACCGAAGACAACAACCTCAACCAACTCTGCTGCCATAGCCAGATCAAGAGCATGGCAACCCTCACTACGAAGCATTTCAGAGGCTGGCAGTGGCAGCTAATCATATCTTCCTTGCATGCTGACATGAGGATCAAACACATGGGTTTGCCAGCAAAATCCAGGCTTGCTTCAACCTGCTAAATCAAAGACAGATAATCCATGGAGGCAGGTAGCTACAGGGATAGATTAAAGTATATCTTCCTTCAAGTACATATTTGGCTAATGCGGGCATGCTTTGTACAGCAAAAGGTGGTATCTTAATCATGGCTGTAACTTAAAGAACTGCTGTTTTGAAATGAAATCAAACTTTGTCTCAGGTTTTTTTAGTACAATAATTTTGGTGGGATTATTGCTATGTAGTGTTACTGCTAATCAATCAATCAACCACTCTAATATACAACACCAAAAGACAGGAGATTATGTTAAAGTAGAGAATCAAAGAAGATTAAAGAAATCATAAGATTTCATGGTTCGGAATTCAGATTCTGATGGTGGGCATATGCCCTCCCTCCCTCCCTCCGAGGGATCCTTGTAAGCCAACCCAGGGATACCGTACATGCGAAATTTTTTATATTTAAAGGTTAAAACATGTGGAAACCATTTTTGTGTTTAAAAATTCAGTCAACTTGAGCATGGTCCTGAACCATCAAGGATTTAAAGTCATCCTGCAAAATTCAGACATATTTATTACGCCATTAACACTAAGTTTCATTAATATTAACCACTCTTGTATTTGAAGGCGTTAATACTTAATACACAAATGCGATTAATGGTCCAAGTAATTAATTATGGAAAAAAGGAGGACAAATTAAGGAATTGAAACAGAGCAAGCCAGATGTGAAGTTGAAACAGGATTCAGGACCAAATATTTTTGTAATCAAATATGAAGTAATTCCAGCATCTGGCCGCCAGCTATTTTGCGAGAGAAAAACAGCAGGGAAAGAAGCTTAAAAAAGACAATGTTTAACGCCCAAGATGCTGCATTAAAGCCAATGACAATGGGCTCCTATAGAATCTGTAAATGGACTTTAGAAATTTTAATCATCCATAGTCCAAACTCATTTTTTTAAGGTTGATGATGGACCGACAGCAAACCAACTGATTAGCATGGACATTATTTCAGAGATATGAGAAGACAATGTCCCTCAGCGGCTTCACCTAGTATCTTAATTGCTTAGAAATAAATCTTCACTTTATTGGTTACGGAAATTTCACCGTGGTCCTAACAAAAACTAGCTCATCTTACAGGACAAGGCATTGACTAGTGCACATCAATCTTCAAGATTCTGAAGGCACGCAAGAAAGACAAATTTGAAAAGGTGGGATGGATACATATGTAGAATAATGATTCCATAGCTTCCTTGATCTTTTAGTTTAGTATGGCGTCTAAGCATGTCCTCCAGCATGGTCCAGAAAAGCAAATGTAGATGCGTTGCTGTTCTTGACGTGTAAAAACTGGTGCAAAATAAAAAGAAAATGTTCTGGTACAAAATGATATCGATAGGAAGGAGAGATGGCATTCATTTGTTTGGACAACTTGTTCATATGTTGCTAGAAACCTCTGGTTTCACTACCGTTTGTAAGAGGCATCGCTAGTTTCACCATCTTATTTACTGGGAGAAAATAACGCAAAAAGTTCTTGGAATAAACTATCACAGATACGTGATTATATGCAGGAAACAGTGTGATTTTCCCAGAAAAAGAGCAGAGCAGAGCAGAGATGAATATTCTATGCCCAGACATGCCTAAGCGTCATTAAACCGCCTGTGATCATTAGGCCCGTATATTTGACTTTGAAAAAAAACATCATTCGGTAAGTTGCAAGTGCATCAAAAGAAGTGGAATGATTCTCTCTGGATCATTCTTTCCATTTCTCCTTTTCATGGTCAAGAAGCAAGACAGACCAGTGCTAGCAAAGCAAAAGATGGTCTTTTTCTTTCCTTTAATAAGCTGAAATCATGGAGCACAACTGCGACCAACTCACCCTTAGAACATTCACTCACTCCTAAGCATGGAAATGCAGGGCATTATAGGTGGTCCAAATTCGTGCAAGTGCCTGCCGCGTGGGCCATCATAGACTGTTTGCCACTATTTACCAAATTTATAGCACTCTCCCTCTCCCTCTCTCTCTATATATAGATTTGTCTCTAGTTTGAACAATCATTGAAATATACAATCGAATTAATGAGTTGTGGAGCAGTGTATGTGGAATGTAGGCCATTCCCTATGCCTGGCTGAAGTTGCTATGTCATGATATCTTCTCCCTGCTTGGCCTCTCAATTAATTCATTGGAATAACTCCTTTTCATTTCGTTTCAATGGGCATGGAGGGCTTTCACGCATCTTACTGTGAAAACAAAAAAAATTACAACTAAGGTTTTGTAAAGTTATACTTTTTATTTCTAAAGAAAACTTGTTCTCAAAAATCTATAATTCATAAAATTGAAATGAGGATGTTTCAGATCTTTTACCTAAACGGATTCCCTGAACAATTGAATACATGCAGGGGGTAAATTTGCACTCGAAGTGATGGAATGAACTTGAAATATGCACCTAATCCGTGCAATTTGATCAAACCGTTAATCATCAGCAAATTTGTTTTCTTCTCCGAGAACATTACAGGTTTCACAGCATTTCAAGAGATGGAGATTGGTGTAAAGAGACGCCACACTCACATTGCTTTCATGGAAGTATGAGAGGATTGATAATAGATTCCTCCTTTTAAAAGCAAAGAAAGAGACAATCTCCAACTCTTATTTCTCAACCATATCTTGTAGTAAACGCAATTCGTTTCCATCCATTAGCCTCCTGAGCCCAACAACCCTCCTAATCACTGATAAAGAAGCATCCTAATCTGAAAGAAACATGTAGCTTTGACTCCATTGTTTATCCATTTATTTCTCCTTTAATTCTCAACACCGCAGGGAGTTCTACAAGCAGGATCACAGCGGTTGCAAAAGGATTGGTTCCATCCTCGTTTCGACACAAAAAATGGGAGCCCGGAAGGGTGGGCTTGTGACTTGTAGCCCAGGTCTAGAGCTTCAGGTGTTTTGATTGTTGTGGGTTTATGGGCTATTAGCCCAACTCCTAAGTTTTGCATGTTGCCTAGGCTTCCATAGAGCAATGGAGGCTCTCATCTTGTCATGCAAATTTAGTCCACTATAATTCATTGCCCACGTGTTGCCACGGCACATGCGTGTAGTAAATATTTTTTTTGTTTTGATTATGTGCATGTAGAACACTTTATAAAAACAAATAATACAAGATATAATTTAATTGATTAAATTTGAGATATATTTTTTAAATATTATCAATTTAAATTTCACAGATTTTAGAGTTACTAAAAATTTATATGATTGTTAATTTATAATTTATAAAATTAGTCAAAATACATGCAAGTAGATCAAGAAAAATATTTAAAATTTAAATAAAATTTTTTAAGCAAACAACTAATTAAATAAATTAATCATTTATGTTAATAAAAAAATCAACAATAATAATTAAAAAATTAAAAAAATTAAGAGAAAAATATAAATCAAAATATTTAATACATGTTATTTACCTAGTTGTATTTAATAAATTTATTTATTAAAATTAATATGTAATAAAAGAAAAAAAATTATGCGAAGCTGCTAATATTAAAAATATTGTAAAAAAATAAATTTAATTTGTATAAAATATAAATAAATTATACTAGTCTCATAAAAAATTAAACACATTTAATATAATTAAAAAAATAATTATTATTTAGAAAAACTAAAAAAAATAAAATAATCTACGAGAAGAGATATTAATCAAAACATAAATGTAAAATTTTTTTTTTTATATATATATATATATATAATTTTACAAGCAAAAAACATGCGGGGCCAGACGCTACATTCATAGAAATAGAAACAACATGCATATAAATAGTTTGTAGATAAAAGAACTATAATACATCTCAACTTATTAAACACTTAAAAATCTCACTCAAAACGGTACAGCGACAAGCTGGAACTCCACAACTAAACACTGCTTTCTTCATATCACGCTACAAGTTCATAATAGCTCTTCACTCACTTTATAATAGCTTTTCTAGGAAATAAGACCTTTTGAGTTGTCACACACATGTAGATTTATAGAAAATTTTGCAGTCTCATTCAGCAGCTGCAGTCTCATTCACTGGTGCAACATATTCATGCTTGTCAAGTTGGCTGAAGTTTCCCTTCTGCTTGAAGAGCTGATTATGATGGTGCCTGCAATACAGACGATGCTCATGGGCTACGAAGTTTGATGGGCTGATGACACAGCCTCCATGAGCGCATCTGAAACAAGCCTTATGATAAGATGTTCCATCAACTGCCACCTGAAAGATGTAAGTTGGAGACAAGAAACTATAAGATATTTTTCTTTATCCATGACATCAAAAGTTCATCTATGAGAATATTAGAAAACAGACAATCATGGTGTGAAGATTACACATGGACTTGAATTTCTTGAATTGGAGCCTTAAGTTCTAAAGAGTACTGACGAAGTATAAAAATGGAGAGCAATCTGATGCAAAGATGTCGATTTGTCAAAACATTTTGATATAAAACAGAAAAAACTCTGAAGTTCTTAGACATCTTGGTGCATTTGCTTTCTAGCTGCTGTCATTAGTTTTAAACATGCTCATAAAACAAGCAAAACCATCTGCTGCAAACATTTGAACAGATTTATTTGCTTAATGTTTTTTTAAAATGATTTATTCTGTCAAATCATGCACTATTATATTATGAAAGCACACCATTTACCCTTTCGAGTGGGTAAACAGTTTTCTTGCAAGCAACACATTTCTCCTGAGTTCCGGCAAACATACTTGAAACTTTGCTGTTGCTCTGGACCTGTGCAACGCCATTCACAAAAAGAAGCATCTTAATAGTCATTTCAAACAATAATAAATCAAACATGAAATAGCTGCAACTTGCAATGAAGTGTTAATACAGCTGTTAAGCTTTTCACCGGGGGTACCTGATCGGCAGACCGGTCACCTCTAACGGTTTTTGAAGTCCCTGGGGAAGGGAGAAGAATATTAGCTGGTGAATAAACTTGAACAAGCAGATATTACAGCAGGGCAATGCGCTTAAAGAAAATTAATAGCCGGTATTCACCTTTGAAGCTTTTATCCAAGCTGCCTGTCATCTTTAAAAGTTGATCGAAGTGAGGCTTGCAATATAAAACGCCTTCAAAGGATGAGTAGTTGCTCAACTGCAAAGGTGAAAAGGAAAACGTTTAGATTAATTAAAAAGGAAAACATCGTAGAAAACACAACAGTTCATTTTTTTTCGATACAAGGAAAAAGGACAGAAGTTTTCTTCGGAACCTGAACTCCGAGCTTCGTGAAATCTTTATAGTATGCACAGAAGTATTTTGCATCTCTGGTTTTTCATAGTAGGTTTCTGAACATGGCTACCATGCATTAGTTTGAACAGAAAATCCTAGGTGTAGATGTCAGTATTCCTATTCTGCTATTCGTTAGTTCTTCAATATCTGACCACCTTTCTGTGATCACTAGCTCAATTACTTCCTCTACGGGTTTGCTATGTCTTTTAATTGCTGGAACAAGCTCCAGGGTTCACCCTGAGAAGCATGAGCAGAGATGCAACTCTAAATGTCATGAGATAAGAGAATGAATAGGCAACTTAATAACCGATCCATATACGCTTCCAATAGAAGAGAAGTTTCAATATATCTTGACAGATGAGTGAAATCCTTCGACAGCAAGTTTCCTTCCCAATGTGTTCACATTCAATGCAATTGCCATGAAATCATGCCATTTTGCACGCTGGTTCAGTTAAAACACATTTCTAGCGGTACCTAGCAGTCAGTTTATGGCAGAGAAGAAAATGAAAAAAAAAAAAAACTCACTATAAATTATCTTATCTGTATGTCCATGCTGCAGGTCGCATATCAGCTTAATACCATTCAGTTAAAAGAGGAAATAAAGTTAAATAGGGATAAAATCTGATTCATAGGCCCGAAGGACTAGCGAAACAGTCATTTTGCATTTGATATCTGCAGGAAGACTGTTCAATCAGCTTTACGGTTTGGAAATGAATAAAATTCCATTGTTCTGTTCCCAACTACCCAATAGGCCGACAAAAACAAAAGCAACCAAGAATTGCTTTTTAACCACACACAATTCATTGCTTGTTTGGCAACGATTTGAAAATGAGATCTCTCTCTCAGCCCCACCTCTCCTTCCCCTTGGCGGCCTGTGGGGCGCAGAGCTCCTTGATCACCCTCAAAAATCGAGGATCCACAAGCAAATTTCATGGCCGAAAGAAAGTGACCTATCATCAACCAACTAGGACAAACAGCATCTAACAATATCGAAGGATCTAAACTACCCCATCTGTAGACCATCCAGTTAAAATGGTCATGTGAAAAAAGAAGGATGAATACAAGTGCAAAATCATAATTTCAATCTGGACTCCTGAGACAAAAAAAAAAGAAAAACATTTTATATTGTCCGAGAAATACATGCTGGATAATTGTGTTGTAAAAACAAATCAGCTTAAGAAATAAAAATGAGAAAAAAAGCACCTTTTAGCAAGTTAGCAGCTAATCTTGACACACCAAGCAAGCACACAATCATCCACGTAAAACAACTCCCCTCCCAATAAAAATATCTAAAACCATCGACTACAAAAGTGATAATATTGAACCAGAGGGTGGCTATAAATATGTATGATCCAGTAAAAGTGGATATATCAATGATAAAGCTCAGCTCTTTTCTGCAGACTCCTTCATGTGCTTATGATATAAGGGACTCGGTAACTTACCTTTAGGGTACCCTTGCAGTGGTGGCATCTAAAACAAGCCTTGTGATAGACTTTGTTATCAGCAGTGAGTTGATCCACGAAGTACACAGTCTTCTCACATGACTTACACTTCTGGGTTGTCCCTGCAAATGGTGCCATAGGTAAATTCTTTACTTTGTTAAGTACGCTGATGGATAGCAGTAGATAATGATTGATGATATCTATCTAGCTAGCAAGCGCTATCTCCCTGTCTCCTCTCTTTCTGATGAATCTTCTTCTCCTTCTTCAAATATCAAAAAGCTTTCTGCTAGCAGAGAAATGATTTGAGGGGATGATGATGAAAAAGAGAGTGCCAAAATTCATGTGGGTGCGTTTGAGATTTACAGCTCAGCCTCAGACAGCCAGAGAGAAACCTAACGAAACAAAAACAATTTCCTAGTGGTCGACTTTAGATCCATTAGAAAACATGCAAGCAGTCTTTGTTGGCGGCAATTTGGTAATTTTATCAACAAAAGTGGTTTGACTATGCTACATGATTGCCTTATTTTTCACAGATGTCCAGCTACTAGAATTGAATCATGGAAGGGGCCGTGAACCTAGTACTGTGGTTTTATTCGGACAGGAATAGTAAATTAATCACGTGAATGCGTCTTTGTGTTAAAAAAACGTTTCAATTTTTTTAATAATTTTATATTAAAAATAAATTTTTAAAAATAAAATATTATTTTTACATATTTTTAAATAAAAATACTATAAAAAACAATTAATATCACCATTCAAATATGATTAAAAATGCATCATACTACTAATATATATCCTCTAATTCTAGTCCTCTTCAGTCACATATTCAAGTGATTATAATTGCAGTAATTTATTAGGATTTGTTTTTAATCTTATCACAGTTAAAAAATTTAGAGAAATTAACATACTTTATAAATATTTTAAAAATTAATATTATTTAATAAGTCATAATTTTTATTTGTGATTCATGAGTTGCATTCCATGTTTACAGCTCATAATTAATATTATACACCCACGTATTTATATATGTATGTGTGTGTATGTATCCAAAAGCCACAATTAAGAAACATGATTTACTAGTAATCTCTTTAGCACAATTAAACGTCAACACACAAATTAAAAGATCAACACACCTCATTATCCTTCCAAATTAATAAACAATAATTCATAATTAAACATAATCATTCACATAAAATTTTATTAAATTTAAAATAAATTTGTAATTTTTATAAAATTAAATCATATAATTTAATTACATCTAAAAATCATCTTAACTTATAAATATGGAATGCTTGTAGATGGACATACACCACCACCATACAACTTAAGGACGGACCTGTAATGTCCATGTAGGGTTTAACATCAAAATTATCTTAACTTATATACAAGTCTAGGATGCTCGTGGATGAACCGACATCCCCAATTACATGTCCCTTTTCATGATAAATAATTTTATTTTTTGTTAATACTGTTTCGAGATGTTGAGCCTCCATAACCTTCTAAAATCCATCACAATACAAATTTAACATAATATTGGCATTGACATGTCTCATTTTATCAATATCTTCATGGATACTAATTGTTTCTTTTCGAGTCTTCTATAATAAGTGATGAATCTATATACATACATTAAAAAATAATTAGCATTCATCATTTATAATAACATTAATAATATTTAATATATATTGCATACTAATCAATTATATATTAGATATTGAGACTTATAATGCATCATATTATGGACACCTTAGGAAACACAACCATGTAGGTGTATTAATTTGACATGTAATGAAAAAAAGAAATATCGTTTCATGTAAATATCTAAATTAATGTTTGGAGGCCACTCCTTAAATATGTGATTTATCTTAGCATCTTAAATATCTAGAAAAGATACATGAATCACCAACAAATTCCTTTCCTGCTTACCTTTATGTCTAATACCATACAACTTGTCACTAGTATCAACATAATCTAAAATGTGCTAAAATAGATCAAGATAATGTATCTCAATTATATCAAAGCAATGTAGCAAGATTGATCTGGATAAGCCTGTGAATACTAAGGACCCGTTACACATTCCAATTGGATCCATCACAAGGTTTAAAGGGAAGGCTTTAAAAGAAGTATTGAATGAACTGGTTACGCAAGTTTTGACTAGGGCTGGACTTAAAGATCCTTTAGAGCATCAAAAGAAGACATTGGTGCATTTAATCCATGTGCAAGAGTGACCCAACCATCCTTATTTGAACCATGAAGTTTCAACAAAAAAGCAATCAATTTTGTGTTAGTTTCTGTCAGTCTTTGTATGTGATGTTTTCATGTGTTTTATGGAGTTCCAAGTAATATTAAATTTCTTATTATATGTGCGAACATTGATTATTCTTTTAAATGTTAGGATTTATTATTTTATTTTATTTTATTTCCTTGTCAGGTAAGGAGAAAACACAACAAAGAAAATAAAAAAATCCAAACTAATATAAAAAATACATGGCTGACACAATCTCCTTGTTATGCAAGGAGAATAATTTAGCAACTTAAGGAGAATAATTTAGCAACTTAATTGTATTTTCTAATATTAGCAAGACATCAAAAGGTAGAAAGAGGAGTATTAAAGACAACATTCTTTTCCTTAAAAAAATAAAAATAAATACAAGACTAATATTAAAATCCTATTCTAATATGTAAACCAAAACGGTGGCAACTTCTCCTTTAGTTCCTAGAATTATTGAGCACCTTTATAAGCTGTAAATAGGTCTTGTATTAGACCTGCAAATGTTTTTTTTTTCTTCTTCTCGTTTCACAACAAATAAATATCTATTGATATTTTGCTATTACTATTTATGGAGCTTTTGTTTTGCTCCTTTTTGATTGACATTTGTTTGATTGTTCCTAATAATTTTTTTTATTTTTCCATACAAAAAAAATTCATACTTTCAATCTATTTTGTAAAGGATGAAATTGAAAAAAAAATTCAATCTAAAAAAAGATACAATACAATGATAGGAGTCAATTTAGATTAATCGATAGAACTCATAATTCAAGTCATGGGAACATGATAATATTATAAAAAAATAAAAATAAATTATGATATCTAATTCTTAACTAACTTAATATTGAGTTATGAGCTTGAAAAAAAATCATTTAACAAAAAAAAAAAAGAACATGAGTTAATTGGGTAAACCCATGAAGCTTGTAACACGAGTTAAGAGACTAAGATAATCAAATAGAAAGCAAACAATAATAAATCATGAAACATAATCTTCTATAAACTAAATGTTAAAGGATGAAATAAAAAAATATTTAAAAGAAGAGAATATGATTGCAATAAATAATTTTTTTAAGGTTTAATGATGAAATAAAAAAATATATTTAAAAAAATAAAAAAAATATTATTGTAATAAGTAGTATTTTTTTGAGGTAGTGCACAGTGAAAAACCCATCTCTTTTAACTTTCGGTATAAATCCACAACACGAATAAAAAGAATAGAATAACCACATAAAAAAACTATAACAAATTATAAAATTCAATCTCATAAAAAAAATTTCAAGGAAGAGTTAAAAAAAACAAAAATAAAAATTATTGTAATGAATTGTGTTTTGTAAGATAATGAATAGTGAAAATACTATCTTTTTTAGTTTTTTTTTAATATGCTTCCCACAATCAACACCCCTTGCATCATTGAGAAAAAAAACTAGCTTGATTCCCTTTATGATGCTATGAGATGAAGTATTCTCACTATATAATGGTTTTTTTACAACAAGAAAAATTGTAACTATAAATTGAAATATTTAAATATTTATAAGTGTATTTAATAAAATAAAATGAGAATTATATGCCAATAAATAATAATAAATCTAATAATTTCAATCAAAGATTGAGTCAAGAAGTTGAGACAAGAATGTTACTTTTTAGAAAAAAATATTGAATTTTTGCTTGAGTTTGAAACTAAATCTCTTAAGTTCTAATTGATTTAACCAGTAAAATTAACTTTTATTTTGGTAAGTCAAGCATTCATATTATGAGAACTCCATATAAAACTAACTAATATAAAATATCAAATCTAATCCCAAATCAACTTAATAAAATGATTAAATTAAAAATTAAAAATTAAAAATTAAAAAAACATTGTATATAATAATTGCAACCCATAATAGATCATATCTTTCTTTTATAGTGCGTTTCTATTTTTTTAATAGTTTTTTTTATTGTATATTGTCTTGCATGTTCATGATTCTAAATACTATTTAATAGAATGAAAAAAATAATATAAATAAAAAAAGGCAAAGCAATTCAATTAAAAAAAGTTTGTAAATAAAGAAAGAGATTCAATTAAAAAAAGGATGTGAATGAAAAAGAAGAAGTTTGAGGTGGTTTATTATTCATCATCTAAGCATCATCTCATTGTTAACTGAGCATCAATTTCATGAAATCGAAATGCAATTGTTTAATAAAAAGTAAAAAAGACTCAATTAAGGGAATGGAGCAAAAAAAAAAATGAAAAGAAAATTAAAGATGATTCACTATTGATGTATATAAATACTGTTTCCACCTCACATCCTTTAATTATTTTAATATTGAGGCAGGAAGTTTGCCTTTATCAGACATGTCTCCTTTTGTAATTTCACCACCCCAACTTGGATGCTAAAATAAACAAAGAAACCGGAATAATAGAGGTTGCCAAGAATATAATTGAAACGTGTCACTAAGAAACGTGACGGCAATAATTGTATTTCTTTTATGCATGTAATCACATTTATTAAACATTTTATTATCAATTAAAGAGTTTATCCTCTTAATTTCTTATTATTACCATTCAAATATACTAATAAAGTATCACTAATAATATTTTTTTTTATCCTTGTGCGTTGGAGGCTTTGAGATTAAAAAAAAAAAACATAAACATAAACATTCCAAGGCAATAAGCTTGTCTAGAGATTGGAAACAGGCTATGAGATAGCAATTCCTACAAATTAGGTTATGTAATGATCCTCTCATATTTCATCTTCGAATTATTATTTTTCTCGAGTTTTTCTGTCGATGGATAAGATGGCTATTATTGATTATTGAACTATGAGATTGGACATGGTAGTATTCATGTGATGATGAAGTTGAAAATAGATTGAGAAAGAAAAATGAAGAGGGCAAAGGGGTTGTGAATTTGATTTCAAAATTAAATTATTTTTCATCTTCTTTTTTTATATATAATATAAACCTAGCATGGAGTTCTTGTTTTCCTTTTCTTGAAATAAATCTAGATGAACCATGTATGCAAAATATTCAATGAATTTTAAGTGAATTTAGCTTTTTAATGCTCACTATTTTATATTTTCATTGATTATTTTTTTAATTATTAATTTTTTTTTATGCTTTTCTTTGTTTGTTGAATTTCACATTTATTATATTTTTAATGGATTTTTTCACGAATAAAACTTTCTACATATATCCTCAAAGGAATAAATACCAACGTCACTTTAAAATAATTATTCATTATCATAAATAGATGAAATATAGCAGAAGCAATGCTATATTTCTTTTTTGTAAAAAAAATTATTATAATTAAATTTATGGTGAGACGATAATTACCTAGACCAAATAAAATGAGAATTTCAAGTCCTGCACCCTCTATTCTAAAAACATCATAATGTAAAGAAAATAAAAGAGTCTTAAAAGACAAGAAAATTACATTAATTAAAGTGCAACAAATAAAGGAAAACAATAAAAGAATGCATAAAAAACCCTTTGAGAGAAAGAAAAAAAAAAGACAAATAAATTTATTGAAATTGAATTTGTGGGGTTGATCATAGTTTATAGTTGTACGTAGCCCTATTTATATTATTATAAAATTTAAATCTTATTAACACAAGTAATTTTAATCCTACATTAATATTAGTATCTAATAAAAAGGTTTATTAAACCCTAAAACAAGTTAAACTTCTTTTCTATTGATGCATAAATGAATCACAACCTAATATCTTACTTCTAATTAGTCATTCTATTAAAGATTTTTACTCTGAATAAAATGTTCGGTTGTTTAAAAAAAATAAAAATTTACTATACAAAATTAAGCAAGTGTTTAGATGTTACATTATCCAAAAGTCATGATTTTTAAAAGCGTATTTTTCTTAACCTAATAGCATCTACTTTTGCAATGAAAAATAAACAACACTTGTCAAAAGATGGTGTTATTTTCACGTTACAAGGATATAAAACAATCGCAAATGTCCAGACATGCTTGATGATGAGAGACTATACTTGCACTGCCCTGCTTCTTCCCAACAAAAACCTGTCTGTCTTCGATGTGGTAAGCTATCTGAAACCGGAAAGACTCTCTTATTACCTCAATTTTGGTCTGCAATTTCTTTTTGCATGCCTGGCTTCTGATTCTCGTTGCTGGCTTCTTATTGTCAACTCTGTCTTCTGGCCGATGCTCAAAACTTTGGTTATCAGTACAGTCGGGCTCTGAAAGCGAGTGATGTCCTGATCATGTAACCTCTCTGGGAGACTATTCATAATTTTTCTAACATACACCTTGATCCTCACCTCGACAGAAAATTCTAGTGGAAGAAATTTTTGGTCTAGCAGAAGATAGGTGGACTTCATCATGCAGAACCAAGAGCATCTTCAGATATAAGATTTTCTATAATTATTGTAAAATCGCAGGAGGTTACCACTTTCTTGATGGTAGTCCAATTATTTGAAGCACGTTTGCGAGTTGTAAAACTGGAATGCTTGAAGTTCTGTAGCTTTGCTGAGGATTGCCACTTTTAAGTTTTTTGTATTTGTTTGACAGAATCAACAACGAATCTTTAAAAAATCTCTGAATTTGACTTGCTGTTCGAGGTTTGCGTGGTTAGAAGAATTACTTTTTATTTTAAAATATTTTTTATTTACTAATAATATTATTTAGATGGAACTGGAAAAAAAAAAAAAAGCTACATAATTGGATTGCTTTAACCAAAATAGAATAAATCCATTAATTTATGTGCTTCGATCTTCCAATAGGGGAAGGATGGAACGAAACAGATGTCCATTCAGATAACAACGGGGTCCCAAAAAAGAAAGGACGCAACTGGGGTAATTTTCCCATAAGCTTATTTTATAAATATGGCATGACAAAAGACGAACTTTATTACACAACCGAAAAACAGAAGCTTTTGAGGGCAAGCATTCGATCACATCATGATAGTTACTACTTATTGGACACTGACAAAATTGAAGAGGATCTGATGTTCTTGGCAGAAACAGAAATTTCAGACACTGAACTCCCAATCATGCACTTTCCAGCATTACTGTTTCCGAGCTTCTTCCCGCATTACTGTTTTGACATAAATTTCATAGCAACAGCCTGAAACAAAAACACGGTACAAAAGCGTATGATAACACTACCAGTTGTAACAGAGACGGCTTTGGTAGAAGACTGCAATTCCAGGGAAGATAAACTATACTGTGCAGAGGATCTCTGGTTCAATTTAAGCAATCACATTATTATTCAAAAATAAAGTAGAGCATACAACCATGTATAGTAAAAAATAGCAAACATAGAGCATAACAAGACACCAAAGTTTCCAGTTTATCAGATTGCATTGCCAGTCATCGTGATATGAAATACTGAGGCATAGTAGAGCATGCAACCAAGTCGAAGCTTCCATTGCTGCTTAAAGTTGTTGTAATCAGTTTTACAGGTAAAAGAACATGCATGCTATCACTGACACTAATAAATGCTCAATTCATCTTTTTGTTTAAATGTGCTCTTTGAAAAGTCGATAATCATTTCAATTAACAATGACATTTACACGTAAAAAATTTGACACCCACATGTTTTTTCAATTCTATACCATCCAAATATTTTAAATTCCTCTAGTCTAATTCTTGTAGCACACCAAAGAACCCCCACCAATGAGGTTTAACCAATTACCAGTATTTTTATATAGTTTTGTACCAAAAACAATTTTTCAGAACTACATAGCAATTTTCTTCCAGGTAAACCAGCTGCATCAGATTACCTGCTACAACAACAAGTGTCAGAACATCTCCAAATCTTTTGACTCTCCACACGCTCTTCTTATGTGATTTGAATCGCTTAAGAGATGGATCTTCAGCCAGGAGCTGCAAGGAAACAAACTAGCACGTTACTCATATACGAACCTCAACAATCACATATTCAGTTATTTTTAGCAGTTGATTATTTAAACGTAGAATTGCCTGTTAAAAGGTAACTTTGGAATTTTCATGTTTTTAGAAATGCAGGAGACACTTTAGTGGTTTTTGGCTCTGCATATTCCCTAGACTATGAAATTGGGTTTCAAACAGTTGATAAAACGCAGCAGTTGTACATATCCAGCAGTTTATCACCAACTCTATAAGGACATAACTTTGTTATTTCCTATACTATGAAAATTTCTCGTCTCTATAACTGCAGGAGGTAGTTTCCTGGTTTGAATGACTCTGTATTCCCTCGACTGTGAAATTGGTTTTCAAAATGAAGTATCAACAGTGATGAGTTTGTCAAAAATTAACGAAAACTGCCCCATCTTGAGTAGGAGGATTTTGGGACAACTCATTTATCTCTTGGACAGTTGCAGTATAACTAAGATCAATTATCCATCTTTGCTTCCACCTGCTACATTCAAATTTTGTATGGAAGTCTTTCTATGCCTGCACAAAGTGCAGACCTCTTTTTTTTTAACCATATTCCTCATATCAGATTCCAACTTCTGAAAATCACCATGAATACTGGAATTCTACAGATATTGGTGGAGGAGAGATACAAAAAACAGCCATCATGGGCAATAGCATGGAAGAAAGGAATACAAGGAAAAATGAGAAGGGAAAAGCTGGAGGATTAGGGGTAATCCAGAAAATGGCTGGCAAATACATCCAAGAACAATTGGAGTTAAAAGGCAATACGTAAGTGGGAAACTTCTGAGTTTTAAGGATTAGACAAGAAATCACTGTAGAGATGCAGACATTGCAAAGAGAATTTGAAAGCAGTGGAGGACAATTAACTTGTTGGAAATTCTTCATGAATGGCTGTTGAAATTATAAATCACATAGAGAGCTGTTGGTGAAATTGAAATAGAGAAGAAGTTGATGAAGAAATCCTTGAAAATTTTCAGCAGAAACTTGAACATGTAGTTGCAGCTGAGAAGATGACAGAAATTGACTTACATCATATGAACTAATGGATTATATCAAGGCACACGAACAGAAAAGTGCCATGCACTACAGATTGGAGCAGGCATTTTAAACCAAAATCACAAGGCTCAGCTGGTGGCAAGAAGTTATTTGCAACAGCCAGGCAGCGAAATGATTGTACCTGTTCCACAGACTGAATCTGCAAGAACAAATCTTACTTTTCGCAACCCCATTTTGAATGTCAAGTATTTTAACATGACATTAGCTCAGCTTCAGTGGACTAGAAGAAGTTCAAGCAATTAAACCTTAAGGCTATGTTGTGAATGGAAAAGTAGAGAATGCTTATAGGCTACAACTCGCTCTTCACTGCTTAAGACAAGCCCCAAGAGCATGGAACAATAAATTGATTTCGAGTTTCACCATAAAGGATTTGAAAGAAATCTGCAGGACCCGTGACCTTATGTGAAGGAAAGAAGGGTATAGTATTGCTAGTTTGCTGTAAAAACAATTTAATATATACTGGCATTAACTTCTAAGGTGAATGAAAGTTAAAAAATGTAAGCGATAATAAAAGAATTAGACGACAGATTTAACATAAATGGGCTATCTTTCTGCAATTTAGCGGATTAAATACAATGGTAGGCTTTTATTCCTGATAAAAAGCACTTTAGAAGTTTTCCCAACAAATCATGCAGAAATGTGCAAAGCAATGGCGATGTCTATGGCTCTCGTTGAGAAATTAGTTGCAAAATGATCGGAAAAACAAGATTCATCCAAAATTTTATTGAATCCTTGTTGCGATTTATTTATTTATGAATAAAATCAACGAAGCCTCATCATTTTGCAACCAAAGAAAAAAAGGGGACAACAGAAGGTGGGCTGATTTTGCTAATAAAAATGCTTCAATGCTTGCATACTACTACAAGTAACTAAAGGGGAAAAAATGATTTGGGATATGAATCATTAAGAAGAAAGAGAGGGAGAGACTAACAGCTTGCTCGCGAGGACCAGGTTCAACATGGAATCCGCGACGCGAAAGAGAGAAGGCGCCCTGTGTCTTCTGAAAGAACAACGAACAAACAAATTCAAAGGATAAGAAAATAACACAGCTCAAACTCCAAATAGTAAACCCTAAAACCCAAATACCTGAGATTGAGATCGGTAGTGAGAAGTGATGGATGAGTAATTCTTCAGTAAAAAGCCCATGCTTTCTTTCCTTTCTCCTCTCTCTTTTCTTTGCCAACTGAGATTCGTCTTTCGACACGAGCCTCCAAAACACATAGAGCAGTATACTACTCTTACTTTTACGCATTTGACCCTACATGTCTTTTATTTTCTTTTTGCCCCGTATTTTCACCATTTTTCAATATGTGCCCCTATTATCTTTCTTTTGTTATACCGTGTGGATGATTGTTTTATAAAGTGTTTTTGATTTTAAAATATATTAAATAATATTTTTATATTTTTTCAAAATATTTTTGATATTAATAAATTAAAATAATTTAAAAATGATTAGAGTTGTAAAGACTTATACATATTATATTTTTTTATTTATAAATGAAGCAATTATTTTTATAAACTAAGATATAAGAGATACTTAGAACTAATATTTAGGTGTTTATTACAAAACATGTATATTAAATTGACATGAATAAAAATTTGATGTGGAGAGATCATTTATATTTATGAAAAAGCTAACGTGATAGTTGTGTAAATAATTCTTAAATTTCAAGATCACTAAATTATCTTATATAAATGATTTTATATTTTGATTTTGTTACATGTTATCTTAATTGAGGTAACAAACACACAGACATTAGGTATAAAATGAATTATATGAAGGTACTTGAGTGATCAAGAGAGGCTTCATTACTCTAGGTGATTAGAAAAAATATTTTATCTGTTCTTAAATAATATTAACTGAGAAATCCTTAGTAAAAATGAAATCAAATTTAAAAGGAGTTAAAATCTTATTTAAACGATCAATGACTATAAAGTAGAAAATAAACATGACTCAACATGATAGACATACTTCATGTTTTGATGTGAAATCAAGACATTATTGATGAAAGGATGTTAGTTACACTTAAAAACTAATCACTAAAAGATTAACTCAAATCACCAATGACTTTTTTAATATTGTAGGGATCATGTGATGATGCAGTTGATCTTTAAATATAAATTAATCAATTGTAGAATTGATAACAAATTAAATTGTTTAATTTATTTAATTCTATTTAATTAGAATTAGAATTATAATTTATATTTAGTGTAATATATTAAGAACCTAATGAGACTCACATATTAAGAACCATTAGTAAAAAATTAAACTAAGATGATTTAATTAAATATAACTTGATTAAAATATATTTTAGAAATTAAGGACTAGAATATAATTAATACAAGGATTATATTTATAGACCTAGAAAAATCAATTAAGAACTTGATTGAGTTAATTTGTGAAATTTTCTTGAATTAACATAGGGATATTATTCAGAAAAAATTGATATTTTGCTAATTTATAGAGTTTTTAATATTTTTCTATAAATAGTAAGTTATGCTTCTTATTTTTTTTTTTAAGATTAGTTGTCTTTTAGGAAAAAAAGAAAAAACAACCCTATATAGGTTATAGAATAAAGAGCTGGCACGTTAGGCTTACACAACCATTCTATTTTAAATAGTGATTTAGGAGATTTTTTACTGGCGATTCGTGTGGATTAGTGTTGGAGATCGGAAAATTGGACAATTTGTGGCTTACAATAATCCACTAAATAATTATTCAAAGCCGAAGAAGATTAGATCTTCAAGTAATAAATCTCTAAACAACTAAACCTGTCTAATGATATTTTAGAGATTTATGAATAGTTTTATTTTATAGTTTTTGCATGTATGATTTTCGAGAACCCAATAGTGGTCTCAGAGCTATCGTTGGACAATTATGGTTGTTTTTGCATGTTTTAATTATTATTTATGTTAATTTCAAATTATTTTTATATGTAAAATTATTTTTCTCAAAAATTATTTTTTTGAACAATAAAGATATTCTCTATTGATATCTTTTTTTAAGCGTAGGAATGTCGAAGTAATAAATAACCGGGGTCGAACCACAGAAAAATTAACTATATAAACTATAAACAACAACAACAATAACAACAAGAAGTTAAAAAGAGTTTTGAGATGTGATATTGATGTAAGAATTTAAATAAATATAAAATAATTGTTAAGGTTAGAGGGTCCACTAATAGTATTTCAAACAAGTATAGTATACTCTTTTTATTATTCAATTGGAAACCACACATAAAAAATATTCCAATCAGATTATAAATTGTTAAAATAATTACATTAGTTATTTTATTTGAATAATGTTAATACTTGTAAATGTTGTCAGGTATTTATGATTATAACTTATGTTAACAACAAATCATGTTCCTTTCATAGTACAGGTGTTGGTTATACCATATAATTGGGCTATGAAAATCCCAAGTATTTGTTGTATCAAGGGTTACACAACATAAATCTAGATTAACCATTTAACAAGCAAAGTATTAAAAGTGAACAAGATAACAAACACAAAATATGTTAGTATCAAACATTAAAATCCATATTGAGTTTACATTATACTTATTCTTATACCATCAGTGTAATCTTTTCACCTCAATATAATAAGCTTAACTAAATATAATGAAAGAGAAATATAAATAAACAAGATAAAAATATAAATAAGATATAAGTTAACTAAGTAAAGGAAATGAAATGAAAAGTATAAATAAAAGATTAATATAAGCAAATCTTAAGCATCACAAAAATATAAAGGGTGTAAGAACATGCTTTTGATCTAAAACCGAGATATCTAAATATATGGCAAATGCCTTAAGGCTAAAATTTAAAACTATTGATTTGTTGACTAATTGTTGAGTGGGTAGCCATATCTTGACTCGGTGACAATCATTTTCTTCTTACCTGAACAAAACATCATTATTTGAACATTTTATCTTCATGAAAGTTCTAGAAAATTATCTCAGCTTTCTAATAAAAAAAATAAAGCTATTTGGATTTTTACAACTCGAGATGTGGGCTAAATACTAAATAATGTCTGGGTTGTAAGATAGATTTTGACTTTTTCGTTGTTGGTACAATTTAAACTTGAAAATGATATTTTTAAATCTTAGACTCCCATAAAAGTTTTAGGCCTATTTTTTAGTTTTTCATCCATATAAAACAAACCTAAATCCAAATTCTACAGCTCTAGATATGACCCAATAACTGAATAGTATTTCAATATGGACTGAACTAGCATCTTTTTTCTAAGTTTAGCCCTCTCTTTGTCTTTTTAATTTTAGTAGTTAAACTCATCAACCAATCCTTTTATTTATATGATAGGCTTGCATTTAAAATGAACATTTACCATAAATTAAAGGTATATTATATTTACTAGTTAAGGAGTTACTGATATTGAAAGTGTAAAATGATGATAGAAAACCTTAATAAAAATATAATTTTAAATACTAATTATCTATTATTCTGGCAAATTTGGTGGAAATCTAGTAAAATCTTAAAAAAAATGTCATGGCCTTTGCTACTTATAGCAACTATAAGCTGTTGCTGGAAGCCTAGCGTGAGGGGTGGTCCCTCATGCTAATGGCTAATAATGTCAACGTTGGCTATTGTTACTCTAACCATAGATAATGGGTGGAAAGCCCCCTACTAGCAGAAGCATTATAAGAAATGTTTATGGTAGAATTATGATCATGCATTTTTAGGATTTTAAGAAGTATAATTACTATTATACCCATGCCATTTATAATTATTTGCAATAAGGTTATAGGGTTTAATTTACAAATTTATTCCTTATTATATTTTGGTTTTTGGTATAGAATTGTGATCTTGCCCCTACTTATATAAAATATTAATTTTTTATTTTAAAATTGAAATCTAAATTAAATTAATTGTAGAATTAATCTTTCTAATAAGATTAGGAATGAATTAAATTGCTTAATTTATTTTTTATGTTTTGCGATATCCTAATTGGATGGAGATTTAATTAAATTGTTTGATGAAATAGTGTTTAGAAAAAATATTTTTTTTCTAAAATAAAGAGAGTTTTTAAGCTAGAAAATTTTATTCAATTAATCCTAAAATATTTTAGGATATTAATAAAAAAATTAATTTGATTAATTTTTTTATTAAATTTTAAAAATGTTTTTTCATGGAATTTATGTTAAATAAAATTTGTTTTATTTGGAAAATTATAAAATTAGATTTGATTGAATATTTCTAAGTGTTAGAAATATTATTTTATAGTAGCACATAAAGCCAATCATTATAATTGAAACATGCAATGTAATTTATCATGATACTAAAATGTTTTTTTTATATGATAGAGATCAACATGATTGTGTTTTTATGGTTGAATGGTTGTAATATTAAATAGGGCATACATGCCCTGTCTTTTCTCTATTTTCTTTTAGGTTATAAAATTCTTTTCTCATCTAATTCCCCTTAAATATAACTTAAGGTTTCATAATTAATTATATAAATGTTATGTAATTTAGGAATTTAGATAGAAAAATTATTTTGTAATTCAAGATGAAAAAAATAGCAATAAAGGATACAATCATGGTGGTTGTAAAAATCATATAAAGATTTACAATAGCTACCTAGGTTTTAACCACCTAATTCTCTTCGATAACCCAAGAGAATTAGTTTAGATATATTCATAATCATCCAATTATGATAACATGCTAGGAGTGTGTTTTTATATATAAATTGTTACGTATGAAATGTATATTTGTTGTCATGTTGTGTACGAGGCCTAATTAATTGATAATAAATCCCTTATTAATACATTAAGCACATATTGAGAACATGAATAATTGCCTTTCAGTTTTATACATATAAAATCATAGTTCTATTTATAGATAATTTGTTGAGTCTCTTAAAGTTACTATTTATCGAATATATTTAATGCTATGAAATTAGGTCTTACTTAATGATTAGTACTCAAAAGTGCATTTTTATCATGGTTTTATATCATCATTTTGCACTTAAAGTATCAATAACTCCTTAACTAAAGTACGTTTTATAATAATCTATCTAATAATATAAGATACCTTTAATTTGTGGTAAATTTCCATTTTAAATTCAGGCCTATCACATAAATAAAAGGATTGATTGATGACTTTAAGAACTTCAATTGTAAAGGCAAAGAGATGATCAAACTTAGAAAAGAGATGTCGGTGCAATCCAAACTGGAACACTGTTCGGTAATTGGGTCATATATGGAGCTATAGATCTCACATTTAGGTCTACTTTATATGGATGGAAAGGTAAGACATAGGCATACAACTTTCATATGGAGCTCAAGATCTAAAAAGGCCATTTTCAAGTCCAAATTATTACAACAACAAAGAAGCCAGAATATGTCCTCCAGCCCGAGCACTGTTCAGTATTTTAGCCATATCTA